>OZ023174.1:277500-552500 GCA_963678695.2 Diplodus puntazzo
TGACACACACACACACACACACACACACACACACACACACACACACACACACACACACACACACACACAAATCTCATCTCTGGTGTCTCCAGCGTTGCCAGGGTTGACCCCACCCTTGCGTTACCATGGCAGCAGCAGCTGTTTGGACTCATCATTTTGACCCTCTGGTTCTGGTGTAAAGTTACAGTCACTACGATGACCCAGCTCATTCCAACACACACACACACACACACACACACACACACACACACACACACACACACGCACACACACCATTCCTCTCGTTGCTCCTACATGTTTGCTTTCAGCTCCTCTTCACCTCCTCTGATCGTCCGCTGACCTCCGGCGCTCCTCGTCCTCTGACGATCAGAGAGACGAAGGTGAAGACGTCCACGTGTCCTGCTGTCGGTCCCGCACACTGTTCGCCACACACACACTCAATGTGTCCTTTAAATATATGAAGAATTTCTGATCCAGAAGCAAAACACTCTGTTCTCAGAGCGCCGTTTAGCTCAGTTGGTAGAGCAGCGTCCCAGGTACAGAGGCTGTGTCCTCTCTGCAGCGGACCCGGGTTCTGCATGTCACTCCCCCTCTCTCTGATCCTGTTTACTGTCCAAGTCTTCAGCTGTACTATCAATAAAGCCAAAAAATACTTTATGTTTGCTCCAATCAGCTGTGAGAAGCTACAACATTAGATTTGACATCCTGTCAGAGATTTTGTTCAGACTGTTGAGGGCCGGCCCGGTCTGTGCTGCCCCACTGCACAGTCCTGCAGGGATGAAACCAAGCAGCACCACTGATGATGAACTGAACAGTTCTGTGGCCAGAGGTTCTGTTTTAATCATAGTTCAGACGCTCTTTAAGAAGCCGGATATCGACCAGGTCACAGTCCAGTCACAGCCAGATCAGAACTATATCCGAACCATATAACAGCCAGATCAGAACCATATCAGAGCCAGATCACAGCCGGATCAGAACTATATTGGAACCAGATCACAGCCGGATCAGAACCAGCTGTCAGTCAGTTTTACGTGTTTGTATTTGCACATTGAAACACCGTCTGAGTGCAAAGAGGGAGGAACTTTTCCTGTCTGTCTGTCTGTCTGTCTGTCTGTCTGTCTCTCAGATCATCTATCGGCTCAGTGACTCTGTTGGTTCCCACAAATATTAGGCTACAGGCAGCTAAATACAGCCACACACACACACACACACACACACACACACGAGACACACACACACACACACACACACACACACACACACAAACTGTCAATCACTCCTCAGGGTAAACGGACTGATAACTGGACCATAAACTGACCTGATGTCAGCTGAAGGTTCTGACATTCAGCCTCACACCTGCAGTCCAATTTATGTCTAATTATGTTGTGAACTATATAATGTGGAGCCTGTCTGACTGAACACACCGTCTGACTGAACACACTGTCTGACTGAACACACTGTCTCACTGAACACACTGTCTGACTGAACACACCGTCTCACTGAACACACTGTCTGACTGAACACACTGTCTGACTGAACACACTGTCTGACTGAACACACTGTCTCACTGAACACACTGTCTCACTGAACACACTGTCTGACTGAACACACCGTCTCACTGAACACACCGTCTCACTGAACACACTGTCTGACTGAACACACCGTCTCACTGAACACACCGTCTGACTGAACACACCGTCTGACTGAACACACCGTCTCACTGAACACACTGTCTGACTGAACACACCGTCTCACTGAACACACTGTCTGACTGAACACACCGTCTCACTGAACACACCGTCTCACTGAACACACTGTCTGACTGAACACACTGTCTCACTGAACACACCGTCTGTCTGAACACACTGTCTGACTGAACACACCGTCTCACTGAACACACTGTCTCACTGAACACACCGTCTGTCTGAACACACTGGCCCTCATTTATCAATCTTGCGTGAAAACGGGTGCAGATCTGTGCGCAGAATTGGTCTTACGACAGGACACACGTGTGATTTATGAAACGTTCGTATCTGACCAATTCCAGCGTACGAATGATCGGGTCTTGATAAATGCGGCGGCTGAATTTGATCGTCATTAACATGTTACGCCCTTAAATATTCCTGGTTCGGAGGCCACGCCCACTGAGGTCAAACATTGAATGAAGAAACTCTGGCAAGAAGAGAAACTTTTCCGAGACGGAGATCGGCATCCCGGCAGCGCCGGCACATCAAAGGCTCCATTCACTAATGAAATGTTGTGCAAAACTGAACAGGCCAAAATAATATGGCACACTTTCTCTGGGGTTTACAGCAGAGCTCCCCCTGCTGGTCCGAGACGGAGCCACCTGCCCTTCAGCAACCCGAAGCAGCTCCACTGAGACCCGTGTGTGTGTGTGCACACTATTGAATCTGCCTTCCTGCTGTGTAGCAGGTTTGCCAGCGGGGTTATTAGGTATCCCGTTAACTAGTTGTCAATCACTCCTCAGGGTAAACGGACTGATAACTGGACCATAAACTGACCTGATGTCAGCTGAAGGTTCTGACATTCAGCCTCACACCTGCAGTCCAATTTATGTCTAATTATGTTGTGAACTATATAATGTGGAGCCTGTCTGACTGAACACACCGTCTGACTGAACACACTGTCTGACTGAACACACTGTCTCACTGAACACACTGTCTGACTGAACACACCGTCTCACTGAACACACTGTCTGACTGAACACACTGTCTGACTGAACACACTGTCTCACTGAACACACTGTCTGTCTGAACACACTGTCTCACTGAACACACTGTCTGACTGAACACACTGTCTGACTGAACACACTGTCTGACTGAACACACCGTCTCACTGAACACACCGTCTGACTGAACACACCGTCTGTCTGAACACACTGTCTCACTGAACACACTGTCTGACTGAACACACCGTCTCACTGAACACACTGTCTCACTGAACACACTGTCTGACTGAACACACTGTCTCACTGAACACACTGTCTGACTGAACACACCGTCTGACTGAACACACCGTCTGACTGAACACACCGTCTGACTGAACACACTGTCTCACTGAACACACTGTCTGACTGAACACACCGTCTGACTGAACACACTGTCTGACTGAACACACTGTCTGACTGAACACACTGTCTCACTGAACACACTGTCTGACTGAACACACAGTCTGACTGAACACACCGTCTCACTGAACACACTGTCTGACTGAACACACTGTCTCACTGAACACACTGTCTGACTGAACACACCGTCTGACTGAACACACTGTCTGACTGAACACACCGTCTCACTGAACACACTGTCTGACTGAACACACCGTCTCACTGAACACACCGTCTCACTGAACACACCGTCTGACTGAACACACTGTCTCACTGAACACACCGTCTGACTGAACACACTGTCTGACTGAACACACCGTCTCACTGAACACACTGTCTCACTGAACACACCGTCTGTCTGAACACACTGGCCCTCATTTATCAATCTTGCGTGAAAACGGGTGCAGATCTGTGCGCAGAATTGGTCTTACGACAGGACACACGTGTGATTTATGAAACGTTCGTATCTGACCAATTCCAGCGTACGAATGATCGGGTCTTGATAAATGCGGCGGCTGAATTTGATCGTCATTAACATGTTACGCCCTTAAATATTCCTGGTTCGGAGGCCACGCCCACTGAGGTCAAACATTGAATGAAGAAACTCTGGCAAGAAGAGAAACTTTTCCGAGACGGAGATCGGCATCCCGGCAGCGCCGGCACATCAAAGGCTCCATTCACTAATGAAATGTTGTGCAAAACTGAACAGGCCAAAATAATATGGCACACTTTCTCTGGGGTTTACAGCAGAGCTCCCCCTGCTGGTCCGAGACGGAGCCACCTGCCCTTCAGCAACCCGAAGCAGCTCCACTGAGACCCGTGTGTGTGTGTGCACACTATTGAATCTGCCTTCCTGCTGTGTAGCAGGTTTGCCAGCGGGGTTATTAGGTATCCCGTTAACTAGTTGTCATGTTAGACTATTTACATATTTTATTTTACAAAAAAGTGGTATCAGTAAAAACGTTAAAAATAATCGGTTTTGATCTGTTCTAAATATGTGACTGCTTATGCTTAATGACAGCATGAGGTTTGTTTAATAATTATTTTCATAATCCACACACTCAAATTTGCGTACACGACCTCAGACCTGACGTGAGATCTGATCGTAGCTTCCGCTCACGTCCAAATTGATAAATGCCGAAGTTTGCGTGGAAATGGTCGTACGCACGGTTTTCTGCCGTACGTTCGTTTGATAAATGAGGGCCAATGTCTCACTGAACACACCGTCTGTCTGAACACACTGTCTCACTGAACACACCGTCTCACTGAACACACCGTCTCACTGAACACACCGTCTGTCTGAACACACAGTCTGTCTGAACACACTGTCTCACTGAACACACCGTCTGTCTGAACACACTGTCTCACTGAACACACCGTCTCACTGAACACACCGTCTCACTGAACACACCGTCTCACTGAACACACCGTCTCACTGAACACACCGTCTGACTGAACACACCGTCTGTCTGAACACACTGTCTGACTGAACACACCGTCTCACTGAACACACTGTCTGACTGAACACACCGTCTGACTGAACACACAGTCTGACTGAACACACCGTCTCACTGAACACACTGTCTGTCTGAACACACTGTCTCACTGAACACACTGTCTCACTGAACACACTGTCTGACTGAACACACTGTCTGACTGAACACACTGTCTGACTGAACACACCGTCTCACTGAACACACTGTCTCACTGAACACACTGTCTGACTGAACACACCGTCTCACTGAACACACTGTCTCACTGAACACACCGTCTGACTGAACACACCGTCTCACTGAACACACTGTCTGACTGAACACACCGTCTCACTGAACACACTGTCTGACTGAACACACCGTCTCACTGAACACACTGTCTGACTGAACACACCGTCTCACTGAACACACTGTCTGACTGAACACACTGTCTGACTGAACACACTGTCTCACTGAACACACCGTCTGTCTGAACACACTGTCTCACTGAACACACTGTCTGACTGAACACACTGTCTGACTGAACACACCGTCTCACTGAACACACTGTCTCACTGAACACACTGTCTGACTGAACACACCGTCTCACTGAACACACTGTCTCACTGAACACACCGTCTGTCTGAACACACTGGCCCTCATTTATCAATCTTGCGTGAAAACGGGTGCAGATCTGTGCGCAGAATTGGTCTTACGACAGGACACACGTGTGATTTATGAAACGTTCGTATCTGACCAATTCCAGCGTACGAATGATCGGGTCTTGATAAATGCGGCGGCTGAATTTGATCGTCATTAACATGTTACGCCCTTAAATATTCCTGGTTCGGAGGCCACGCCCACTGAGGTCAAACATTGAATGAAGAAACTCTGGCAAGAAGAGAAACTTTTCCGAGACGGAGATCGGCATCCCGGCAGCGCCGGCACATCAAAGGCTCCATTCACTAATGAAATGTTGTGCAAAACTGAACAGGCCAAAATAATATGGCACACTTTCTCTGGGGTTTACAGCAGAGCTCCCCCTGCTGGTCCGAGACGGAGCCACCTGCCCTTCAGCAACCCGAAGCAGCTCCACTGAGACCCGTGTGTGTGTGTGCACACTATTGAATCTGCCTTCCTGCTCTGTAGCAGGTTTGCCAGCGGGGTTATTAGGTATCCCGTTAACTAGTTGTCATGTTAGACTATTTACATATTTTATTTTACAAAAAAGTGGTATCAGTAAAAACGTTAAAAATAATCGGTTTTGATCTGTTCTAAATATGTGACTGCTTATGCTTAATGACAGCATGAGGTTTGTTTAATAATTATTTTCATAATCCACACACTCAAATTTGCGTACACGACCTCAGACCTGACGTGAGATCTGATCGTAGCTTCCGCTCACGTCCAAATTGATAAATGCCGAAGTTTGCGTGGAAATGGTCGTACGCACGGTTTTCTGCCGTACGTTCGTTTGATAAATGAGGGCCAATGTCTCACTGAACACACCCTCTGTCTGAACACACTGTCTCACTGAACACACCGTCTCACTGAACACACCGTCTCACTGAACACACCGTCTGTCTGAACACAGAGTCTGTCTGAACACACTGTCTCACTGAACACACCGTCTGTCTGAACACACTGTCTCACTGAACACACCGTCTCACTGAAGACACCGTCTCACTGAACACACCGCACCGTCTCACTGAACACACTGTCTCACTGAACACACCGTCTCACTGAACACACCGTCTCACTGAACACACCGTCTCACTGAACACACCGTCTCACTGAACACACCGTCTGACTGAACACACCGTCTTACTGAACACACTGTCTCACTGAACACACCGTCTGTCTGAACACACTGTCTCACTGAACACACCGTCTGACTGAACACACTGTCTCACTGAACACACCGTCTCACTGAACACACCGTCTCACTGAACACAGTGTCAGTGAGACCGTCTCTGCATCAAACACATGAGATATTAAAGATACATCAACAGTTTCCATGAACAGATAATAACTCTGTCATCTCGAAGAGCTGATGAGACTGTCGCTGCTCTCTGTCTTAAACATGAACATGTGTTTGTATTTCTGCTTCCAGAGCTGATCTGAGAACAGTTTGTGTTGACTGGCGTGTTCATTAAGGTCTACAAAATGATCCACACACAGATTCGGACCAGCGTCTCACAGCCGCCAGCGTCTCCTGCCAGCTGCTGCAGGACGTCACAGTGGATTCAACAGCGGCCGTAGTTTTTTCGTCGGTATCGTAAGAGATTGAAGAGGCAGCTGCTCTGAACGTGACGCTGGACGCTCCCACCAGCTGCGACGCTCGAGCCGCCATCACTGACATTCAGCCTGGAATCTCACCAGTTGTGACACGAGCCTCAAATAGCACGTCGCTGGTGTTTGAGACAGCTGTCAGCAGCAGACGTGGACCATCAGAAACATCAGTGATGCTGCAGGAAAGTCCTCAACACGTCTGACTGGTCCTCATGCTGTCACCTGACCGCCGTGTCTACTTCCTGTCTGTCCATCAAAGAGTCAACTGTCAGAATCTCAATCCTTTGGAAATAATTACTAACTTTCAGATTTTATTTCAATCTGCAATTGTAGTTTAATTCTATTCAACATGACTCTTTGTTAAAATGATCATGTTGTATTTTACAGTATGACATCAAGGTTGGTCGCGATCTTGAACTTGTGTTAGATGTCTCAAAAACTTCCACGGATGTCCAGCCAGGAGCCCGGTTCTGACCCGCCGTCAGACGTCCAGAGAGTGTCAGTCACTGCGGACCTGAGTCTGGACCGGGTCTGGACGGACGCTATACAGGCATGAACTGAACTTTCCCTTCATGTTGCATGTTTGCTGGGCGTAAAAGCCCAATAATGCTCCATAACACTCGTTAACACTCGTTAGCCAAAACACAGTCAACAGTTCAAATGAATCAGTCTGACTGAAGTCTGTACTGAACATACCAGCACAAACACAACAACCGATACAAGATAATCACATGTATACAGTCACACACACAGTCACACACACACAGTCACACACAACATGTCTGAAAACACAACAGATCCAACATGTGACAGAAACATTAGAAGCATGAGTCTTACTGTGTTCAGCTGCTGTTGGTTTGTTCACTTCTTTAAACGGAAGGTGAGTGTATGTACGCGTGTGTGTGTGTGTGTGTGTGTGTGTGTGTGTGTGTGTGTGTGTGTGTGTGTGCCCATCACTAACATGTCGTTCAGCCTCTTGTCTTTGTGATAACAGGCGCCACACAGACTCACAGAGACACACTGACGTTGGTCACAGTGTCATTATTCACCACACGATGGAGCGAGTAACATAATGATTATGGCAGTACACACAAGTACAGTAAAAGTACACACAAGTACAGTAAAAGTACACACAAGTACTGTAAACGTACACGAGTCCACATTTAGCTCCCTATGTTCCGGGCACCTGTCCTAAGCTAGGCTAACGGTTCTGAGCTACGTTAAACCTTCGTTTCTTTTGGAAACTGGTCATGTGAGTATAGTCGTCTTTCTCTCAGAGAGACAGACAGGTGACACGCACACACACACACACACACACACATTCTGTTAAGAGCAGAAGGACTTTTCTCTATCAGTGTGACACAACATCACACTCTGCTGGAACAACAACACTGATAACAGGTGTGTGTGCGTGTGTGTGTGTGTGTGTGTGTGTGTGTGTGTGTGTGTGTGTGTGCAACTGTAGACCGCAGAATGCTGTTGGACGCAGTCAGAGACGCCCGGCATTTCCTCTCTCTCTGTCAGCTCTCCACGCTAAAATAAAATGATGTGTGTGTGTGTGTGTGTGTGTGTGTGTGTGTGTGTTGCAGGAAGTGAATGACAGACTACAGCTGACTGACTCCAGTTCAGATGATTTCAGTAAATATTGAGGCAGCTCAGTGTTTCTGCTCATTATGTTTAAGTAATTAATATCCTATTAAAAATGAATAGAATATTAATTATTGATTATTGATGTGTCCTCACAAGAATCACTCTAATAACCAGTTTGTGTTTAAGATCAAGCGTCACGTCTGATGTCGACCTGCTCACATCTTGTTTGAGGAGTAACGTAGTTAAATCCTGTTGATGTTTCTGACTGTGGTGCTGTAGATCCTGAGGTGTTTTATTTTGAAAATTGACCGGATGCACTATCTAGTCTGCTGTCTCACTTCCTGTCTGTCTCTGCGAAGAGACGCAGCTGATGGAAGCCAGTGAAACACGAGCATCATGGAGAACGACCACGATCAGCTCCTGGCGCCATACAGGAGAAAGACGTCACGTCCCAACTTCAGCCTACATCGATATAAACTGCAGAATCTAAAATTAAATCTCAATCTAATATCTCACTTAGAAATATATCAATGTACGTTGAAAAGTGGTTACGGCGCCTGGCCTGAGACCAGGGCCGGTTCCGTCTTTTTGGGGGCCCCTATTTTGTCAAACTACGGTGGATAGATTGTTAACTCTTTCAGGTGATCCACAGAGATGTAACAATCTGTTACATTTTAAGAGGAAAACAAGCTAAAGTTGTGAAAACCTCTTTAAAATTAAACATCTTTAATTGACCGACTGGAGCAAGTTGAACTGATAAGTTCCGTTCCGTTCTGTTTTCTTTTCCGCTTTTTCCGTGAGGGTCGCGGAGATGTTTTATCAGCCCTTTTTCAGGGGGGTTACTGGGGCCAAATCCAACTGAGAAGTGATAATACAAAGTGAACAATGTGGATCTTCTACAGGTTGATACATGGAACTGATGCAGTGTTCCTCAAAAATATTTATTTTAAATTGTAAAACATTTTTAAACTTAAACTTCCTGGTCCGGTGGCGCTGAAGGCGGCCGTGCTCCTTCCTGGTCGGCTCCAAAATATTTCAGAATTACTCCTCCAAAGACAAAACTCCTCAGGTTTCCAAGGAAAATAGATCCCAAGCAAATATTCACACTATATAATTGAGTTTTGTTACACTAATGCTGAACATCATCTGTTTTTATATTAAACACTGCAATATTCAGCACCGTGTCCCTTTAAAGCATGAACCCAATTTCAAAGTTATCACTTTGAAGCAGTTTTCAACACATTGTACTTGTTAGTTATAAAGATAAATGACTGATGAGCACTTTGTGATACTGACAGAATATCTTTGTGTATAATTCACAGATATTACAAAGTAGACTACTTGTGCCTAACTGATGATATGGTCTTAAACTGTATTCTGTGGGCAGAACTAACGGTCATGTATAGCATAGTTTACTTTAAATTCACTTTAATTTGTGTGATTATGATTCTTTTAAATAAAACAAAGGAATACATCAAAAACATAACTAAACTATAGGAATGTAGGCAAATTTATTCAAATGATATTATCACAATAAATATTCTAATAAATAGAGTAAAGAAAGACGCAACTAACTCAGTAGAGTTTACAATAATCCACTCAGAGCAATAATCCACTGCCACAATAGTCCATAATAATCCACAATAGGCCTCATATGTATATGTGTTGCTTAGAACACTTCACATTAGAGACCTATAAACTGAGGACACACTAAAATAATCCTAAAGTAATGTTACGTTAATATTAAACAGCAGAGGAGGTCTGTGAGGGAACAGCAGCTCCACTGAACCAGGATCCAGCAGCCACACTGGACCAGGATCCAGCAGCCACACTGGACCAGGATCCAGCAGCCACACTGGACCAGGATCCAGCAGACATGACAGACACCCTCCCTCACACATGAGATGCCAATGAACTGGACCTGCTATAATTCACCAGAACATGTCACGTCGGTCTATCAGTCTGATGGCTTCACATGTGACATATACATTTTATTTTAGTCCTTTACTAAAGCAAACACTTGAGCTAGCTAAAGCTCCGCCTCCACCCGCATCATGAAACAAACCTTACCTTCATCCTGTGAGCATTCTTCTTCTAGTTTCTTATTTCTGAACCAGATGAACGGTTCGTGTTGATGCCACGCCGTAAATGACCGGTACCCGCGGCTCAGCGCGACTCGCCTCGTCTCTCCTCGCTTAGTAGTACTGGTTGTCATAGCAACACGACGCGTTAGAGAACAGATCTGAGCAATCAGTGGGCGTACATATCGCCTTGGCTCGCTACGAAAAAAAAGTGCCAGGTACTTTTCACACCTTTTCTGTTGGGTCACTCCTCAGATATTGAGGCCGGACTTGCAACTTGAGGGGGCCCCCAAGAGGTGCGCGGGCCCTATGCGACCGCATAGTCCACATATAGCAAGAAACGGCCGTGCCTGAGACCAGGAGATGGACACAGTCAGTCACATGTGGGTCCGTTAGAAGATAACATCATCCGACTCTGTTTGGATGGATCCTGTTTCTTGGACAGAGAAAGCCCGTTCAGAACAAGTGAAGTCGTGTTGTGAGATCTGTGGGTGGACTGGAGCCGAGTGTGAGGTCTGACGAGTCTGAGTGGAGCTGTGGATCGGCCCGTGGGTTTGGTTCCTACGAACCCTCAGATCATCAGGAGGCATCAAGGTGACCTTCTGTGGTGTTGTGGAGTTCAGGTCCAGAGTAGAAGTGGACCTGTCATGACAAACTGACTGTAACCGGCTGCTGGTTTACCAGCGTGCATCGAAGCAGACGGCTGGTCTGCTCTGAGCTCAGAGCGACGGTCTTCATCCTGGAACTGAACAGACAGCCAGGACAGCTTCTGTTTGTCCGGTCAGAACAGCTCAGTTCAGACGGGTCCACACTGAGAGTAAATATCGCCATCAAAATGATTCAAAACCTGATCACAGATACTTCCTGTCCATGGATCAATACTTGATCTTTGATGAGCTGTAACAGAAACTGACGGACTAGCTTCAGTTAATTCAGTAAATGTTTTATTATATTCATGTTCATAACAGAGTGATGTCATCTGTAGTCCTGAAACCAGAAATCCGTTAGCATGTTAGCATGCTAGCACTTCTGGTTTCCTCGAGAGTTTTTCAGTTAAGTGTGTGAAATAAGGTGTTTGGTTACAGGCTGAACATATTAAATCATCATTAACGTCCCACAGTTTAATCCTGAAGCTCTTCATGAGTTAGAAACAGTTAGCGGTTGCTAACGAGTGTCTGAATGAGACTACAGAGGTTGTCGGGCACATTAAACGTCCTCACAGCGAACACGGAGACTCATCTACTCACTAGTCCGTCTTTACAGCCACTTTAGTTACACACTGTTCTAACTCTGACTGTACAACTTGTACATTGATCAGTTTATAGAAAACCTGGATAGTAATTGTGCAGTAAGACTCTTAGTGGTGGAGACGTTTCAGTCATGTGACCGTGATGTCGTCTGTTTGTAGCCTAGCATTAGCTTCTTACTGCTACACAGTTAATTTAGCTTCACACATCACAGAGTGGAGTTCATCTGTGGAGATTATCTGGATCAACAGAACCTGGACGGATCAGAACCTTGTGTTTGACACACTGATTATTTTCTGTATGTCATCGCTTCACCTCTCTATTTGTTTTGTTATTATATCATTGATAAATGATGATTGATTAGATGTGGATCTATCAGCAGGAACCGTGTAGACTGACAGTTAAAGACAGAATAAATTCAGATTTTCAGACGAAAATTGGCTGATTTTCGGCTGACACAGATCAACATTCAAACTGATTCCATTTGTGAAGTGGTGACTGATGTCTGTCCCCAGCTGAAGTGATGGTGTGTGTGTGTGTGTGTGTGTGTGTGTGTCAGATGACCTGTCGGTGTTAAATGTTGGTGTTTCTGCTGTGTGTCATTTCCTGATGGTATCATTAGAGGAAATCTCCGAGGACACAAACCAGCTACAGTAGCCACACGTACACACACACACACACACACACACACACACATTTGCTGAGTGTGTGTTTTGTGAGGATCACATTGCGATTCAGATGCCAAGTATTTTGTAACACTAAAACCCCTAAATGTGCTGCAGTGTGTGTGTGTGTGTGTGTGTGTGTGTGTACGTGTCTTTTCTCCTGAAAAACAACAACAAACATTAATTATGTTTGTCTGCATTAGTCTCATCTAACAAGCAGACTTAATAACATGTTTCTCGTAATTCTTGTTGACTTTGTTTTAATGTTAAGTTTAACATATGAATACACAAACACACACACACACACATACACACACATCTTATGTTTCATGTTTATATGTCAACAGTTTTAATGAAGATCTGGTTCGGAGGTCGACTCACATCAGAGCAGTTTGATGAATCTGCTGTTAGCAGCTAGTAGCACAGATATTTAAGCTAGCTAGCCATTAGCTGCTGTGTGAACTCAGATGTCTTTAACAGGTGTGTGTGTGTGTGTGTGTGTGGGTGTGTGTGTGTGTGTGTGCATGTGTGTGTGTGATAATCCTTGAATATATTGAAGCTTTCCTGAGTTCAGCCTCCTCTTATAGCACACATGCAACCCTGAAATGGAGCTAGCAGTGCTAATCTGACTAGCTAAATGCTATTTCCTGTGGCAGGCTTTTAACCTTTCAGTGTGACCCTGCTCAGTTAGCGTTAGCCTGGCCACAGCCACACTGAGCTAAATTAGACTGCAGCAGTTGTTGGTGGCAGCAGTTAATATCTGATCCCTGATCAGTCAGCTGACCTATAAATACAGAGAGTGCTGGCTTATCTTAAACTCTAACCCCGACATGTCACCTCGTGTCAGCGTTATGTCGCATAAAACTGAACCTGAAGCTCCGTGGTGAGCCAACGAGACGCTCTGAAGAACTATTAACAGTCTGAGGCACATTGAGGTGAACCTGCTGCTGCTGCAGGCTGAAGACACACTGTGCTCTATCTTGCACTAAGCACAATTGACTTTGTACACTGGCGCTTGTATAATTCCTATTTTGCATTCGGCGCATATTGGAATTTTCCCTCCACGGACGCACGTCCTTAAATTAGGGAATGAACTTGCGCTCCCGGGGGCGGTTCAGCGAAAAGAGGGGGCGTGTTCCGGCGCAAACGTTCACTGGTGCTATTTTGCTGTTTCAGAAAACAATTCCGCAGCAGACCAGAAAAAACCTAGTCTAAATTCAGTGGCGCTTTTTCAGATGTTGAAAAGATTTAAACAGAAGAACTAGTTCTTTTTCCCTCTGATATGCATTGCGCCCGCCGTAGCCGTGAGGGTCCGGGAGTGGCAATGCGCGATGTGCTCCTAGTGGAGCAGATGGACGGAGATGGAGTTGGGGGAGGAGGAGGAAGGGGCACAAGAGGAGCAGGTGGTGCGTTTGGAGACTTGAGGCGATGCGCCTGAGAGGCAGCAGCAACATCGCCACCCGGTCAAGACGGGCATTAATACCTTGCCGCATCCCGGACATTGCGGTCCGGTCTGACGATGCTGCCACGGCGTGAAGTGGGTCTGGATCCTCTGCACCTTGGTGTTTGCACTGCTCCCTCATCAGCTGGCCGTTGTGCACTGCTCGGCCCGTGCGCACTGCTTCCGAGGCCCGGTGTGATGTCATGGGGATGCCAGCCGTAGAAACAATTGTGGCAATTTCCTCCGAAGCCTGTTTAACCAAAGCTAGTTTAGATGGATTTCTCCCATCCCCATACAAGGCCTCATCTCGGTCTTTTACAGTCCTGACGAGAACGTCGGTCTCCTCGGCTGTGAACCGCTCCTGGCGTATGCCTGGCAAATTCGCCATTATAATAGCAATCTGCCATGGAACAAGCGCGCCTGCTTTTAAAGGGAATGTGAGATGACGCTCTGATTGGTTTATTGCACGTTACGCCCAAACCACACCTATGACTAATGTAGCTACTTCAAACCAACCCATTTTAGATTTGCGTTGGGCGCAAGAGTCATTTTTTCCCGCTGGCATAATAGCAACAGCGCCTGAGATCCGCCCAAAAAGCTACTTGCGTTTTGCGTTTGATACTTGCGTTTCAGATCGTTAAGATAGAGCCCACTGACTGCACCAGTCAGTCCTCCTCACTATATTAGTGTGTCCTCACTCCACCAATGTGTCTTCACTGTACCAGTGTGTCTTCACTTTACCAGTGTGTCTTCACGGTACCAGTTTGTCTTCACGGTACCAGTGTGTCTTCACGGTACCAGTGTGTCTTCACGGTACCAGTGTGTCTTCACTGTACCAGTGTGTCCTCACTCCACCAATGTGTCTTCACGGTACCAGTGTGTCTTCACTGTACCAGTGTGTCCTCACTCCACCAATGTGTCTTCACGGTACCAGTGTGTCTTCACTGTACCAGTGTGTCTTCACGGTACCAGTGTGTCTTCACTGTACCAGTGTGTCTTCACGGTACCAGTGTGTCTTCACTGTACCAGTGTGTGTTCACGGTACCAGTGTGTCTTCACTGTACCAGTGTGTCCTCACTCCACCGATGTGTCTTCACGGTACCAGTGTGTCTACACGGTACCAGTGTGTCTTCACTGTACCAGTGTGTCTTCACGGTACCAGTGTGTCTTCACTGTACCAGTGTGTCTTCACGATACCAGTGTGTCTTCACTCTACCAGTGTGATGAAGCATCAGCTCCCTCACTAGCTGCTAACCCACTTTTGTTCAGAAAGGTGGAAAGACAATCACACAGTTTTCTTTTTTTTTAAATCATGTTTCCACTAACATTTGTTAAATACAAAGAATTGTTGATTGAGTAAGTTGATTACTCAAAATGTATATAAAAGACTTGTGGTAATCATAGTAAGAACCTGTCAGAGTTGGAGTCCTTTGTGCCATCTTGTGCTGGTGTGGAAGGAGGAAGCGTGCCTCAGCAGTAGCGTTTTTATGTGGAGTATGAGAAGGTGTGTTCTCAGTTTTGAATGGATAATGGATGTGTGATGTCATGACAGGTAATTAAGATAAATACTGAATAATGTACAAATCATTTGTTTGCTGTGAATGTGTAGTAGGTATCTTAGTCCAAGGAAGAATTAATTTAGAACTTGTTAGTGTGAGCAAGTGAAAGAAAACCATGTATATGCGTTGTAAACCTTTTCAACTCTCCATTATAGAGATCTGCCCTGATAGGCCAGTTGAACTGGAAAGGCGGACTCTCATGCTATATATATATATATATATATATATATATATATATATATATATATATATATATATATATGTATATATATATATATATATTGTGAATAGGGGGGAAAGGTTAGGACGGCCCGGCACTGACAGGGGGCCCTTTGAGACATGGGCAACCTATACAAGGGCCCAACTAGATTTTTTTTCATGGGGCCCAAAATCCCTGGCGGCGCCCCTGCTCCTCACTGTACCAGTGTGTCCTCCTCACCCAACCAGTGGGTCCTCTACACTGTGCCAATGTGTCCTCTTCACTGTACCAGTGTGTCCTTCTCACTGCACCAGTGTCCTCCTCACTGTACCAATGTGTCCTCTTCACAGTACCAGTGTGTCCTTCTCACTGCACCAGTGTCCTCCTCACTGTACCAATGTGTCCTCCTCACTGTACCAGTGTGTCCTTCTCACTGCACCAGTGTCCTCCTCACTGTACCAATGTGTCCTCCTCACTGTACCAGTGTGTCCTTCTCACTGCACCAGTGTGTCCTTCTCACTGCACCAGTGTCCTCCTCACTGTACCAGTGTCCTCCACACTGTACCAAGGTGTCCTCCTCACTGTACCAGTGTCCTCCTCACTGTATCAATGTGTCCTCCTCACTGTACCAGTGTGTCCTTCTCACTGCACCAGTGTCCTCCTCACTGTACCAGTTTCCTCCTCACTGTACCAATGTGTCCTCCTCACTGTACCAGTGTGTCCTTCTCACTGCACCAGTTTCCTCCTCACTGTACCAATGTGTCCTCCTCACTGTACCAGTGTGTCCTTCTCACTGCACCAGTGTCCTCCTCACTGTACCACTGTGTCCTCTTCACTGTACCAGTGTGTCCT
This sequence comes from Diplodus puntazzo, assembly GCA_963678695.2. NCBI lineage: Eukaryota > Metazoa > Chordata > Actinopteri > Spariformes > Sparidae > Diplodus > Diplodus puntazzo. Next base: position 294,026 of record OZ023174.1, read on the forward strand.
TCTCACTGCACCAGTGTCCTCCTCACTGTACCAATGTGTCCTCTTCACTGTACCAGTGTGTCGTCACTGCACCAGTTTGTCCCCCTGAGCAGCTCGCAGTAACACAGACTGGTCTCTCACAGAAAATCACAGATTTTTTGTCCATCAGTCTCATTTGCTGTCCAGGTCAAGTCAAGTCAAACTTTATTGTCAATGTTGCTATATGTACAGGACATACACATAATTAAAATAACGTTTCCCTCAAATCCCTGGCACAAACAGCAATAAAGATAAAATATTAAATGTTAAAATATGAAGTATAAAAAAAATATGTACAAGTGCAATTTAGGTAAGTGAGGTGAGTAATTTAGGTGAGTCTGTGTGTCTGTGTTCAGCTGCTCTGGTTTCAAACCCAAACTAGTGTGTGTGAGTGTGTGTGTGTGTGTGTATGTGTGTGTGTTTGCACACGTGTGTATGTGTTACAATCATCACTGGCTGTGCGTGCAAGTTCTTCCCGGCTTACATCAGGATATTGTCCTCATTAGCTCCCTATAGCCATATTGTTGCACTTTAAACCTTAAATATTGCACGCATCAGACCAGCCACCTGCAGTAACCTCCTCCTGGCTGGGTTCTCATTACCACCGCGTCAAATATCGACGCATGTTGCTCGCTGCAGGGTTAGGGTTAGGAGCGTGCTTACCTTTCAAAATAAAAGCCCAAAGACGCCATGACAGCTGTTCAATGTTTCATATAGTGAAAAAAGACTGCAAATATTGTGACGTGTGATAACCTGACCCGAGACCAGTTTCTGTCCATAGTTACCAGTTAACATGCAGTGACTCTGAACAGCAAATGAGTGAATACTCATCTGTCTATCTGTCTGTCTGACAGTTTTCCGTTTGCTTACAAATAGTTTCAGATAGTTTGATCAGTTCAGGACTGTGAACAGCTGATGTCAGGATGAAGAGAGAAGATCACTTTAACAGCAACACAGCAGGTGTACTACAGAGCACACACACACACAAACACACACACACACACACACACACACATTAACTGTCTCCGTCTCAGTAATGATGGTTGAGTCTTACCTGCTTCTGCCGTTTATTCCAAAATTATTCCAGTACACATCAACGTCTCCACAGCCTGTCTGTCTGTCTCTGTCTGTCTGTCTGTCTGTCTGTCTGTCTGTCTGTCTGTGTCTCTCTGTGTGACTCTCTCTCACTTCACTTCTCTGAGTGAAACCTGAGAGGTCAGGTAGTGTGTCATCACACACACACACACACACACACTCACACACACACGCGTGAAGTCACATGTTCATTACTTCACGTCAGAGCTTTTTCAAATCATATGTTAATTATAGAATTGAATTCAAACTGTAAACATGTCAAATTAAATTAATTATTCAATTCATGATACACACTTATTTAATTTTATTAAATCAAAACGTTTGAGAGTAAATGTTACGAACAGTCGCACTTTACCCGTCAGTATCCATGGTAACAGATCACATCGGGGTTGATCAATGTGAGGTCTCCCATATGGATCGATCCACATGAGCCGATCAACTGCAGAAAACAGAGTTTTTGATCAATTAGCTGAATCTGAGCTGCTAATTCTGCACAATTCTGTGCTTTAAAGGACAAAACAAACAAGATGTCCAACGACACGGCTCACAGTCCACCGCCACACTATAGTCTGGATATTAAAAGAAAGAAGAGCGAGATTAAAATCCAATAAATGACTCAATAAATCAGTTTGGATGTCTGTTTGTGTGTTAGCCTGAGGTCAGAGATCAGGACGAAGGGATTGTAGAAAAGGAAACTTATTTGAACGAGTGAAACCAAAGACAAAGAATCTCCGTCACCTCCATCACAGTCACAGTGTGACTGGTTGACTTGTTCCTGTCCAGGTGGAGCTACAGCAACACTCTGGATTCTGAAGGGAAGAAGGCAGTGAAGAGAAACCAGAAAAACAGACGGATGAGCAGGAGATTTAATGAGGCGACACTGTGGACAGTGAAAGATCTGCAGTGAGTCCAGAAAAGTGAACGTTGTTAAGTGACACGTCTCAGTTCACAGTTGGCACTGTTAACCAACGATCCTCACAGTACAATACTGTCATTATACTTCTGACATGCATGATGGGTAATCATCTGGAATATCACAGCGAGCTGCTGTCAATTCAAAGTTAAGCAGCTTCTAAAGTGACCATGAAAAGTAAAAAATGGTACATCACAAGGAAATCCTTTAATCAGGGTCAGCAGCATACGTTCATTTAGCCATAAAATATTATAGTTTTACACAATGTACACGTGAACAAAATGCTAAAAGGGTGACATGCTAACATGCAAACATACTCAGGCCTACAAGTGGTAAGTAAACGACTGTGAGGAAGAATCAGCGCTGAAACACTGGATGGTCGACATGTAATGTGATTTATTAAAGACTGGATTCCTAACAGGAAGAAGCAGTGATCTCAGATGGAAGAAGATGAAGAGCAGGAATACTCTGAAATACAGACACACCGGTTTAGTTAGGATGTGATCAGATTGTGTTGATTATGAAACAAAGTGATGAAGTCACACAGGTTCCTTCAGGTGTTTCCTCGGAGTGCTCTGTTCCTTCATTTACCTTCATAGTTGACACATCCTTTCCTGCCAACAGCCTAATCATACACCAAACACACCAAACACACAAAATACACAAAATACACAAATACATGACACACATTTAAGCATCAAACTAAAAGCTGTAGTTAAAACTGGACAGGACAGCAGAAACTCTCCAGAGGAAACAGAATCAAACTTTTATCCCCTGAAATATGAGATATGTGTTTGACAGCTCTGATGGAGCTCAGGATTCATCAGGAATATTAACGCCCAACTGTTGGACTGTGCCGACCAGAACTGTGTGAAGAGCAGAACATTAATGAACATGAGATCCATCCTGTAGGGTGATTAAATAACCGATGATGTTCAGCTGCTGTGCCTCCAGTGTAAGTGTACTCATCGTTCCTCTTAATGTAGAGACGCAGCTGTTGCCTCTGCTGCTGGATGATCTCTGCAGTGAGTTCATGAAGATATAACAGAACTTCAGACCCGAGCTGCAGATCAATGGAACGTCTCCCTGAATGTGTTTTAATGAAGTGACCACCAGAACATGTCTCAGCTCTGCTCCCAACCTGGGACCCTCAAACAAGTCCTCGTACATTGCCTGTGAATACACACACACACACACACACACACACACACAGAATAATAAATAGTATTGCCTTGAAATGAACTCCCTGACCTCTGACCTGTGTGAGGAAAACTGACTCTGTCTTTGGACTGAGCCACATGTTGAAGCATCGGCAGGAAGCTCTCCAAGTCCAACAGTTGAGTGTCCGTGTCTGCTCAGAGAGAGAAGCTCAGTGTCACATCACAGAGTGGAAGAAGCTGGACTGAACCATCACAGGACAGACGGCCTGGTGCAAAGCCAACGGTCAGAAGAAACGAGAGTGTAACTGCACTGAATCAAAAACAGAAGACGAAGAGGACAGGACTGACGCCTGACGTCCTGCTGCAGTGTTGTCTGCCTGACGCGTGACCTCGCCGGCTGGCATCAGACGTGTCGTCGACTACAAACAGAGATGACTTTTACTTTTGTTGACCATCGCTCAGCCTCCCACGCTCCTGCCAGGCGTAAACCAAAGAGAAAGCTTAACTTACCCATGAATCCAATCCAGACCAGGAGCTTTTCCAAAACCTGACAGAGTATTTGTTTAGCCTACTTCTAAACAAACTGCCTGTGAAAAGTGTAAATATGGTTTATTAATAATAATAATAATAATAATAATAGGTTATAAAACAACAAGCACACAGAGCTCACTGAAGCGGCACTGCTACATCCTGCAGAACTACGCCATCCACCAGAAATACCAAGTTTAGGCAGTCCTGTGACGGACCCTTCACTGCGGCCGGTTCAGATGAGACCTGCCCACCTTCCTTAATCAGCTCTTTGGGACAGTTTCAGAGAGCGAGAGGTGGATCGGATCAGGACAGTGGTCGACGTTGGTCCACAGTCGTATGTGAGAGGAAACACAGAATCACACAGCTGTCTTTAATCAGCAAACACCAGCACAGACATCACATCACAGGTCTGTTTGTGTTTTATCAGACATGAGGCGGATGTGTTGAACAGACGCCCTCTGCTGGATCAAAGTGTGACCCGCTGTCTGCTGAAGTGGATCAGAACAAACTCTGGTAAGTACGTGTGTGTGTGTGTGTGTGTGTGTGTGTGTGTGTGTGTGTGTGTTCCCTTCAATCTGATCAGCACTGAAGTCAATCTGAAACAATAGAACAGTGAACTGGGATCAGATCAATCAGATCAGTGAGCTCTTTATGAAATCAACAGACAGACAGACAGACCTTGATGCTGTGAGTGTCGCAGCTCAGTTCTATTGCTCAGTTGGTTTTGCAGAAACTTTGACAGCCTCTTTCTTCTGTTCTGCTTTCTTTGGGCCTCAATGGAAAGAAGGACAAAACAGGACCGAAATAACGACAGCAGAATAAGAAAACAGAAAAAAGGAAGAGCAGAGAAAAGTGAAGAGATTCTTCTGTGAGATGGTTTAAATACCATTTATGGTCTCATCAGTAAAAACTCTCAGGATTTCTGCTACAGAGACGAACTTTCAATAGATCTGAAACTAATTCCACAATCCTCACCTGAATGCACCCAAACTCATCTACTGAGACCACCTTAAATAAAGACCACCTTAAATAACAACACACGGACTGTTCTCTACTGAGACCACCTTAAATAAAGACCACCTTAAATAACAACACACGGACTGTTCTCTACTGAGACCACCTTAAATAAAGACCACCTTAAATAACAAGACACGGACTGTTCTCTACTGAGACCACCTTAAATAAAGACCACCACAAATAACAACACACGGACTGTTCTCTACTGAGACCACCTTAAATAAAGACCACCTTAAATAACAACACACGGACTGTTCTCTACTGAGACCACCTTAAATAAAGACCACCTTAAATAACAACACATGGACTGTTCTCTACTGAGACCACCTTAAATAACAAGACACGGACTGTTCTCTACTGAGACCACCTTAAATAAAGACCACCTTAAATAACAACACACAGACTGTTCTCTACTGAGACCACCTTAAATAAAGACCACCTTACACTGAGACCACCTTAAATAAAGACCACCTTAAATAACAACACACGGACTGTTCTCTACTGAGACCACCTTAAATAACAACACATGGACTGTTCTCTACTGAGACCACCTTAAATAAAGACCACCTTACACTGAGACCACCTTAAATAAAGACCACCTTAAATAACAACACACGGACTGTTCTCTACTGAGACCACCTTAAATAACAACACATGGACTGTTCTCTACTGAGACCACTTTAAATAAAGACCACCTTAAATAACAACACACGGACTGTTCTCTACTGAGACCACCTTAAATAACAACACATGGACTGTTCTCTTCTGAGACCACCTTAAATAAAGACCACCTTAAATAACAACACATGGACTGTTCTCTACTGAGACCACCTTAAATAAAGACCACCTTAAATAACAACACATGGACTGTTCTCTACTGAGACCACCCTAAATAACAACACATGGACTGTTCTCTACTGAGACCACCTTAAATAAAGACCACCTTAAATAACAACACACGGACTGTTCTCTACTGAGACCACCTTAAATAAAGACCACCTTAAATAACAACACATGAACTGTTCTCTACTGAGACCACCTTAAATAAAGACCACCTTAAATAACAACACACGGACTGTTCTCTACTGAGACCACCTTAAATAAAGACCACCTTAAATAACAACACATGGACTGTTCTCTACTGAGACCACCTTAAATAAAGACCACCTTAAATAACAAGACACAGACTGTTCTCTACTGAGACCACTTTAAATAAAGACCACCTTAAATAACAACACACGGACTGTTCTCTACTGAGACCACCTTAAATAACAACACATGGACTGTTCTCTACTGAGACCACCTTAAATAAAGACCACCTTACACTGAGACCACCTTAAATAAAGACCACCTTAAATAACAACACACGGACTGTTCTCTACTGAGACCACCTTAAATAAAGACCACCTTAAAATAACAACACATGGACTGTTCTCTACTGAGACCACCTTAAATAAAGACCACCTTACACTGAGACCACCTTAAATAAAGACCACCTTAAACTGAGACCACATTAAATAAAGACCACCTTAAATAACAAGACACAGACTGTTCTCTACTGAGACCACCTTAAACTGAGACCACCTTAAACAGGCCAGGTTACATAATGGCAGGAAAGTGAAAGTTAACGGGACAGCAGAGCGACTGGGAGAGCCGGGAGAGCCGGGAGAACTGTGAGAACTGGGAGAACCGGGAGAGCTGGGAGAAGTGGGAGAGCCGGGAGAACCGGGAGAACCGGGAGAACCTGGAGAGCCGGGAGAACCTGGAGAGCCGGGAGAGCTGGGAGAGCCGGGAGAACTGGGAGAACCGGGAGAGCCGGGAGAGCTGGGACACACCGACACAGTGCTGCAGGTTGATCAGTATTACGTCATCAGATCTCTAGAAAGTATCCTGACATCACAACAAAACTGGACAGACCAATACTACACAGACATTTAATAAGGTAGGTTTATAATCTCAACATATATTATTATATGCATTCTATATAATATATATTGTTACATTTATTCTATATAATATATATTGTTACATTTATTCTATCGACTGTGATTTCATTAAAAACATAAAATGTCTGTTAAAATAACTCTTAGATCATTTAGAACTGGAGGAAGGAGATCGGAGCCAGCTCAAAGTTAATAGTTAAGTTAACTTTAAGTTCAGTTTAATCTTGTACAAGAGGAGCAATCACAGAGCAACACGGGTTTGTTACAGAGGAAGGTCTCAGATTGTGAGGAGCAAAGCTGAGTCTGCATGCAAAGAGGAAGTCATGTGACCACACAAAGTTCAGAGAGGGATGAATACTCATTTCCTTAAAATAGAGTAGAAAAACAAGTTATATTAAGAGGTGCAACACTTCAGTTCAAATGTCCCTACATGTCAGTACAAAACGCTTCAATCTTGTGACGTCATGAAACTGAATAAACAGTCTACAAACTCCAAAAATAAAAATCTGATGGTGAAAGTGAAGCACAATATTATATATATATTTTTTCTTCTTCTTTATTAATCCCCGGGGGGGAATTATTTATCAGATATTTCACATGCAAACACACCCAAAATTGTTCTCTGCATTTGATCCATCTCTAGCTGCATATTGTAAGTATACACACACACACCCTGCCGGCTGGGAGCAGTGGGCTGCTGTGACACCGCAACATGTGATCAGAGGTGATGTGACAACATCAGCACCGGGGAGCATATGGGGGGTTCGGTGCCTTGCTAAAGGGCACCTCGGCAGTAACCCAGGAAGGGAACTGGCACCTCTTCAGCTACCAGTCCACTTCCGTATTGTGGCCAGTAGCTGCACTTGAACCCGCCACCCTCCGGTCCCCAAGCCAAGTCTCTACGACTGAGCTACTGTCGCCCCATATGTGATCGTATTCGTATTGAGTAAATATACTTAGTTACATTCCAGCAGTAAAATCAGTTTTTATCAGAATGATGATCGAGAGCATCACGTTCACCTCTGATCACATGTTGCTCCTCCTGAACCACGTGTGGAGGACGTCCACACAGACTGACAGGCAGGCAGACAAAGTCTAGCTCTCAGCACCATGTAGTGGATCATTGAAACACTGAGATGATGGAACATAAATCTTTGATATGACGAATATCAGTGAACTGACTTAATGAGCAGCACTCACATTCTAATAACTCTGGTTCTGATCATCAGTTCTGGTTCCATTTTTTCTTCTTATCTGTTTGTGTTTGTTTCCTGTGAGGCTGCAGCTTCCACATGGTGAGGAATGTCTTTATCTGCCAGCAGAGATAAGATGTTGCTGTTCTAGCAGCGTTAGATAACAGGAAGTTCAGCCCGTCCCTGAACTCTGTCGTCAGCTCCACCAACATTGCTCCATCCGTCTGTCTGTCCAAACACTCGACATGCTAAACCAGCGGTATTCAACTAAAATTTGCATAGTTAGAGAAACTGTCCTGAAGCGACAACGGAACATCATGATGTTTAACTTGTGTTGTGATATACGGTTTATTAGCCTCGTCGTTGTATCAACGTCTGCACGTAATCAACAACTGAATGACAAATCGAATAAAGAAAGAACAATTCAAAAACATTTTGACAATATTTACTTCTTTAAAAAGTACAGCCAGCACAGAGTACAACAAACCTTAATATTCTCATCTTTAGCTGATACGAACTCAAAATAATGAGTGTAATTCCAGCTAGATATCGTGCATCTTTCTCCTCCCTCCATTGTTGTGTGTTTGCGTCGCTGCGTGGTGTAACACCTCAGTGTCCTCATCACTCCCCGAGACGCAAGAAGAAAGCAAAAATATATATTTTTACTAAGCAAAATGACAAAAATAGAAGTAACATACAGTGACTTGAATAATAACTTTAATCTGGTTACTGGTTTGGAAATATTAGCTCGTTAGATTACTCGCTACTGAAAAAAGTGGTCAGAATAGAGTAACCGGCATCACAGCCCGAAGATAGTGTTTTTTTAACGGGGGTCCGCGGATTTCTTCCTCGGGACATTTTGGAAATTGGGCTGTTTAAGATGCAATTTCAACGTAGTTTGAGAAGGAAAGGAAGGCCAATCGTTGGGTCCTCATCATCATATTTTAATCACAAATAAAGCTAAAGTTCCCTCACTAGGCCTACTGAGTAATGTTTGTCCATATATGGAAAGTAGGTCAGTTTCCGGTGACAACGTTGCATTTGTGGCTGCTGGCTGTTCAACATGCAACCACACACAATACCCTCTGGGGAGATTTTCATCATGAGGCAATTATATTTGATTTTTTATTTTAAGGCACAGGGATCCGGGACTATTCCCAAACATCCGGGTCTACAGCCTCGAATGTCCAGGTCTAACAACACACTCATTTAACATTTAATTATACAGATATGTAATATTGTAGAAATGTATCATTTTCTTCTCACTTTACCGGAAAAGAAGGGCTGCATTTAAAATAAAATAGTGAAAATAAATAAAACAGCTTTTTTCTTTTTGCCACTTTAGTTTTTATTGATTTTTCACATATTGTATGTGTACACTACACGCCACACCACACAACACAGAAACCAAACAAAGCCACACTAGAAAACAAAGTACAGTCCTATTGGGAGTTGCATTCCTTCTTGTTTATTCCTTAGGTCTCTTTCTTATGAGAATATCTCCATTACATATAGAATATATGTTATGGGATTGCTGACATCCTGGCAGGTGACGTGAATCACCATTTGAGACACACCACACCTATCTTGGCTTCCCCTGCGCCGTCTATAAATAGACCCAGCTGCGCAGAGTAGGGTTGATCTTCTGATTTTCACTACGGCAGATCAGACGAAGTGAGAGAAAAAGGAAAGACAAGAAAAGAAGGAAGAGTGGGGAGTTTGAACGGTGGCATTGTGTGTGATCCGGTACCTTTGGGTAGAGAGCTGGTCTAACGTTAGGCTCCTCTCTTAGTACTTAGTGCGGTATAGCTGGTCTGAGGATGCGACATAGTCGCCGGTGCATGCGAGGTCTTCTCTCATTGTATTCCTTTTCTTCCGCTTTGTGCTATTAAAGTTTTTCCATCGGGAGAGGGTAATGCGTGTGGTACAGCTGGTCCGGAGAAGCGACGAGTCACGGGCACGGCCAGCATCCTCCCCCCTGGGTTCCTTTGCATTACACTAAGCACGTAAAAAAAAGTGGGCTTGAATAAGAGGGCAACACACGATTGCTGTCTGCTGTCTCTCCCCCTCCATTCACTCAGATATCGGAAAGGCGAGGTCACTGAAGAGAGAAAGTGCTAGCATTTAGCCGTTGCTATCAAAACACTGGGCGCACTTACGGGTCATTTGGCGGTGACATCATGGCTATGGCAAGCCAGGAGGGCCCGCTGTGCTAGGGCTGTGGGAGGAAAACCCCTACAGAAGACTCACATGATGTTTGTGTTTTGTGTTTGGGGGAGGACCATGCGCAAGCAGCAAGGGAAGACCCTGCGGCATGTATGAGTTGTTTCTGCATGACAGCAAGGAAAAGAGAGGCATGTTACAGGTTGTTTAAAACAGGCACCCCTACTGTAGGGCCGCAGCCTGCCAAGCAGTCTAGTCCGGCGGCCGCAACAGTGGGGGCAAGGGCTGGCAAGGATGCTGTACATACCCCTATTACTGTTTGCTCAGTAGGGGGTGTGCGGTCTGTGACTGAACCCCGCCCAATCAGAGCTGGGCCCTCACATAAAGCAGCTGTCATGGGTCTCCATACCCCCTGCCCCCTGATAGATGTGAAGGGGGACGAGGATGACAGTCTTTCCCTGCATCCCTTGGATGAGGAGATCAATGTCCTTTCGGTAGATCAACGGGAAGGGGAGGAGGAGTTTGACGAGAAACGGTCACCTCCTCTGCCGGGCCTTATCAGCAGAGCCGCAGCTGCCTTGAGGGTGGACATGCCACCTGATCAAGGACCTGCCCTTCAAATTCTGTGTCCTCCCCTTTTGCATCTCACTGGCTCCCCGCACCTTCACCAGGTGCATGGACACAATCTTTGGGCCTCTGCGGCGGCAAGGTCTCAGGGTAAAGATTTACCTGGACAACTGGCTGATATGCGCTCAGACAGAGCAGCAGTGTCGTCGTCATGTACAAATGTTGTTGTCACACATCCAGGACCTGGGGTTGTGTATCAGCGACAAAAAGTGAAGTCTGCAGCCAGCTCAGACCATCCAGTTCGTCGGTATGTGGCTGGATGCCAGGACGGGATTGGTGAGATTGACACAGGACAGACAGGACTCCCTCAACGATTGCCTCTTGCGCACTTTCGTCTAGGGACCAGTCACTTGGAGACTGTGTCTCCGCCTCTTGGGCCTCATGGCTGCTGCTGTGCAGGTGGTTCCACTAGCTCTTCTGCACATGCGGCCAGTGCAGAGGTGTCTCTTCAGTCTGGGCCTGTGCAAACAGAGAGACCTACAGGCTATGGTGCTGGTTACCAGGAGATTGTGTGTGGCCCCTTAGATGGTGGAAGGTGCCGGTGAACATCTCGAGAGTCAGCAGGCTGGGTCCAGTCCTGCATCGGCAAGTGATATCTGTGGATGCATCCCTCGAGGGTTGGGGCACTCTCCACGAAGGCAGGGGCACCAGCGGGCGTTGGGGTGTCCTCGGGCAGGGCCAGCATGTCAATGTCTTGGAGCTAAGGGCAATCCACCTGGCCCTTTGGCCTGTCACTCAGGGCCATGCATGTGGCGGCTGACCCCCTCTCCAGGAGCGGGCTACATCCAGGAAAGTGGAGGTTGCACCCAGCGGTGGTAGAGGCAATCTGGTACCGCTTCGGCAGAGCAGTGGCCAATCTGTATGCCTCGAGAGACAATGCTCACTGCCCGCTGTTCTACTCTGTGGAGGGGGAATCGCCCCCCCTGGGCACCGACACCATGGCACACCAGTGGCCTCAGGGGCTGCTCTACGCCTTCCCCCCATTCAGCCTTCCAACCTGCTGCAAGGGCTCAGTCAGGGGGAGGTCTGCGTGATCCTTGTGGCGCCAGACTGGGCCCACAGGACATGGTTCTCGTAGATGACACCATTCCTGGACGGGACACCATGGAAACTTCCAGTTCGCCGAGACCTACTGAGCCAGGCACAGGGGACCCTGTTTCCTCCCTTCCCTCAGGGGCTCACTCTCTGGGCCTGGCCCCTGAGAGGGCCAGTCCACTAGACATGGGCCTCATGAGCTCGGTGGTTCAGACCCTGCAGAGTGCTCGAGCCCTATCGACAAGGGTGGCATACTCCTATCGCTGGGAGCTGTTTGTGTCATGGTGCGCCTCTAACCAGATCGACGCAGTGACATGTTCGGCCCAAGAGGTGCTTAGGTACCTACAGGAGCTCCTGGAGGCTGGAAAGTCACCATCAACCCTGAGGGGTGTGGTGGCAGCCATCAAGGCCTCCCGTATGTGTGAAGCTAGGCTGTCTGTCTATCACCCTGGTGATACTACGAGCAAAGTTTCATGTTGTGTCGAGTCTTCATAGTGTTTTAAAAATAAAATTTTGATGCTAGCGTAAAAGTGCCCCATGCACTCCCATTGAAAATGAGTTTGAGCCGAAAATGAAAATACGGTCAATCTTAAAAGTACTTCTTTCGTCGTAACTATGCTTTTACACGAAGGTTTGACTCGGGTACATTCACACAAATGGCCTGGGTTGCATTTTGGCGAGAGTTTCACTTTGAGCGATGTGTCAATTTTTCCATTACACAGATTTCTTCTATTATCTCCATCCATCCATCCATCCCAAGTCGGAGGATCCACTCTACCCTTTGTTGTGTTAGCTTTTTTACCAGCTATTAACAATAATTTTACCAGGTACCTCCCCTGCATGTATGTTTTCCTCTGTGAGATTACACAAATAGAGAACCTTACAGCACACAGGGTTCTCATATCTCAACACCTCTTGCAGAGTTGTATGTCCTGTGTTTAAAAACAGTTGCACATTATCGCATTTCCAAAATACATATGCATGATCTGAGCTTACTGCTCCACATTCTCTCCAGCATGATAGATTCAAATTCACATATTCACTCTTGGCTTTAGCGTGATAACGAAATATATATATATATATATATATATATATATATATATATATATATATATATATATGTATATGTATATGTGTGTGTGTTTGTGTATGTATTGATCAATATTTTTTAAGGACAGTTGTTGTATTCTGTGTTATTTCATAGTGGACCGGTCCAGGACACAGAGAGAGGATGACACGCAGCAGGTGACAGGTGGTCACACCAGGTGAGCTGCAGAGCAGGAGTCCCTTATATGAGTTGATTGTAATATCAAAGTCATTCAAATTGATATTTTTTTTTAAATATTTCAGGAAACACATGTTGCACATGAAAACATCACAGAACTCTTGAATAAAACAACAGAAATGGGGAACGTACCATCAGAGAGTAACATGGGCGACAGCCTGAGATGCTGCAAGTGTCATAAAGTCCTGCCGCCGTGTCTCTCCTTCAACGATTTATACAAAGCTCAGATTTATGGGCGCTTTGTGTTCGTGTTCAATGGAGGAGAGTACTACAGACCAGTGAACTGTGATGTTGAAGATGGTCTGCACGAGTGTGAATACTGCTTTCATCAGCCAATCAGGGAGCAGGAAAGAATGAGGAGACAGGAGCAATGGAGACAAAATGAGGAGACACAAAGGAGAGGAGCTGAGAAACAGAAGATGGAGGAGGAGAAAAGAAGACAAGAGGAGAGATGGATGATGGAGGAGAAAAAGAGAAGACAAGAGGAGAGACAGAAGATGGAGGAGAAAAAGAGAAGACAAGAGGAGAGACAGAAGATGGAGGAGAAAAAGACAAGACAAGAGGAGAGACAGAAGATGGAGGAGAAAAAGACTAGACAAGAGGAGAGACAGAAGATGGAGGAGAAAAAGACTAGACAAGAAGAGAGACAGAAGATGGAGGAGAAAAGGAGAAGACAAGAGGAGAGACAGAAGATGGAGGAGAAAAAGAGAAGACAAGAAGAGAGACAGAAGATGGAGGAGAAAAAGACAAGACAAGAGGAGAGACAGAAGATGGAGGAGAAAAGGAGAAGACAAGAGGAGAGACAGAAGATGGAGGAGAAAAGGAGAAGACAAGAGGAGAGACAGAAGATGGAGGAGAAAAAGAGAAGACAAGAGGAGAGACAGTGGATGGAGGAGGAGATGAAAAGACAGGAGGAGAGACAGATGATGGAGGACAACAGGAGAAGACAAGAGGAGATACAGATGATGGAGGAGATGAGAAGACAAGAGGAGCAACAAATGATGGAGGACAACAGGAGAAGACAAGAGGAGCAACAAATGATGGAGGACAACAGGAGAAGACAAGAGGAGAGACAGTGGATGCAGGAGGAGATGAAAAGACAAGAGGAGAGACAGATGATGGAGGACAACAGGAGAAGACAAGAGGAGAGACAGTGGATGGAGGAGGAGATGAAAAGACAAGAGGAGAGACAGATGATGGAGGACAACAGGAGAAGACAAGAGGAGATACAGTGGATGGAGGACAACAGGAGAAGACAAGAGGAGATACAGCGGATGGAGAACAACAGGAGAAGACAAGAGGAGATACAGTGGATGGAGGACAACAGGAGAAGACAAGAGGAGATACAGTGGATGGAGGACAACAGGAGAAGACAAGAGGAGAGACAGATGATGGAGGAGATGAGAAGACAAGAGGAGCAACAAATGATGGAGGACAACAGGAGAAGACAAGAGGAGAGACAGATGATGGAGGAGATGAGAAGACAAGAGGAGCAACAAATGATGGAGGACAACAGGAGAAGACAAGAGGAGAGACAGATGATGGAGGACAACAGGAGAAGACAAGAGGAGAGACAGATGATGGAGGACAACAGGAGAAGACAAGAGGAGAGACAGATGATGGAGGAGATGAAAAAACAGGAAGAGAGACAGAGGAGGGAGGAGGAGAAGAGAAAACAAGAGGAGAGACGGAGGACAGGGGAAGAGGAGAGACAGAGGAGGGATGAGGAGAAGAGAAGCCGAGAGGAGAGACAGAGGAGAGGGGAAGAGGAGAGACAGAGGAGGGAAGAGATGAAAAAACAGGAGGAGAGACAGAGGAGGGAGGAGGAGAAGAGAAAACAAGAGGAGAGACGGAGGACAGGGGAAGAGGAGAGACAGAGGAGAGGGGAAGAGGAGAGACAGAGGAAGGATGAGGAGAAGAGAAAACAAGAGGAGAGACGGAGAACAGGGGAAGAGGAGAGACAGAGGAGGGAAGAGATGAAAAAACAGGAGGAGAGACAGAGGAGGGAGGAGGAGAAGAGAAAACAAGAGGAGAGACGGAGGACAGGGGAAGAGGAGAGACAGAGGAGGGAGGAGGAGAAGAGAAAACAAGAGGAGAGACGGAGGACAGGGGAAGAGGAGAGACAGAGGAGGGAGGAGGAGAGAAGGAGGAGAAACGAGGGGGAGAAAAGAAAAGTTAAACTGAACCAAAAACTAAAAGAATCACAGCAGCGAGCTGAAGAGCAGCGGGAGGAACGACAGCGCAGTGACGTCTCAGAAGAACTTGAGTCCAGACGAGATGTTCTGATCACACATCTGGGTGAGTCTGAGGTGAACTATGATGCAGACCGTGACACTGACGAGCTTCTACAAATCCTTTCTGTGAAATGCAGCAACCCGGTTCCAGATCTCAGTCTGACTCGGCTGACGGCTGATCAGCTGGGGAACATCCTGTCAGTCCTGGACACACTTCTGTTTGATGAATGGATCAGCGCTCGTCCATCGCTCAGCACGCTGCAGCATACTCAGGTGTTCATCACAGAGCTGTGTCGTCTGTCTGTGGAGATATCTCAGGGAGTTTCCCTCCAGAACATCTCCGATCATGTGCAGTCCCTGGTGGAGTCCATCAGCCAATCAGCAGGTGATGTTTTTGACAGTTTCCTGCTGACTCAAGCTCTGTACCTGAACCTCATGCACTCCCTCACTGTCAGTGGCAGCAGTGATACTGACGCAGTCCTCATCGCCAAGCATTGGGCAGAAGACGAGCTTTCAGCTGAACAACTCTTTCTTGTGGACTTCCTGGGAACCCTCACGTCATCGCTGCAGAGTACAGTTGGAAGAGCCACTGTGTTCATTTTACAGATGGAGATCCAGTGCTTAAAGCTTCTCTTATCCACACTCACACATCTCAATGAAACCCACTCAGGATCCACTGAGATGATCCTCAGACTGGTGCAAACCAACCAGTGGACCCCGACGGAGGCAGTGACTCTGCTCAAAGCGCTGTCACAGAAACGTGCAGCGGCTGTTTCAATGACTGAAGTCCTCATGTTGATACAACTGTATGACTTATCACCAGACTGGACGGATGAGTCCGGACTCTCTCTTGTCCAGGCTCTGGACTCTGCTGGTCCTGAGAGATTCCATCAGGATCTCCGGAACACTCTGAGAAGGAAAGATGAGAGCAGTCTGGCTGCAGATCTGGCAGATTTAAAAATGTCATGTAACTTCAATGATTCTGTGATTGATGTGATCAGAAACATTACCACTGGGGTCCTGCAATACTCAGAAAATGCACCAAAAGATGCACCATCAATGAACGAGTCCTTTAAATGTGAAACCTTGGATGCAGACGACTTACAGAACTCTCTGTCTCGGCTCTGCAAAGCAGTTTTTGACACGAAAGGCTGGAGGCCGACAGTGAAGCAGATGCTGCGCTGGTGTGTGTTGGTGCTGACTCAGAAGAGTGAAGCGCCTCAGCTGGTCGGGGTGGAAGAAGACCCGTGTGTCACAGCCATGTTTGCTGCTTCACAAGTCTGCATGGAAAACAAACTGGACATCGTGCTGAGTTCTGACGTTCACGTGGACGAGTGGACTCAGGAGTGGTCCGACTTCTACAAACATCTTGGAATTACTGTTAGCACAAACATGAAGACAACCGGCGCATCGTTCAGAGACATCTATGAAGCAGACATTGTGTTCGGTACCATGGACAACTTTCTGTCTGATTACTTTCAACACAGCGTTGAGGTGATGGAAACAGGAAACCCTCCGCTCAGTCGTGGATTCATCATCACAAGACAAAGTCTCAATGCTTCCAGTAATCTGAAACTTTCACAGCTCAAGGACAGTGACTCCCTGGTGTTTGCTGCAGAGGTCCTGCAAAGCCTTCTGGGTAAATTCCACAGTGAAAATATGAAACTGAGACACAGGTTTATTCAGGCTCTTTTTCAGGTGCTTCACACCAATCTTAACCTCAACCATAAAATCGTCACCATCTCAAAGAAGATCGCTGGAAAGGCTTTGTCTTCTACTGAGGTCTTCATTCTGACCTTTGTTGAGACTCTCCTCCGAGTGGTGACAGAAGAAACAGACAGTGAAGAGAACTGGACATGTCCTGCAGGAATCTGGTGTTTGGAGGTTTTATTTGTCTGTGTGGAGAAATTCCAAGCCTCAAAAGAACAAACCAAAGAACTCTTCCAGATGGTTTCAAATCTCATAGAACAAAGACTTTGGTCACCAGTTGAGGCCTTAAACCTCCTCGGAGCTTTAACTGACCACCATCATGATGAAGGCTGTGTTTCCATCAGGAAGATTTTGCATTTGATGGAAACATATCAGGTTTCTTCCACGTGGACGAATGAGAACAACCAATCTCTACTTAAACTTTTAAATTCGCTTAAAACAAAGAACCTGATCCAGCACTTAGAAAAGAGCCTCAGAGATGAGACAACAAAAAGCATTGACTGTCTTTTTGATGAACTACGGCAGATGAAAGACATTGATGAACCAACACTGAATAAATCATACAGTGTAGTGACTCATGTAACAAACTTGATCAAAACCAGTAAAATTAAAAAGCACACAGATATAGAGCGAGCGAGGAGACTGAGTCCCAGCAGAGACACAGAAGACCTTCAGGAGCTGCTGGCAGTCTTGTGTAATGCTGTACACCTGCAGAGGGCTGGAGGGAAATGGTGGCCCAGAGCCACTCAGATGATCAGCTGGTGCCTCTTGGCCTTGTCTGACACTGGGAAGCTCCTGGAGATGGGCACTGGAGAGGGGAAGTCTTGTGTCATAGCGATGTTCGCAGCGCTGCGAGTGCTCAGAGGTGAGAAAGTAGATGTGGTGTCCAGCTCTTCTGTGTTATGTCAAAGAGATGCAGAAGAATGGAACAACTTCTACAGGTTCTTTGGAATAACAGCTGACACAAACACAAATAAAACTGAAGATGAAGATAGAAAAGATTGTTACCAGAAGGACGTGGTCTATGGGACCATCGAAGCCTTCGCTGCAGATCACCTTCGGCAACTATTTGAGATGAAGGATGTGAGGCCTGATCGCAGCTATCAGTGCATCATAGTCGATGAGGTGGACTCACTGCTGCTGGATCAGGGAGTGCAGATGACCTACCTGTCCAGCCCCATGGTCTCCATGCAGCACCTGAACATTATTCTGGCCATGATCTGGAGCCACGTCAGCCAGTATGGCTTCCTGTCTGCAGGACAAGAGACACTTGTCCGAGGTCCTCCTGCTTCTTTCTTCAAGGCCATCTTTGACTCAATGAACACAGAAGGAACTCACATTAATGATCCAAGGGATATTTTACGTATCGCAGAAGAATCCAACACTGTGCCAAAAGGATTTACGGAAAATATCTGCAACGGTGAAAAGGATGAACTTATCCGAAAACTGAGAACTGTCAGTCAGGATGCTGTGGTGGATTTTTTCCAAGAACTTGAGCAACATGTCCCTTATGGTTTTACTGTTTACACTTTAGACCACACAGGATTGCTCTGTCTTAGAAAGCGCAGCCAGTACAACAATCAGGACATCCCAGAACTAACATTTCTTGTCTTGGAGGAAGGCCTGTGTTGTCCTCTCTATGATTCAGAGGAAACTGTCATCAAGCCCATTGCACAGTTAATCTCAGAGAGGATCCAGTACACCCCATGTCCAAACAATAAAGACAAAATCAGCATCCCGGGATTCTTGAAGAATCTAGTGAAGCAGAAAGTGTCAGTGTGGGTTCAGAATGCATTTCTGGCTTTACAACTGAAGGAGGGACAGGAATATGTTGTAGAAAACGACAGTGTCTGTCCGGTGGATTTCAGATCCACTGGCATTGTTGAACTGAACAAGAAGTGGGGAGATGGTCTGCAGCAGTTTGTGGAGATTAAACACCAAATCAAACTGAGCACAATTTCAACAGTGACAAACTACGTTTCTAACATTGCCTTTTTTGAAAAGTACCACGGGAAAATATACGGAACAACAGGAACACTTGGGAGCAAAACAGACATGCTCTTTTTGCAGGACCTATATCCAGATCTGTCAGCCTGCAAAATGCCAACATTCAACAGGAAGACGCTGTTTGAGGTCAAAGGTACTCTGAAGACTTCAGCTGAGGAGTGGAAAAAAGAAATAAAACTTGTGGTTTTGGCTCAGACCTCTGCAAATCCATACAGAGGTGGGAGAGCAGCCCTGGTGATCTGTGAAACTATCAACACAGCCAGAGAGATCTACGATGAGCTGAGGAGCAGCATCCATGGAGAAATCACTCTCTACTGCCGCAGTGACAAAGACAGTTTCTGTAAAATAGATAGAGAACTGCTTCCTGGTGACGTCATTGTTGCCACAAACCTCGCTGGCCGTGGCACCGACATAAAAGTGTCCAAACATGTGAACAGTAATGGGGGCTTATGTGTGATCCTCTCTTTCCTTTCTGAGAACACAAGAGTGGAGCTCCAGGCTTTTGGTCGAACTGCACGTAAAGGTAAACCTGGATCTGCTCAGATAATCATGTCCACTGCACACCTGCAGCCGGCCTTCAGGATGGTGTCTTCTGTGGAGGAGGCCAAGAGCACCAGGGACAGACTTTCAGCAGAAAAGATAAATCACATGATTAATGATGTTGCTGAGATGAAACTGCGGGAGGACCTGTTTTCAGAGTACCTCAAAACTCTTCAAGACATTCATGAGGACACGGATGGAGATGAGAAAAGAGCTGTTGTTGCCATCATGAATGAGTTCTGGGGGATTTGGTTGCAAGCTAAATCCGAAGAAATCATCCAGTTCAAGACAAATGAATTGCAAAAGAGTTTAAAAGAGGATTTGTCTTTGGCAAAAAGTCAGTCTCAGAGTCAGAATTCACCATGTTCCAGCATTTATCACTACATCAAGTTTGGAAATATCGCACTGACTGACAAACAATGGGCCGTCAGCACAAAGCTCTTTGAAAAAGCCATGAAACAAGATAGAAGTTGGGCAGCCATAGCTTTTTATAATCATGCATACTGCACTATACAGCAGAGGAAGGCAGATTACCTCGCCAAGGCCAGAGACGATCTAATGAAGACACAGGAGTCTCTGAAGTATCTCAGTGAGGAACCCATGGTCTGTCTGCAGTTTGTAAAAATGTCTTCTGCAAACTCAGCCAACAGTGAACCGAGCAGCCTCGAGAAACAGTTAACAACCAAGTGTAGCATGCTGAGTTACTTTGACAAAAAAACTGGTGAGGCCATCCAAAAGCTGGATGAAATAAAAGGAAGAGAGAGAGATGCAATCATCAAAAAATTACCAATTTTCTCCCTGGTGTCGAACGGTGATGAAGATCTCCAAGTGGAAGCTGAAAACCTCTACAGTCAGGGTCTGAAATATGTGTTTTCTGTCGAAGAGGAACCTCGATTCTCATGGGAAGGTCTGCTGGTGTTCTGTCTTGGAGTTTTACAGATTGTTGGAGGAGCATTGCTCATTGCATTTACATTTGGTACATTTGCTCAAGTCGGCATGGGACTCATCACTGAAGGAATATCAGACTGCATCTCTGGCATTGAGTCCATGGTGACAGGAGAATTCAGCTGGAAGTCGTGGGCTATAGAAAAAGCCATTTCCATTGGTGTTAGTTTCATTGGGTTCGGAGTTGGAAAGCTGATTGCAAAGGGCTTTAAAGCTTCTAAAGTGTTAATTAAGGAATTCGGCAAAGAGCTGAAGTTGATGCCAAGGTTTTTTTCCAGTCAGGCTAAAGAGGGTTGTAGTGCAGTTGCAAAGACTAATATGAAAAATGCAGTAAAACACACTGCGAAAAAAATGGTCGAGGAAATCACTGCCTATGGTCTTGGGAAGGCAGAAGAGGAAATACTGAAAACAATACTAAGCAGCATCAAAAATAAAGTAGAAGAGGGAATCAGTAAAAATGTGAAATCCAACATGGAAAGAAAGCCCTTGGCTACATTCATAGATGAAATCATCCTGTCACATCTGGAGGATAAAAACCAACTTCAAGACCTCCTGAAGGACGAGAAGAGAAGGAGTGACTTGTTGGCCATTTTCAGGGGGCTGAGCAGCACTGCAGTACAACCTTTCTACGACGACCTCGGCTGGCAGAAGAAGCTTAACTCATCCTTCTCCGCAGTGATTAAAAGAGCTAAAGCAGAGGCTAAAGGAACAGCACATTTGATTCTGACGACTATCCAAGTTGTCCACATGGGGGCGCTGGCATCAGACGCCGTCGCTGCAGCACTCAGCCTCACCGGCACGTTTTTCTCAAACCTTCAAGAACAGCTGAATGAATTCAAAATAGAAAAAGGTTTTTCACAGGAAGTGAAGGTCGATGAGCTGTCTCATTCAGACGCTGAGATGCTGAGAGATTTCAAGCAGGATTTAGCCAACACCATTAGTGCTTTAGTGGCTGATGCTTTGGTGGAAATATTTCACCAGAAGTTCTCCAGTCATATTACTTCTCATGTTCAAAGAAAAGTAAATGGCATCATTGGCAGTTATGTACGAACTGGCTTGCAGAGTAACAGAACAGAAGAACTACTCAGAGCTGGACAGAACAACAGATACATCACACACATGCCAGTAGACATGAATTCTAAACATAAACCTGCAGGAGAGGCTAGTAAACACTCGCAGTCACATGCTGACAAGATCATGAACTCCATGACTCCAGGCACCCTTGCTGATATCAGAGTCCTGTCAGAAACCACTGGCACCAAGGTTGTCATCCTAACACAGGACAGCCAGGGCCATCCAACCAAAATGCAGGAGCTGAGCCCAAGCACCAAACCTGCCAGTCGAACTGTGACACTGATCTACACACCAAAGAGTGCTGAAAACCCAGACGGGCATTATGATGTGTACATCAACAACCAGACAGTCAAAACAGGCAGAGACGGCAAGAGCTGCCTTTTCCGTGCTTTGGCAAGAGGCATGAAACTAAAGGCCAGCGAAGAAGAAATCACTTCCGAAGCACAACGACTCCGATCTGTGGTGGCCGACACCCTCCGCAGACACCCAGGCCAATGGGAACCTTTCATCAAACGCAAGGTGTGGACTGAATCAATCAGAGGAGGGGACTGGTTCATTGCAGAGGGAGCTGCACCGGCAAACCGAATACTCATAGTAGAAACCCCGCAAGTTCTTCAGCAAGACGTTGGGAGAGTGAGATTGTACAAAGAGTGGCAGCAGGATTGTATCTACAGAAGTGGACTTGGACAATTTATGAATGGAGATCACCAGCCAGCAGTGAAGAGTATATTGGAGGCTAGAGACTTGAACCAGAATAGCAGATTAGCAGAAGCCATGCTTGAAGTGGCAACAAAGTCAAGTCCTCTGGATCGCAACCTGATGTATAAAGTGGGAAAGTATCATGGCCGTGAACTTCCGGTTGTTTATGTTCCTTATGATATGCATCGCGAGTTTCCCAGTACAACATCAAAAGAGTTTCGAACGAGTGTAGCTGAAGCCATAAGCAATAACGATGTTGTCGGAACATTTAAGCT
The DNA here is from genome assembly GCA_963678695.2 of Diplodus puntazzo. NCBI lineage: Eukaryota > Metazoa > Chordata > Actinopteri > Spariformes > Sparidae > Diplodus > Diplodus puntazzo. The sequence continues at coordinate 316,490 of OZ023174.1, forward strand.
GACAATCGTTGGAGCAATGCCCAGATTCAAGTTGGATGGAACCAAGAAGTTTGAAAACTTTCAGAATGACCTGATGAGTAAAACCAGGCTTGAAGTTTTTGACAACAGTTTTAAGCAACACAGTTTAAAGATGGTAGAGACATGGTCCAACCTGCTCAAAGACAAGAACGTCATGACAGGCAACGATCTTAAAACCATCAACACATGGATCAACGAGGAGGGCTACAATAATCAAAATGATCAACACAGGGACAAAGTCTCCAAACTTCTACAATGAAAAGGTAACATAACATTTAACATTATACTTATGATACTGGGCAACATGGCTGAAAAAGCTGATCACAATAGAGAGGTTTCATGTCGGCTGATATTGATAATTATTGATCATTTTTAAAGATCAGGTGAAAAAATTTCAAATTTAACCTCTTTATTTTTAATCTATGTATAACATTAATAACATATTGTGATAATTATGTAACACAACAATGAAAAACACACTTTATTAGAAACTCTCCAACTCGTGTTAGAGATATACAATTACCCAGATCTTCTGTGGTCGCAGAAGGCGAATAGAGATAAAAAAAAATGTCATCACGTGGCTTTTCTAGACTGTAAGTGATGTCTCGGCGGGTTGTTACACTCAAAAAAATCCACCATTTTACAGATGCTTCTTTCACAAAGTTAATTTATGAGAAAAAGTATTTTTGGGCTACAGTGCATCAATTGACAATGTCATTACACAGTTTCACCACTATAAAAGTTCACTTGAAAGCCTGGTGCTCCTCTTTGAGGTTTGGGGTGATGTGTGTCAAGACACATCCACAGGAATCCACAAAGTTTCTCAGCAGAACACTGAATTGTAACAAGAAAATTGATGTTATCCACATCACCGGTCAGTGGATTTGATGTTGTGGCTAAACAGTGTGTGTTTCATTGTGTCTGATGCTCACTGCCACACAAGATTTGAGAAGTCTTCGTTGCTTGGAAGAGTTTTAAAAATAAATATATTCACGTGTAATGAGAATGTACACATTAAGAGGCCAGTCTTACAGTGTATACTTTGCATCATGTTGAGCAGCTGACCAGAGTGGATTTGTGTTGTCTTTGCAGTGAACTGGCGAGTCTGACTGGTGAACAAGCACCTGCCCGACCGTCATCAGAGACCTGTCCGAAGACAACAAGGATTGCTTCCCTTTTGGTTTAATTGAAAATAACTTTATTTTACTATCCCAGGGACTCCTTACAGTAAAGAACATGTGTGGTAGTTCAAAATGTGACAGCCAGGATAATTCTGAATGTGCCATTAGAGAAATCAGTCTCAATGTTATTCTATTTTACACACCTTAATATAATTAACTCACTGTGCTCTTGGCAGACTAAAGTAACGTATCTTTCAACATGTGTACAGATTTGCTCTTTGCCATGTGATGCAGGGCTAAAAATCTGCAATGAAATGTCACTTTCCATTAGCTGGAAATCAACTTAGCGGACGCAGCTCAGTAAAGTTACATTCCACAACAAGGTCGTCTTAAGAACACTTAACAAAATGATTCCTCGCCACAGAACTGTCATTATGATGCCATCCAGACTGGAGGGGGGAGGACTGGCTTAACACATCTAACTGATTTACAGTAGAGGCCTGGTGACATTACAGGGGCCACAGGACTGAGGTGAGGTCTGTTCCACAGTTTGGGAATAATTAGACCTCATCTTTAATTAATACTGACTGTTTGCTTTAATGTCTGTGGACATCAACATCAGAGAGACAATAAGTAACACTACAGTATGAAGCCCTGGGAGCCCGGCAGATAACAACAGGTCGTAAATCTGCCTGCATACCAAGTTGATTGAACATTGAAAGCTTCTTCCTTTAAAATCATTGTAAAATAACAGCTTTATTCATTTGCCATTAAGCTCATCACACTCAGTCAAAATGTTCAAACCCTTTAAAACCAGTTAATCATTTAGGTTTTCTTTGCATTTCTAATGTGTGACAACACTGTTATCTACTGCCAATTGATGGCTAATGACTTCGATTTCAGTACCAATGTAAACTGAGTGACCAACGCTTCTTATCACAATATGTGAAGGAAATGTGGTAGAATCAAGATTTATTAAGCAATATATTAAGAACTATTAAGTCTTTGTTTGAAGGTTATTTGCATGAAGTTAATGTTCGTCAAGATAATTTGATGAAAAGAGGAATTTACTAATGCAGTTTTAATTTTTTTGTTCCTTTCTCTTCTTGTTTATTTACTATAATGGTTCTTGGTGGATGATATATGTGTATTTTAGCATCTTCCTTCAGTATTAGTTACTTGAATCGATATTAAACAGATTATTTCTTCCACCATTCATCATTTCATCATTCAATTAAACATTATTCTTCTGCCTATATACGGTAAATATTCATATCTGATAATCATTTAATTCAAATCATTAAATTAGTATTTTATCAATTAATAAATATTCTCATTTAGACCCAGCTGTTGTTCTGTGTATTCTTGTGTGTGTGGAGAATGGAGATCAATTTAATCAAAAAGTCAAGTTTGTAGATTTAGATTCAGGCTGTTCTTCGTCTTACACACTTATTTTACAGTCATGGTTGCAGACCTACACTCATATTTAAGGGGAACTTATTTGCCAAAAAAGAGACAAAACACGCAGTAAACAAAGTTTGATAGATGGGTAATATCTTCTATAATAAATTTCTACAGATATCACAATAATATTGGTATCATGAATGTTTGGCCACGATTTTCTTGTTTATGAAAACCTGATATCGTGACAGCCCTAATTTCATCATTATCAGGCGACAGTGAAGAGAGTATTTGTGAACTGTTAGGATAAATATTTGTGCTTTCTAAAAATATAGGGAAAAGTGAGTTTCGTGAGTTTAAAGTTTGAATTCTCTGCAGCGCTGTCCTCCACTGAGACCGGGTCGGTTCTCATTGAGGACGGTCGGATGCACAGTGTCCACTCTGGTCCTCCAGACTCGCTCAGCTCTTGTTGTTGAGTTAAACTCCATCTTGAGTTTGTCTCTGTAACTCATCCATGCAAAAAAAAATGTGAGCAGTGGAGAGTGCGTCTCCTTGTGTCTTGTGACTGAAATCACATGACTTCGTGGGGCTGATGTCACAGAAAAGGGGCGGGGCACCTGACAATCAGAAAGCTCCTCTGGGAAATGCATGAAGGTCAGTGACACAGATTAATGTAATGCATTTAATTAATTCAAGTCACGTTTTTAACATTGTTTTCAAATTATGTTTGTCATTTATACAAGCAACAAAGTGTGCATTAAAGTGTTGAAAGAGTGTAAAGTGTATTTTAGGTTGTTTTTCACTTATTTTATTCAATTTGTCAGGTATGATTAAGAAGGTGGGACAGAAATGTAAAGACATAATGTCGTAATGTAAACCTTTATTCATGTTGTTGAGTCGTGTTCTTACATTTTTCCAAATAATGCCAACAATGTTCAAACCAGAAAAATCAAAGTTTCCTCAAACTTTTCATTTCTGCCACTGTAACTTCCAGAGAGAGTCAGAGAATGAGGAAGGAAGTAAACATAACACGAACAAAACTTTAAAACATTGTCTCGTCTGTGAACATTTGTGCCTGAGTCACACCCATGAAGACAACTCCCATGAGCCCATGCTGCTTACATCTGTTTTTTTGTTTTGATTAAGATATGTACATGGTTAATTAAAAAAAAAAAAAAATCAGATGTCAGAGAACTCTCCAAGCCAAAGTGAAAATACATTCACTCAGCTTCTGTCCCGGAGTCAAAGATCATCATAAACTGTCTTCTCAATCATGTGAGGCTCCCACAAATGACTCAAAACCTTTAGTGTTCCTAAACAATGATTAAGCAGAGAGCGTTCAAGAGCACTTCCACCGCTACAGGTCATCAGTGTTTTTTTTGTTTTTAACAACAGCACACTGATCTGTGTGTGTTTCAGGGTGCTCAGGCATGGAGAGAGCTGTTGATGCTGCTTTTAGTGGAAATAAAACTATTTGTTCAAGGAGTGGCCATGGCTTATGGCTCAAGGTTTCTGTAGGCGTCCCGGACTTCATCCTGAAAAGCGCTGCTATGTCACTCTACAGTGCAGCACCCTTCCAGAGCGAAGTTCCAAAGGTTAGAAGAGCTGAAAACCTGCTGACACAAGTGTTATCAACCACTTACGATATATAATGTTTAACATATAAATGCATTGTTTAATGCCTCTTTGTGGTTGTTTGATGTCTCTTTCTGGTCGTTCGATGCCTCTTGGTGGTTGTTTGCAGTGTTGTTTTTGGCAGCCTGTATTCATTTTAGTTTTAGTCTAGTCTTTGTGTAAAACTGTCATTTTAGTTTTTATTAGTTTTAGTCACGTTTATACTCTTTTTAGTCTAGTCAAGTTCAGTTGACTAAAAGTCTGAGCATTTTAGTCTTATTTTAGTCAGAATTATCCACCATGACTATTTTAGTCTAGTTTTAGTCAATGAAAATTGTACTTGAGTCTCTTTTTAGTAATGCGATTTCTATCTGTGTCTTGCATTTGCTATGTCGTACCCTTCTCCCCTCATAGGTCAATGTCGTTTGGTAACAGCAGCACACACACACACACACACACACACACACACACACCACACACACACACACACACACACACACACACACACACACACACACACAACAAACACACCGCATGTTATTATTCATTATTCTTTTTTCAATGTATTTTCTTTTTTTGTTTGTATTTTAATGCATTCCTTGTTTTGTTTTCACACACACACACACACTCACACACACACGGCTGGCCAACTGTTAGGTTCATGGAGAAGCGTTTGTCCTCCCGACTCTTCCTCACTTTTCTGCCCTAAAAACAGCGTCTGTCAGCGGCAAAAAACATTAACTCACCGAGTGTTTGTGATGAAAATAAATCAGCCCTTCAGACCGAGACTTCGGTGAACTTTCCCCCAGAAATCAGCCTCTGTCCCCGCGAGTGAGTCAGACAGCATCCAGTTTACTGATGACAATCATGTAATTATGTGATTTAGAGCGAAAAACGTAACTTTGTCACTTTCCAGTATGTCCATCACTACACATTATATCAGCATCCACATGATTATAAACTGTCCGCAGGTTTAGACTGACAGGGGACACCGGAGGGAACACCGAACCCCGGCTGGCCGACCGGCCATCGGTCCCTTTCTTTGTGTCTTGAGTTATCGTTAACGTTAAGCCACCGCAGCTGCATCTTGTTAATAATACCGCGCGGGTGTGGATTGAGGAAGAGATGTCGCCTGCGTGTGTGCAGTGTGACCTGATGCAGCACCTGAACTGAGACTCAGGAAACAGAAATATTGCAAAATAATAATAATAGCGATACGAAATAACGTTATTACATTTCGTCTCGTCTTGGTCAACGAAAATGAAGAGATGCTTTAGCAGAGTTTTTATTTTGTAAACCACATTTAGTCCCGGTTTTATTCGTCAACAATACTGCATTATATATTTGATTATAGTTTTCGTCACATGACCACCATTTACATTGCGTCTCGTCTCGTTTCCGTCACGTGATAAAGGTTCGTTGATGACGATATTTAGACATAATTTTCGTTGACGAAAGCAACACTAGTTGTTTGACGTCTCTTGGTGGTTCCTGGATGTCTCTGTCTCTTTGTAATTGTTTGATGTCTCTCTGTTGTTGTTTGTTGTCTGTGGTTGTTTGTTGTTTGATGCCTCTTTGTAGCTGTTTGTTGTTTGATGTCTCTTTGTAGTTGTTTGTTGTTTGATGTCTCTTTGTAGTTGTTTGTTGTTTGATGTCTCTTTCTGGTTGTTTGTTGTTTGATGTCTCTTTCTGGTTGTTTGTTGTTTGATGCCTCTTTGTAGTTGTTTGTTGTTTGATGTCTCTTTGTAGTGTTTTTTGTTTGATGTCTCTTTCTGGTTGTTTGTTGTTTGATGCCTCTTTGTAGTTGTTTGTTGTTTGATGTCTCTTTGTGGTTGTTTGTTGTTTGATGTCTCTTTGTGGTTGTTTGTTGTTTGATGTCTCTTTGTGGTTGTTTGTTGTTTGATGCCTCTTTGTAGTGTTTTTTGTTTGATGTCTCTTTCTGGTTGTTTGTTGTTTGATGCCTCTTTGTAGTTGTTTGTTGTTTGATGTCTCTTTGTAGTTGTTTGTTTGATGTCTCTTTGTGGTTGTTGTTTGATGTCACTTTGTGGCTTTCTGATGTCTATTTGTAGTTGTTTGATGCCTCTTCGAGGCTGTTTGATGTCTCTTTGTGGTTAATCAAAGAACTACAAAGAGACTGGTCTGAGATTAGTTAATTTGTGACTATGATCTCTGATGTTTTTGTGCCTCCAATCACATTATGTCCTATTCTAGTAAGTACAATTTCTCAGGAACACTATGTCCATTATAGTTATTGTCAACAAAATCAACAATATGCTAGTTCGCCTCTCAATACAGTCAGACTGTGGTTCTCAGCCTCGAGCATATTGGTTTCTACTGAGGAAATACATCCTTAAAAATACCTCAGACATGTTTAAAAACGTTAAGTAATATCCTGAAACAGCTGCTCACAGCATCTATTATCAAATATTAAAACATTTAGTAAATGATTGTGATTGAAGCCTCCTTGGTTCTCTTCAACAGAAAAACAAGATCGTAAACGGTGTTCTGAACATGCTGGGACTTCCGAAGGTAAGAAGAAACACCAAACCTCTTTGTGGTTGTTTGATGTCTGTTTGCTGTTTTGTTATCCTCATTTTGCTGCTGCTGATGCTGTTTTGGAACTGAAGGGTCCTGTTGAAGTGAAGCTCACTGAGGTGCCGACTGTGTCCATCAGTCAGAAGAGTGGAGTCTCTGTCGGAGTGAATGTCAGTGCCCAATCTTTAGTTCAATCAAAGAAACCAGCTCTTCCTGTGGTAAACACACAAACACACACACACACACAGTCTCTTGACTGGAATCCAGTGACCACACAGCCACAATCTATTTATATTTTCAGCATCTACAACAGAAATCTGTCTCTGTCTCCAGATGTGTGCGGCTAATATAAAGGTTAAAACTGAAGGAAACAATCTGCAGCTCGTCATTGAGGATGTCAGGTAAAAACACAAACACACTCACAGATGGTAGTATATACGACAGTACTGTGTAGTATTTGTACACAGTATCATTACTCTTTATTCTAAGTCCAACTGTGTTTTTCAGGTGTAAAATCAAACCTCAAACAGCAAAGGGAAAAATGTCGGTAAGAAAACAGCGATGAATCTGACCTTTCACAACACTACTCAATAATAATAATAATAATAATAATAATAATAATAGCAACAGTGTGTCCTGTGTCTGTGCAGAAGCCAGTTATTAACTTATTTCTGCATGGATGTATTCAAGGGTACATTGATAGTAAGTACGAATACACAGAACAAGGTCGTGTCCAGCGGTAATGGAACTACAGTCTCATTTCACTGGATTCTTACAGGTGAATATACGTACTTGACTTATAGCTGATACTTAATATGATGAACTGTGTGTGTGTGTGTGTGTGTGTGTGTGTGTGTGTGTGTAGGTAACTTAAAAGAAGCATTACGGATTCCTCTGCCTGATGGAGTCAATTTCAGTGATTCAGAGATCTGCTATCATGACGTGAGTCATCCTACACTACATCTATGATGCTGTACTCTCCCCCAAAAAATAAAAATTCATGAAGCCAAGTTTTGTTTTTTATTCATCCAACAGTCTGTCAGTTACAGTTAACATATGCTATATATTACCGTTTTCCCTCCCATTCACCTGTGGAACATCACAGATTTGCATCATAAAGCTCTAGCGGTTGCTAACGAGTGTCTGAATGAGACTACAGAGGTTTTCGGGGACATTAAACGTCCTCACAGAGAACACGGAGACTCATCTACTCACTAGTCCGTCTTTACAGGCCACTTTAGTTACACACTATTAAAGTAAAGTAAAAAGTAAACTGTGTATAGAGCGGTGTAGAGATGTAGTATCTTTGTAGCTAACTGAGGTTAGCATCTCTCTGGTTCCTCTGTGGGATTATTGAAATGCATCTGATTATTACAGACAATAATCAGTGTGTCAAACACAAGGTTCTGATCCGTCCAGGTTCTGTTGATCCAGATAATCTCCACAGATGAACTCCACTCTGTGATGTGTGAAGCTAAATTAACTGTGTAGCAGTAAGAAGCTAATGCTAGGCTACAAACAGACGACATCACGGTCACATGACTGAAACGTCACCACCACTAAGAGTCTTACTGCACAATTACTATCCAGGTTTTCTATAAACTGATCAATGTAAAGTTGTACAGTCAGAGTTAGAACAGTGTGTAACCAAAGTGGCTGTAAAGACGGACGAGTGAGTAGATGAGTCTCCGTGTTCGCTGTGAGGACGTTTAACGTCCCCGACAACCTCTGTAGTCTCATTCAGACACTCGTTAGCAACCGCTAAGTGTTTCTAACACATGAAGAGCTTCAGGATTAAACTGTGGGACATTAATGATGAGTATATATGTTCATTCTGTAACCACACACCTTATTATACACATTCAATTAAAAACATGTTCAACACACAGATTTTGAGACGAGGGACAGGAAGTGCTAACATGCTAACAGATTTCTGAGTTTTAGGACTACAGATGATATCACTGTATATTACAGTGTAGTAGGGAGCTTAGTGGTGGTGACGTAGTCATGGTACCACAGTGACAGCCCTACAGTTCAAATGCCTTATACAACTATCTCATACCATCAGTTTACATGTTCATGTACCTGACTCCACCTGGTTCTGCCCGTCTGTGCAGGGCTACCTTCTGATTGGAGGGAACTTCAGTTTAAGTCCTGCGTTGGTGCAGGAGAAGGTGAAGCTGCTGATGTCACAGGTGATCGAAAAACTTCAAACCTGAGTGAACAGCTGGATGAGAAGCTCAGTCACAATCAGCAACTTTAAAACGTGATTCAATTCTGGTTAAACGTTCAATTCTGTTGCACCAAACTTCTTATTAAATCTTGACAAGATTCAATTTAAACCTCAGTTTAGTTTTTTCTCCAAATTTAGAATAAATTTAATTAGATGGCACCAATACTTTGAACTCCAGTTTAAACTTTGACCCAGTTGGCTGTCTTTTTATATGAACTGTGCTAAACAATGGAGGGACTGAAACTAAAGGAGTTTTGATCCAGATACCAGTCAGTTCTGGATCTGAACTGAACACTGAAGACTGTCACTCGGGGAACTGACAGCTGCTTCACTCACAGGATATTTCCACATGGTCCAGCTCGGGTTGACTCGCCCGTTATCATATCTCCATGAAAACAGGGCTACCTGCTTCAAGGTGTGTAACTAAAGAGCTCTTGTGTTAAATTGAGGACATTTGAAGGCAGTTGTGAACACTCTTCCTGTATTATCCAAGAATCTATATTTGTTTCATTTGAGCACCATCTCTCATGCAACAGAGCTTCACTTCATTTTAAATCTGAGTGTCATTAAACTCCGATAAGATCTAATCGTAGATTAAATCACAAAGCAGCCCGACATAATTGAAGTTCGATGGATCCTGTGCTGTCTGTTAGCTCCACTTCCCGTCTCTCAGGTCACCGCTGGAGTTGTGAAACTGTAAAAGTACAACAAAGTACAAATACTGTTACTGTGAGTTCAAGAGATTCTTTCTCTGCAATAAACAGCTTCAACATCATGTCATGATTTTATCTGAGATCTGTAATGTGACAGCTGTAATGATCGTCGATTGAAGAACCATTATTTGAATGGTGTCAGTTGGACACGTCTGTTCAGCGTCTACACAGACGATGTGCTGCTGCTCTGTGTCACTGCTGACTTTTAACCCCGTTTCATACAAAAGACAATGATTAAGTTTGATCAGTGCAGAAACTGATCAAACTGATAAATTGATTGAATAAATAACAATCATTAAAAGGTGTGGTACGTAAGAATTGACTGCCTTGAATTCACACTCCCAACAAATAGGGGGCAGCACAGCACCAAAGTAACTGCTAACTGCTGCTAACTGCTGCTAACTGCTGCTAGCTATGTCCAGATTTATACCTGTAGCTACTGTTGGTGCAGTTAGCTGTGCAGCTAGCAGGACTACCAGGGCGTGTTGGTGTTGGTGAAAGAGGTTTTCAGGCCAGCTGCTAGCTGGTTAGCATGCTAACATCAGTAGATATCTCTTCCATACAAACATAAACGTCTTTGTTGTAGTGTCAACACTGTTGATCATGTTTAAAACTAAATTCTTACATATTGCACCTTTAATATGAAGCATCCCATCATGCCACTCTGGCCGCCCAAAGTCTACGACACAGTCAGGTCCCAGTCTTCATCATCCTCCTCTTCATCAGGAGCCAACTGACTCCAGGTGAGCTCGTTCACCTGAGAGACAGAGACACTTCATCAGCTTCTGGACATCAGACACAGCTGCAGCAGGTGAACAGGTGACTTTACCTGCAGGACTCCTTCAGTCTGCTCAGGTAGGAACTGATCTGAGGTCTGTTTCACCTCCACCATCACTTTACCTCCACCTGCAGAGAGTTATTGATCCCTGATAATTATTCATTTTCAACAGTCTGACAGCGCTTCACTGAACTACTGCAGTACGTAGAGCAGCAGAATGTACCCAGTAGAATGAGCAGTACGGTGGCGAACGCCTGGACCAGAGCTTTCTCTCTCACCACCTTCTGGAGCTTACAACGTTTCTGTAGCAGAACATCTGGACCTGCAGACACAACACCACATTTATAAGAAATACATGAACCTGTGCAGGTGAATCTGTTCTCACCTGTGCAGGTGAATCTGTTCTCACCTGTGCAGGTGAATCTGTTCTCACCTGTGCAGGTGAATCTGTCCTCCACCACTGCTGCAGCTCTGGTCGTCTGTCCGTGATGAGGGAAGGAGAGTTGCAGCAGACAGCCAAACTTCAGCCTCCTCCATCGGCCGCCACCCTCCTCCTCCTCCTCCTCCTCCTCTTCTTCGTTGGTGAGCTCCTTCAGCTGAGGAGGATGGATACAGACAGGAAGTCACCTGCTCTCGCACTAACTCACCTGATTGTAAAGATGTACACTTAGGGCCCTATAAAATCTGTTTTATTTTTTCCCAAATTCTGTTTTTTCCATTTAAATTTTTGGGAATCCCGTTTTTTTTTTTTACCTTTTACTCTTATTTTACTACCGAAAACAGTGCATTTTTAATGTAAATGACTAAAATAAACACAAATTAAAAAGAAATTATAGATTATTATTGATAAAAGAAGAAAAAAACATTAGGTTGCACGAGTAGTTTTAAATGTAATTGATGTAATAAAAAAAAAATACTACTACTACTAATAATAATAATAATAATAATAATAATAATGATAATAATGATAATAATAAAATATTTTCTGTGGCTGTACTGACATGATTTTGATTTATTTTATTTTGAACATGTAAATTTAGAAAAATAGATCAGTTAAAAAAGAAATGAAAAAAAAATAGGGAAAGGAAATGGACAATATTTCCACTTCTATTACAATTTGATATATTGATTAACATGTCCAGAAAGTAATCATGTTTAATCTTACTGAATGTGCATGTCACCAGGATTCCCCTGTGGGATCAGTTGTTTTCTGACTCTGATGCATCATCTATCAATCATCATTTATTCTTAATTACCTATATTCAGTTATCTTATTACATTGTTATACATGTAGCAATAAAAGGTGAAATTTATATGATATCAATGACTGAACAATCTCTTGTAATCGGCCAATTCCACGATTCCGTGATCAACGGAAATCTTAGGGCCCCATACACTGTTGGCATGTGTTTCTCACTGTGATGATGTCAGAGGTCCAGCCGTTGAAGCCCAAGCAGTGATTGGCCAGTTCCAGACAGCGGGCGTGGCTCAGAGGTCTGCTGCTGTCACACAGGAAGTGAGGAGTCTGTTTGGAGCTCAGCCTCACCTGAACACAAACACACAGCCATCAGGACTTCCTGTTTCAGTGTCACTTTCACAACAAAAGCCTGTTTGACAGGATCTTCCTTCATCTCGTCTCTTTTTCTATTTAGCAAACTCGTCTGAACCTTGTTGTATAAATAAAGTTTTAGATTCATTGTTAAACACTAAATGAAGACAGTTTTATTTTGAAGTGAACATGATAAACTACAGGATCAGCAGTAGAAGAACAGCACTGTGTTGAGAGCTGTGAGGTGGCCACCTTGAGTGGAGAGCTCTGGAACAGCGAGCGTCCTTCAGTCTGCCGTTGTGCCTTTGAGGCCTGAGCAGCAGAGTAGAACTTGATGAGGGCGTAGAACCCAGGCGGGTTGAGAGGAGCGTTAGGGCACACCTTCAGCAGATAGAGAGGACCGAAGGACGAGAACACAGCGTACAGACCCTCCTGAAGGACAACACACACATCTGTTACTGTACGATGGACAGAGCTGCTTAAAACAACTGATTTCTGAATGGAGTTTGGCAAGTTTCATACTCTGTAATACACATGAACCCCAAGTGGACTCACACAGACCTGAACCCCAGGTGGACTCACACAGACCTGAACCCCAGGTGGACTCACACAGACCTGAACCCCAGGTGGACTCACACAGACATGAACCCCAGGTGGACTCACACAGACATGAACCCCAGGTGGACTCACACAGACCTGAACCCCAGGTGGACTCACACAGACCTGAACCCCAGGTGGACTCACACAGACCTGAACCCCAGGTGGACTCACACAGACCTGAACCCCAGGTGGACTCACACAGACCTGAACCCCAGGTGGACTCACATAGATCTGAGCCTCAGTGTGAGACGGCTGGATGTCCCACACAAACAGAGTCTTGTTGTTCTCCACAGGGACCTGGAACTCCAGGATGTCCACCTCCATCACACCTGTAGAAGACACAAGAACAAGGAAATCTTAAAAATATGGCAATTTTTAAATCATGAATCTTTTTTTTGTCGTCCTCCTGGAAATAAATAAACAGCAGCCTCTCGGAGAGTCCACACAGTACACCTGTACACACAGAACGCCTGTACACCTGTACAAACAGCACACCTGTACAAACAGTACTCCTGCAGACATACAGAACACCAGTAAAGTTTCGGTAAACAAGTGTCCTTTCAAACAGCTATTATCTCGGCGAGTTAACCAACAAGCAGGCCTGACAATATTACATTTTAATTAATCAAACTACATTCAGTGTTGTGTTTTCTAAAGAAACACGGACCTGACATGAAGTCAACCCACTGCAGAGGTGATCGGCGAAGCGGCGTTAAACTGGCAGATTTTTTAATGGAGTTTGGCAGCGCGTTCTCACCACTCTTCAAAACATGCTAACAGTCCGCTAACAGTCTGCTAACAGTCCGCTAGCAGTCCGCTAACAGTCCGCTAACAGTCCGTTAACAGTCCGCTAGCAGTCCGCTAACAGTCCGCTAACAGTCCGCTAACAGTCCGCTAACAGTCTGCTAACAGTCTGCTAACAGTCCGCTAACAGTCCGCAAGCAGTCCGCTAACAGTCCGCTAGCAGTCCGCTAACAGTCTGCTAACAGTCCGCTAACAGTCTGCTAACAGTCCGCTAGCAGTCCGCTAGCAGTCCGCTAACAGTCCGCTAGCAGTCCGCTAACAGTCCGCTAGCAGTCCGCTAACAGTCCGCTAACAGTCCGCTAGCAGTCCGCTAACAGTCTGCTAGCAGTCCGCTAGTCACAGTTACTTACAGTACCAGTTACTTACTCACCGACCGTCTCTTCCGTCTTCACCGTACAAACACAGTTTGCCGCGCTTCCGCTGAGGGGCGGGGTCTACTCCGATAACCAATGAGCTGTATACTGCTGGGATGGCGCAGTCATGACGTCACAGATTGCTTCATCAGTGGCAGTTCCCTTGACGACCAGAAAGTGAAAACGAGGCAACAGAGCGAAAACGAGGCTGACGTCACATAACTGTCAAACTCAACAGCTCGTTCTGCAGTTTTGACTCTAAAGATGTTAAATATGTTCGCAGTCAGTCACAATCATGAAACAAACATATTTACTGATTCAGTCTCACTGTGGGAATATTTATCAAAATGCGTTTGTTCTTCAATAAATGATATTCCAGATTAAACTGACCTGAGATCAGCTGAAAATCACTGAGTGATCCAAATATAAGAAACACACTTCAAACACGTCTGGAAACAAACTACAATAATATCAAAGTACTTTTATCACAACTCTGAGGTACTTTACCTCCATGATATACCTGTTCTGTGTTCAGTGTGGAAAGTGAAAACACTGTGGGAATTTTCTCTGATCTGTTTTCTGTTTGCTGTCTGGAATAAAAAGAGCTGAACACAGATCAGAAGCATGTTGGAGACACTGACCCACAGCAGAGCACCACCACCACCACCACCACCACCACCATCATCATCATCATCATCATCACCATGTTCAGCTGGACCAGCCTGCTCTTCGTCCTCTGCAGCAGCCTGACTCCTGTCCTCTGCTGTGATTGGCTCACACAGTATACTCACCTGAGCAGGACCTCTCTGAAACACATCCGTGACATGGTGAGTCCACATACACTCACACCAGACCCTGGAAAAGACTCCAGGAGTCCTTGAAGGTGTTTGAGGGGTAGTTGAAGAGGTTCAGAGGGTTTTGAAAGAGCCCCTTGAATATGTGCTAAGAGTCTCTGTGAGGTCCTTGAGGAGCTCCAGATGTTTTCTTCAGGAGGTGACAGACTATTTTACATGTGTAACCCATAAGTTTACATGTGTCAGTGAATAATATTTACGATAACTATATTTATATTTATGTATATGTTGACATGTATGTCTGTTTTTGTTTCAGGGTGGTAACCTGACTGATCAGGAGAGTCCAGTTCCCTTTCCAGAGAAACTCTACAGCAGGATCTGTAATGAAACGGTAACCGATCAATCAGTCAATTATCAATCACTCATTCTGACACTTTAGCACTTTCACATCAGCTGTATTCAGTGTTTGGTTGTCTCCAGCTTCACTTGACTCCTTTCAGTGACTTCAGGTCCTTTATTAATTCTTCACGTTCACACCGACACACTTCAGGACACATTTACATGCAAACATGTCAGCTAATGACATCAGCTTTATCAGCCAATCAGAAAGCTAGAATTCACTCCTCTCTCTCTCCAGGTGGAGTCTCGGTTGGTTTTCATCAGAGACAGTCTGCAGCTGATTTTTGATCTCTATCACCATGACAACCTGTCCTCCGCTACCTGGGATACCGTCGAGACCGAACACTTCCTGACCGTCATCGACCGCCAGATAGACGGACTCAACACCTGTGTGAGTAGACAGAGAGACGGATGCTTCAACTCCTTTCAGGACTTCATGAGTCCTTTAACTTCAAGAGACAGTTCATCTGTATTCATCTTCTCTGCTCACACTTATCTTCTCTCTGCTCACGCTTCATCTGTATTCATCTTCTTTCAGCACCAACGCATCAGCTAAAACTCTTGGATTGAGTGAAAAAAACTGAAGCGTCAGACTCATTTAGACTGTCAGATGTATTTAGACTCTGAGTGTCACTTCAAGTCCTTTGACCACTTCAGCTGATGTGTTTCAGTCAGTAGTTCAACTGTTTTCTTTCAGTTGTCAGATTTGTCACATTAACTCCCATCAGGACTTCAACTGACGCTTCAGCTCTTACATGAATAATGTTTCAGCTCTTTTCAGCACTGACACTTCAACTGATACCTGAAGTCGCTTGTTCTAACAGTTGAAGTGACGTGCAGCCTCATACATTTCAACCAACACCTGATTTCATCACTTCCACTCACACATCAACTCCTTTCACTGCTCACACTTCAGTTCCTTTCAGGAGTTTGACTTCAACAAACACTGAAACTCTGCATCTGTCAGTGTTTCTGCTTCAGCTGCCACTTCAACTCCTCTGAGTGTTTCCACTTCGTTTCCTTTAATGTGTTGAAGCAGACCCAGAGAACAATGTGCCCTGTGTTTCTGTCTGCAGGTGTCGACTAACAGCTCAGCAGACAGCAGACTGAGGAAATACTACAGGAGGCTGGAGACGTGTACTGTGTACCGCACTGTGAGTACAAGTACTGCTGTAGAACTCGCTGTAACACTGTGTGCACTGACTGAAGGTGGCAGTACTGACTGTAGTTGTGTGTTTACAGGGTGGCAGTACTGACTGTAGTTGTGTGTTTACAGGGTGGCAGTACTGACTGTAGTTGTGTGTTTACAGGGTGGCAGTACTGACTGTAGTTGTGTGTTTACAGGGTGGCAGTACTGACTGTAGTTGTGTGTTTACAGGGTGGCAGTACTGCGTCCTGGGAGCTGATCCGGAAGGAAACTAAACTGCACCTGGAGCGGTTGCACCTGCTGGTGGCGTCCATCAGGAGGCGCTCTGACTCGTCTCATCCATGAGTCTGATTCTGTTTCTCTGTGAGAGACAAACTCTGCTCCACTTATTGATCTGTGATCATGTTTCTGTTGATGATCTCATCCTATTTATTTATTTATTTATTCATGTTTTTGATAATCTGATTGTATTTATATATTTATACATTTTTGAATTGATGATCTGATCCTATTTATATATTTATTTATTGAACAGTTTGTATTTATTGACACTCAGTCTGGTGTTACTTGATGAATAAAGACGTGTTGTGCAGCTCTGATCTTCTTTCTGTTAGTCGACTTCATTTCCTCATTTTTTCATTCTTTGTAGTTGCAGAGAAAATATTCTCAGGATTATCTGAAACGTGTCATCTGTGTGTGCAGGTGACGGGTCATCATGTTTTTGTTCTATATAGTTTTTAAGTGAAAAATGTTTACACAGTCAGTTTACTTTAATATGCAGACACAGCAAACTAACATAGCAACAGGTTTAAATGATGTATAATATGATGTATATATGGAGGTGAACTGGACTTGGTGGGCTGACAGGGATTGGTGACTGTGTTTGAAGACATTTCATCCTTCAGTTGTTGCACACCTGCACCTTGGCGACAGGTGTGTAACTGTCTGACATGGTGGTTCTGATGGTGACGGCTGCTCCCCTGCGGGTCAGACTGGACTCTCCCTCTCTCTGCTCTGTGGGTTGGGGTTACATCTCCACATACAGGCTGCGATCACACGCTGTGTTCACATAAACACTCCCACTGCAAACCAGTTAGAAAACAGGCTGAAGTCATACGGAACAGAGAACATGAGAGAACATGACAGCCATCTTTCCATCAGACGTCTGAGCGTACCCGTTCAGCAGGTCGTAGGTGAGGATCTGACAAACGGTGACTCGTTAAAGAACTAAAGGATGATGTGCAGTGACATCTCAGCAGGAAACCTCCCTCAGGGGTCCACCGTGTTTTAGTTTCTGACTCAGTTTGTATCGTTCTAGTTTTTAATACGAATATTCTTGTTTATATTTTAAATTCTAAATCTGAATGTTTGTATTTTTTGTGTTGTTTGTTAGATTATTAACAACATGCCGGTCCGGCGGGCCCTGAAACATCACACTCTGTTAGTTAGTTGTAAAAACATGAAAGAAACAAGGAAATGCTAATAAAGGCTAAACAAAGCTACACAACTCAGTTCAAAGACTCATTCATTTATTGATCATTTGAAGACACAGTGATGACGTCACAGTTCGACAGTTTGAAGCTTCAGCCTGTAGTTTGTGTCTGAGGCCTGCAGGAGGCACTGCAGCCCGCAGCTCAGCCTGACAGGAACACTGGAATAATACATCATTACAAAGGAAAGTACTGCATTCAGTATCTCATTGAAGTAAAAGTACAGCAGTGTTCACAGCAAACTATGCGTCAAGTTCTCGATCAATCAGAGAAAAGATGAATACACATAAAATCTCAACATTTAATATTTACAGCCATGAAATCAGTTTGTTAACCAGAAGAGAAAAAAAGACAAAACTAAGTTTTATATTTTAAACATAAATTATTAATAAATCATTTTCTGTCTCCTTAAAATAAACTTTTGTTCTTTAAATATAATTTGTATCCCTCACACACACACACACAATAACTGGTTCTCTGATTCATCTACACTCGAACTTTCACTTGTTTTAAATGAGACTTGTTGAACCTGAAGGTTAAAGTCTGAAGCTGCTGCATGATGAACAGACTGTAAACATGTTCAGCTGATGTCTGTTTGTCTTCACAACACATGGACTGTGTACACCTTAGTGATGTCACTTCCTGTTTGTTTTATTTCTGTCCATTGTTTCTACCAGTTTATTTTACTTCTCTTCTTCTGTTGTTTTATTGTTTATGAATTCTGGACTTCATCATCATCGTCGTCTACATTGAAGAGACCGTCGTAAGGAAACAAGCCAACGTTAAGAAAAGAAGGTTGTTTGATTTATAGACAAAATTATGAATCAGTTCATTTTTAAAACTAATCAGGAGTTCAATCAATAACACAATTATTGATGCCTGAGATCTTTAATTTCATTGAATAAATGAATACAGTTCTCAGGGATTTCAGGCAGCATGTTCACTAATGAACAGTCAGCTGACTGACTTTGAACTGTTTTTAAATCGTTGATGTCCCGCAGGTTCACAGACGTCAAACTGAAGAAACAAAACAAAACAAAGAAAACTCGCCAATATTTGTATTCAAGAAGCTGAAAGTGATGAAATTTTGGCATTTGTGCTTTGAAAACTGTTTCAGTGATGAAGGGACTGTTTTAACGATTGACTCATTTCAGATTTACAAGAAGTTTATCGATCAGGTCAGATGAACTGTACAAGAGTCGGAGTGATGTCACTACTTAACTAGTTTATTCTGTATGTATTTATCTACTTTATGGAGTCATTGTGTGTTTTAGCTTTTTTAGATTAACAAGCTGTTGTATTTGTTTGTTTATATTGTTTAATCATTTTTTATAATTTTTTAGTAAACAAAGGAAAAAGAAAAACTGCAGTAACTGTGTTTGTCCTCTGGGAGGCAGCAGACAACAGCTGAGTAATACTGGCTGTAAAATCTCCACGGCAACAGATCCACAGGGAGGGGGTGGGGCTTCAGTCTAGTCACATGATTGGACGTAGTTTTTAGGGAAGAAGCCTCTGTTCCCGTTGAGAACGCCCTCGTACCAGCCGCTGTCATGGTGACAGGTCAGGTAGATGATGTCCCCCTCAGTCAGTGACAGGTCGTCGGGTTTGGAAGCCTCGTAGTTGTACAGCGCCACAACTGGATACACAGGAGAACTGCAGTCAGATGACAAACACTGCAGTATCTAACACTGCGGTATCTAACACTGCACTGCAGTATCTAACACTGCGGTATCTAACACTGCACTGCAGTATCTAACACTGCGGTATCTAACGCTACACTGCAGTATCTAACACTGCGGTATCTAACACTGCACTGCGGTATCTAACGCTACACTGCGGTATCTAACGCTACACTGCGGTATCTAACGCTACACTGCAGTATCTAACACTGCAGTATCTAACGCTACACTGCAGTATCTAACGCTACACTGCAGTATCTAACGCTACACTGCAGTATCTAACACTGCGGTATCTAACGCTACACTGCAGTATGCACTGCAGTATCTAACACTGCACTGCAGTATCTAACACTGCGGTATCTAACGCTACACTGCAGTATGCACTGCAGTATCTAACACTGCAGTATCTAACACTACACTGCGGTATCTAACACTACACTGCGGTATCTAACACTACACTGCGGTATCTAACACTGCAGTATCTAACACTGCACTGCAGTATCTAACACTGCACTGCAGTATCTAACACTGCACTGCAGTATCTAACACTACACTGCAGTATCTAACACTGCGGTATCTAACACTACACTGCAGTATCTCACACTGCACTGCAGTATCTAACACTGCAGTATCTAACGCTACACTGCAGTATCTAACGCTACACTGCAGTATCTAACACTGCGGTATCTAACGCTACACTGCAGTATCTAACACTACACTGCGGTATCTAACACTGCACTGCGGTATCTAACACTGCACTGCAGTATCTAACACTGCACTGCAGTATCTAACACTGCACTGCAGTATCTAACACTACACTGCAGTATCTAACACTGCGGTATCTAACACTACACTGCAGTATCTAACACTGCACTGCAGTATCTAACACTGCAGTATCTAACGCTACACTGCAGTATCTAACGCTACACTGCAGTATCTAACACTGCGGTATCTAACGCTACACTGCAGTATGCACTGCAGTATCTAACGCTACACTGCAGTATCTAACACTGCACTGCGGTATCTAACGCTACACTGCAGTATCTAACACTGCACTGCAGTATCTAACACTGCAGTATCTAACGCTACACTGCAGTATCTAACGCTACACTGCAGTATCTAACGCTACACTGCAGTATCTAACACTGCGGTATCTAACGCTACACTGCAGTATCTAACGCTACACTGCAGTATCTAACGCTACACTGCAGTATCTAACACTGCGGTATCTAACGCTACACTGCAGTATCTAACACTACACTGCAGTATCTAACACTGCACTGCAGTATCTAACACTGCACTGCAGTATCTAACACTGCACTGCAGTATCTAACACTACACTGCAGTATCTAACACTGCGGTATCTAACACTACACTGCAGTATCTAACACTGCACTGCAGTATCTAACACTGCAGTATCTAACGCTACACTGCAGTATCTAACGCTACACTGCAGTATCTAACACTGCGGTATCTAACGCTACACTGCAGTATGCACTGCAGTATCTAACGCTACACTGCAGTATCTAACACTGCACTGCGGTATCTAACGCTACACTGCAGTATCTAACACTGCACTGCAGTATCTAACACTGCAGTATCTAACGCTACACTGCAGTATCTAACGCTACACTGCAGTATCTAACACTGCGGTATCTAACGCTACACTGCAGTATGCACTGCAGTATCTAACGCTACACTGCAGTATCTAACGCTGCACTGCGGTATCTAACGCTACACTGCAGTATCTAACACTGCACTGCAGTATCTAACACTGCAGTATCTAACACTACACTGTGGTATCTAACGCTACACTGCAGTATCTAACACTGCAGTATCTAACACTACACTGCGGTATCTAACGCTACACTGCAGTATCTAACACTGCGGTATCTAACACTGCGGTATCTAACACTGCACTGCGGTATCTAACGCTACACTGCAGTATCTAACGCTACACTGCGGTATCTAACGCGGCAGTATCTAACACTGCACTGCGGTATCTAACACTACACTGCAGTATCTAACACTGCACTGCGGTATCTAACGCTACACTGCAGTATCTAACACTGCACTGCAGTATCTAACACTGCAGTATCTAACACTACACTGCGGTATCTAACGCTACACTGCAGTATCTAACACTGCAGTATCTAACACTGCACTGCAGTATCTAACACTGCGGTATCTAACGCTGCACTGCAGTATCTAACACTGCGGTATCTAACCCTGCACTGCAGTATCTAACACTAAGCAGTAGCAGTAGCAACAGTACCTTTCTCCAGGTAGTGCGCCGGGGCGTTGGTGTCATAGTCCACGGGGGGAGGGAGGGGTGGCATGACATCATCAAAACCACCCTCATCGCCAAATAGCAGAGAAGGGGGTGGGGCTGGGATCTCTAGATCTAGGTGAACAGCACACAGGTCCTGTGAGTGGCAGCTGTGATGGGCCAATCGGGTTTGAGGAGGCGGAGATTTGACAGAAAGCAGCAGAGCCTATTGGAGCTACTGGAGTTGTGTCGTAACTACAGAGTAACAGAATGTAACTACAGAGTAACAGCAGTATTTTCTTACCCAGGTGTTCAAGGCGAGCAGGTAAGCAGAGCCGAGGCGAGGAACATGAGGGGTGAGGAGCGTGGGGAGGAGGGTAGGGGGGAGGAGGAGGGATCATCACTGACAGGCAGGCAGACAGGCAGACAGACAGACAGACAGAATCTCAGTCAGCATTACATTGAGGGGCTAACAGTGGTTTTAATATAAGGAGTGATGATCTGTCTCATATACAATATATGGAGGGTTTAATAAATGAAGGCCTCGAACATTCCTGGAACTTTCTCCAGGACTCAAGGCCTCCCAGAACTGCTTCAAGGACCACTGTGACCTCTTCAAGGACCCTCAGAACTTTCTCAATGACTCCTGAAACCCCTCACGGAGTTGTATGACAAATGAAAACATTAATCTATCTGTGTCCTTCAAGTGTGGTGATAATGTGAAGACGTTTTAGTGAGTTTGAGTTTCTATTGGATGACAGCGCCGTCCTCTGTGGGCTTACATGACTGGACAGCAGGCAGGAAGAGAGAGCGCGTGTAGCGGCAGCGGGAGGCGGGGCCAGAGCGGACCCTCAGAGAGACAGAGCGAGTGGTGGGGGGCGAGCGACGGCGGCAACTCCGCCGGGACTGGAGGGTCACTGGAGAAAAACACCACAGAAGAACAAACTGAGAGAAAAACACCAGAGAAGAAGAAGCCCAGAAAGTGAAGCCACGGACGGACAGACAGACAGGTACCGTCTACTTCCTGGCCGGGTGGTGGAGGAGGAGGAGGGGGCGGGGCTGACAGTTCTGAGCCGTCATTGGGCAGTGGAGGGAAGCCATCATCATCAGAGGGGGGAGGAGGAGGGGGAGAAGGAGGGGGGAAGCCGCTCTCCTCCACCACTGACAGGAGACAGAGGAGATGTGATGTCATCATGATGTCACTCAGTTTGGCCAACGATAGGCTTACACTGAGCGAGCGCACAGGAAATTCAGATCAAGAAGGATTTTAGCTAATCCAGGTTTATATGATGTTTTCATGACGATTTCTTCCAACTTTTTAACCTCATAACAAATCTGGATTTGTATAATCCTGGTTTATTTTATCCAGTTTCAATTAATCCAGGTTTTTCTAAACCAGGCTGAATTGATCTGGACAAATGGCGACGAGATTGAATCGTCATGGTCACATCCATTCACATATTTCTGTCAGTAGCACCTCACCTGTCTCCAGGCTGAGAGGCGGAGCTGGCGGTGGAGGGCTGTGATTGGTCAAAGCCACAGAAGGAGGGGGTGGAGGTGGTGGTGGTGGAGGGGGAGGAGCCACCATCGCTCCTGACGGTGGTGGAGGAGGTGGAGATGGCATTGCCAAGGAGTTGGTGACCTCACTGTCCTGAGCTGGCATTTCATTCGCTATAGGAGGCGGAGGAGGAGGAGGAGGAGGAGGCGTGGCATCGTCCAGCAGACTGGTGATGACGTCACACTCAGGTGGAGGTGGACAGGTGGTGGGGATAGTGGGTGGAGCAACAGGTTTCCCAAAACTGGAGCTGAGAGACAGTAATAAATAAATGGACCTTAAAAAGCTGAAAGGATGTTATTTACACTGTCAACGTGCAGCGAGCTCGAGCATGCTAACACTGTTAGCTAACAGTGTTAGCTAACAGTGTTAGCTCAACAGCTACATGAAGGCTCCATGTTAATAAAGGCTTTAAATCTGGTCTGAGATCAGGCTGTGATGTGTTCTCTCCTGCAGACTGCGATCACAGCAGACGAGCTGATGGAGACATCTGAAGTCTCAGCTGCTTCAGATGTTCAGCACAAGAAACTCCACCCGACTTTCCTCATCATGAGGAAGGAGATGATGAGTGAGTTTTACTTTCTGTCTGAACTGTTCCTGTAGATAAAAATAAGACTGTCTGTGCCTTTTCAGCCCTGAGTAGCATCTGCAGGTCTTCCTCTCTACTTACTGCCCGACAACCTTCATCATTACAGTACGGCAGCCTGTCTGCAGCCTGAGAGGTGAAAACCAGGAAAAACTGTCTGCTGGGTGCTCATGTTAAACGTCTCAGAGGCTTTTAATGTGAAAATCAACCTGCAACATTAGAGTCTCTGACCTGACACTAAACTGGACCTGATCTAACCCGAACCTGATCCAGCCTGGACCCTGAATGGTCCTCACAAATATTGAAGTACAACAGCACACAGGTATTACCCGCTGACAGGGGGCGCCACCGGGCACTGGACCGGCTCCGGAGCTTTGTTGGACCTGAAACACACACACACACACACACACACACACACACACACACACACACACACACACACACACACACACACATAGAGTGTGTTACAGACACTGGATGCGAAACAGGAAGTTGTCATTAACAGAAACTGTAGAATCAAAGAACCTGATGGAGGCTCCATGTTTACGGATCGTTCCTGTTCGGTCCGGCTGTTTCCCAGAGACCTATGGGGGGGCAGAGAGACAGGAGTGTGTGTTAATGGGTGAATGTGCGTTACTCTGTGTGTGTGTGTGTGTGTGTGTGTGTGTGTGTGTGTGTGGCATCAATAGAGCCTCTCAGGCCTCAGCAGCTCTAATTAGTCTCTGTAAACATTTTCCCACGCTCAACAAAGACTCTCTCTCTGTGTGTGTGTGTGTGTGTGTGTGTGTGTGTGTGTGTGTGTGTGTGTGTGTGTGTGTCTCTGCTGACACAATAACAGGCTCGTTAAAGGACAGTTTCACTTGTTTCTCTGAGTTTCTCTGGTCATTCTGTCACAGATGAGACTTCAGATTTCAGGATTAAATGTTGTTGAGTTGAACAAGTTTGATTTGTGAGAGTTCAGGGTTCAGTCCTCAGCAGTCCTCAGCAGTCCTCTGTAGTCCTCTGTAGTCCTCTGTAGTCCTCAGTAGGTCTCTGTAGTCCTCAGTAGGTCTCTGTAGTCCTCAGCAGTCCTCAGCAGTCCTCTGTAGTCCTCTGTAGGTCTCTGTAGTCCTCAGTAGGTCTCTGTAGTCCTCAGTAGGTCTCTGTAGTCCTCTGTAGTCCTTTGTAGGTCTCTGTAGTCCTCAGTAGGTGGAGACTTTGTTTTTTATCCTAATATTTTTTTTACTCTGTTTCTTAATTTATCAGGTTTTATTTGAAGTTGTTTGTGATTTTATAAGCTAACTGCCACTGTTTGCGCCTTAGAGTTTGAATAAATGTTGAATCTGTTCTCACATTTCAAACTTGTTTGATTTGAGTCATTACAGTTTAACAGTACAGGTGAATTGGTATTTTTTATCGTCACTTTTATTGTTACCGGGATAAATGCCAGAAATTATCATGATAAATTTTATAGTCCATATCGCCCATCCCTAGTCTCTGTAGTCCTCAGTTGTTCTAAGTAGGTCTCAGCAGCCCTCAGTAGTTCTCTGTAGGTCTCAGTTGTTCTAAGTAGTTCTCTGTAGGTCTCTGTAGGTCTCAGTAGTCCTCAGTAGTCCTCAGTAGTTCTCTGTAGGTCTCAGTTGTCCTCAGTAGTCCTCAGCAGGCCTGAGACTCTGAGGAGGAATCGATCCTGCGACAGTCGTGTCAGATTCTCAGTTCAGCGACGAGAGCAGAAGTTTCAATGAGGAACTGTTGCTGCAGCTTCACTTCTGTCTTGTGGTTCACTGCAGCGGCTTCACTTCCTGTCAGCGAGTCCTCCACAGCAGACGCTGCTTCAACGCTTCACTTCTGCTTCTGTTTTTATTTTGGCTTCTTCTTCTTGTTGAGCTGCTGTGTTTCACTTTTCTCGATCCTACTGACTCGCACCAACACTCAGTCTGTTTCTCACCAGCTGCACTAAAGTGACAGTTCTGTGATGGAACTTGTGCAGTTCTGGTTTAAAAACTACAAACGGGCAGAAAGACACTGACAGCTCTTAATTAATATGTCCGTGTGTGTGAGACAGACCTTCATGCCGTGGCCCAAGCTGTCCAGCTGCTGGTAGTTGATTGGTCGGCGGCTGTACGGTGGGCGGGGCTGTGTACCGACAGGCGGCTGAGAAGGAGGGAGGATCTTGTGGCTGCGTGGGACTCGTCTCACCGCCGTGAAGACACCGATCTCTCTCCGAGAAACCTTTTCTTTGTGCATCTCCACCGTCTGAGGACGACGATACAAAACAAGAAGCGTGAGAACGTTGAAGCAGAGGAATCGAACAACGAGTCCTTTAATCAAATGAACGTTAAAGATCACAACACATCAACTCACACTTCAGGCCTCGGTTTTTCTCATAACGCGTCCAACTGATCTGTCTTTGGGTTGTTGACTTTTCGACATTTTAATGATTAAAATATTATTTAAACTATCAACACAGAGAGTGCAGTTTAATCAATAATGACAACTGGCTGCTGCCATCTGAGATCACCTCGTCTCCTCTGAGGGGGCGGAGCTTCAGTCCACAGCGCCGCTCGTAGTAGTTTGTTAATCAACACAAAGCAAACGCAGAACAGAAGCTCCATTCATTCACTGAGGCCCACACACACACACAGAGAGACACACACACACACACACACACACACACACACAGAGACACACACACACACACACACACACACACACACAGTGATGATCTGTATTGTCAGCACACACTCAGGATCTGTTTGAGTTCTAAAGGTTCTGAAGGTGACCAGACCTTTAATCAACTGATGTTACAGAGGATCCAGATCCTGCATTTCCCATAATGCACCTGAACAGACCCTAAACAACATGACATCACTGTGACCTCATCAGGACACAGAGGATTTTACATAAACACAAATAGCATGGAGTGATGCTTTAAAAGACCCCAACTGTAGACTGATTGATTAATTGATTGATTGATTGATGATGGGTGGGTCTCACCTGACCAATGAGGTTGATGGAAGACTCCATGTGACGAAGCTGATTGGTCTGAGCGTCAAGCAGACTCAGCACGCTGCTGGCCAGTGTGCTGATCTGGTAGGCGACGCTGGCCAGTGACTGGGTGGTGAACTTCTTAGTTTCCTCCAACGCCTTCATGTTGCCATCACCTGACTGAAACACAGACAGGAGGGGTTAGCTTAGCTTAGCACAAAGTCTGGAAACAGGAGGGGTTAGCTTAGCTTAGCACAAAGTCTGGAAACAGGAGGGGTTAGCTTAGCTTAGCACAAAGTCTGGAAACAGGAGGGGTTAGCTTATCTTAGCACAAAGTCTGGAAACAGGAGGGGTTAGCTTAGCTTAGCACAGCAGCAGTAGCCCCGACCTGTACGTAGTTGTTGTTGCAGTAGTCAGCCACACTCAGCAGGTTGTCGTAGTTTTCCAGCAGAGCCTTTCTGGCGCTCGGAGCTTCCTCCATGATCTTCATCACCTCGTCTTTGTAGTTGTGCTCCTTCATCACTGAGTCAGAGTCAGTGTGCCGATGCAGGGCAGGAAAAACACACACACAGTATTCGTAGACAGTGTTACAGCACATACTCTCTTTTTCCTTTCACACAGATTTGATAAGAACTCAGATGAAGTTAAATTTAACTCTGGACAGAACAAAAGATCAACTTTGGTATCACTTTAAAGTAACTAAAGTACATTTCTCGGTACTGAGTATTTCCATGTGATGCTTCCTCATACTTTGGGAAACACTGTACGTTTACTGCACTACAGTCATATTACAGCTGCAGTTACACATTACTGATCAAACTGTATGATTTCATTCAACTGGCTCCAACTGAGCAGCGCCAACAGCAACCTGCTGCGGCCATGTTGGAGTTGTTACTACTGATAAACTACAAAGTACTCTGACAGGCGCCATGTTGCACAACTACTACTTCTATTTTACTTTCCATGTTGCAGAAAACACGTGTGTCCTTTAACTGAGAGAACATTAAGAATGGAACTGTGACAAGTTCTTTAAAAGACTCACACAGAACTTGTGCTGATGGAAGCCCAACATCTAACCAGGAAGCCTGAACTCAGTTTAACTTTGAGGTGACGTCACACTGATGGTCACTGCTCATGAAACGTTACCCACCAGACTCCATTCAAAAAAACACTGTTTAAAGTTGGAGAGACGTCACACTGACTGTCACTGCTCATCACTGTGACATTTTAAAGTCGTGCACGTGACGCAGTTTTATCTCATTAAGATTAATCAAAGAAGAAGTGATGAGAGCGGAACTGAATCAACTTTAAAAACTCACCTGAAGCTGCGGAGAAGAAAAAAGATGGAGTCAGAACTCAGACTTGAAGCTCTAATGATGTCTCTCTGCCCGCCTGTCTCTCTCTCTCTGTCCTCTCGGTGTCTCACACATCAACCTGTTTCCTCGCCGAAGCAGCGACCTGCTTCGCCAAAGATCCTCTCTGCAACTCAAGAGGACTCACTCCTCAGGAATACTGGGACGTGTCGCCTCCTCCGACCTGCCTGGAGCCTCCTTAAGGATCCTGGAACTTCAACTTACTGTGTTTCCAGACTTTCTAAAAAAAAAAGGTTCAAGGATGCTTGTGAGAGATTTCATGGGGGTATAATTAGGCTTCCAGGACTCCATTAAATAAGTCCTTATTATTAAAATGCGTTTCCAGGATGATGGTGAGAGTAAGGTGTTTGAAAAAATATCGCTGAGGTCATGGAAATAGATCCTTAGGTCCCTTGGAAGCTCAGTATCCAACCTCTGGATGGATCCGTGGACCGATCAAGGACTGAACAAGCTGTCGACATGACTGAGTCTCCATAGATAAGTTCAGAGTGAGACCTCCTGCCTGTTTCCTCCTCTGTGTGTGAACCTGCTCGGCATAAACCACTTCCTGTTTCCCATCAGAGACAATACAAGTGTTAAGAGTGATGCTGAGCCGTGAGTCATCAGTCATAGAAGGTTTACATGGAAGCTGCATGAATAAAATATCTGTTTATGTTTCATAGAGTAACACTCACTGGATTCTACACCAGACTCCATTTAAAAAAAACACAGTTTCACAGAGCTGACTCGACCTGAACCAGACTTCCTGTTTCTGTAGCTGATATAAAATCAGCCCTGCGGCTCCACCCGCTGGTCGCACTGAGGCCCTGCAGATCCACCCGCTGGTCGCACTGAGGCCCTGCGGCTCCACCCGCTGGTCGCACTGAGGCCCTGCGGCTCCACCCGCTGGTCGCACTGAGGCCCTGCGGCTCAACCCGCTGGTCGCACTGAGGCCCTGCGGCTCCACCCACTGGTCGCACTGAGGCCCTGCGGCTCCTCCGTCTGGTCGCACTGAGGCCCTGCGGCTCCTCCCGCTGGTCGCACTGAGGCCCTGCGGCTCCTCCTTCTGGTCGCACTGAGGCCCTGCGGCTCCACCCGCTGGTCGCACTGAGGCCCTGCGGCTCCTCCTTCTGGTCGCACTGAGGCCCTGCGGCTCCACCCGCTGGTCGCACTGAGGCCCTGCGGCTCCACCCGCTGGTCGCACTGAGGCCCTGCGGCTCCTCCTTCTGGTCGCACTGAGGCCCTGCGGCTCCACCCACTGGTCGCACTGAGGCCCTGCGGCTCCTCCTTCTGGTCGCACTGAGGCTCTGCGGCTCCTCCTTCTGGTCGCACTGAGGCCCTGCGGCTCCTCCTTCTGGTCGCACTGAGGCCCTGCGGCTCCACCCGCTGGTCGCACTGAGGCCCTGCGGCTCCTCCTTCTGGTCGCACTGAGGCCCTGCGGCTCCACCCGCTGGTCGCACTGAGGCCCTGCGGCTCCACCCGCTGGTCGCACTGAGGCCCTGCGGCTCCTCCTTCTGGTCGCACTGAGGCCCTGCGGCTCCACCCGCTGGTCGCACTGAGGCCCTGCGGCTCCTCCTTCTGGTCGCACTGAGGCCCTGCGGCTCCTCCCGCTGGTCGCACTGAGGCCCTGCGGCTCCACCCGCTGGTCGCACTGAGGCCCTGCGGCTCCTCCTTCTGGTCGCACTGAGGCCCTGCGGCTCCACCCGCTGGTCGCACTGAGGCCCTGCGGCTCCACCCGCTGGTCACACTGAGGCCCTGCGGCTCCTCCTTCTGGTCGCACTGAGGCCCTGCGGCTCCTCCTTCTGGTCGCACTGAGGCCCTGCGGCTCCTCCTTCTGGTCGCACTGAGGCCCTGCGGCTCCTCCCGCTGGTCGCACTGAGGCCCTGCGGCTCCACCCGCTGGTCGCACTGAGGCCCTGCGGCTCCTCCTTCTGGTCGCACTGAGGCCCTGCGGCTCCTCCTGCTGGTCACACTGAGGCCCTGCGGCTCCTCCTTCTGGTCGCACTGAGGCCCTGCGGCTCCACCCGCTGGTCGCACTGAGGCCCTGCGGCTCCTCCTTCTGGTCGCACTGAGGCCCTGCGGCTCCACCCGCTGGTCGCACTGAGGCCCTGCGGCTCCACCCGCTGGTCACACTGAGGCCCTGCGGCTCCTCCTTCTGGTCGCACTGAGGCCCTGCGGCTCCTCCTTCTGGTCACACTGAGGCCCTGCGGCTCCTCCTTCTGGTCGCACTGAGGCCCTGCGGCTCCTCCCGCTGGTCGCACTGAGGCCCTGCGGCTCCTCCCGCTGGTCGCACTGAGGCCCTGCGGCTCCTCCTTCTGGTCACACTGAGGCCCTGCGGCTCCATCACATTAGAACCAGAGAACCTTTATTGACTTCTTAAGTTGAGAAAATGAACGATGTCAGTAAGAATGATTTAATCTGATGGTTATAGACACTGTGACTGTTTTCACAATAAGACAACCATGCAGAAGATGAACAACATGACAAATCGTTCTGCTGTTGAAATGATTTATTCATTTAAAATGTGTTAACGTGTTCCGTTAAAACCACGTGTCTCCACACTGACAGATCACACCTGTGTCGATCATTTAGAACATTGACAACTAAAAACATATTGTGGATCATCAAAGGTCACAAATCTTCCTTGTTGCTCGGGTCGACCGGACATCCCTTGTTGCTCGGGGCAACAGGGTTCCAGGGTTGTTTCCGTGGAGCTCCGTCCTTGTCTTTCTTCTCCAGCGGCTTCAGGTGACACGTCAGGACCAGATCCCTGACAGAGACACACAGGTAGCACAGAGTCTGGAAGTCTTCCAAGGACCAATGGAAGGTTTTCAAGGAGAGCCCCATACCTAGATTGTGGCTATAGGAGTTTTTCCAGGACCCTTGAATTACCTGAACTGGCTGTAGGAGGACACTCTCTGGCTGACGGCTCTCAGCTTCGCCTCGTTCTCTCTCTTGTATCTCTGCTCAGATTCGATCGCCCCTCGCAGCTCTCTCTCCAGCGCTGAGAAGTTGATGACCTCACGCTCGGAGCTCGCCATCATCTGATGATGTCACAGAAGACAGGAAGCGTTCCAGGATGATGTCAAAAGCTCCAGTTTGTAGATTCTCTCACAACTGAACACTCAAAATACTCAACAGACATCCTGGAGTAAAAGTCTCAAAGTACTCCACTACTTTTATTGACTACTTTAGTTACTTTCAGAGTTAACGTTACATTCCGTCATGTTGGTCTCACCACAGATTTAACTCATATTCTGAATGACGTCACTTTAGGAACGATGAACGGGATGACGTATCTCGAGGAGAACACAGTACAGTTACTTTACTTTTACTCGATTACTCGTGTTCCAAATATTTCTACTGTATTTATTGGACACGGTCTCGTCAGGACGTCTCCCGCCGCTGCTGACGTCAAATCTTCGACTTTAAACTTTATTGCACGTGTTGTTATTGAACCGCTAACAGCCGGCGACATGAGCTAACATGCTAACAGCTAACCTGACGCTAATCAACACAGTTTACATGTTAACCGAGCTGTTGTTGAACGCATCTCGGTAGCTAACGCTAGCTCCCAGTTAGCTAACACCACGCAGCTCTACCTGCTGTTATTGACCGTTAGCTTCAAGGCTAACAGCAGCTAATACACAGGTGAGACGTGTTACCTGCTTCCTTCAGCTCCTCGCGCTGCCGCTTCTCCTCAGCTCACAGACAACAAACCGTCTCCATGACAACGGGCTGCCGGCCGGCGCCTGCGCAGTGCGCTGACTGCAGCCATTCAAATAACTGAGTACAGTCCTCAGATACTCTTCTCAAGTATTTGTATTCTACTCTATTTCATAGTTTTACTCTATTACTCTTTACAGATACAGATTCCTGAAACAGATCAAATCAATAATAATTGATGATGTAGTGAAATATGTCCACCCCAATTTCTGAAAAACATGAATTGCCCCCCCAATAGAAATATGCTAAATTATTCAAACGTTTCGAACAAATGTATTTTCAGACTTCACATTCTTCACATTTTAGATTCACATCTAAAAAGAAATGATTGAAATGTTGGAAGAAATAATGTTTGACAAATATATTTCTGACTCACATTCCGTCTCTGGTCTCCTCCACTACAATGCAGACGAGAAGAGTTATACAGATACAGGATCTCTTCTTCCAGGGAGTCCTGGAAAATGACAGATGAAAACAAATAAGGAATGATTTTATATAAATGTATGTAAATAAATCAGATTTTGTTGGGTCAACTTGTGTTGTGTTTATTGTGCTCTTAACTGGCATTGTAAAAACATGATCCGTTAGTTTACACCACTTGGTTAGGGCTTCATATTTTGATATTCATCCATATCAATTATTCATGCATAAAGTAGTCCCATACTCTGGGAGGAAAGGTAGATGGTGAGAAGAATTGGGGATCTGGGAGAGTTGGAGAGAAAGATAAGAACATGAGTAGACATTACATGCCTGAGACCCTTAAAATTATGATTTACTAATATAACAGTTAAGTAAGCGGTGATACGCACTGTTGGCTGTTTAGGACAAATAAACAAGACACGTAAACACAATAATGATTCCCTGTGCCAGGCCTGGATCAGGAGGGCAGGGGCCCCTGGGCACGATTCTTGGATGGCCCCCGCATACAGACACGCACACACACGAGTGTTTCCCCTATATGCATTCTGTCCCGCTGCTGGATTGTAGAGTAACAGATTGTATTAGTAACTGCAGACAGTGTTTCCCCGAGATTCTTTGTAGCAGCGGTGCTCTGAGTCGGTAACCTAGCAACACTAAGGGGGTCCGGGTAAGAACACTTTAAAACTAACCCTTTAAATAGTGACTACTGGTGAGATTTAAAAAAATATATATATTTTCAGAGACATGAGACTAAATAGTGTAGAAGTTAACATTGCTGCTTGAAAATGTGAACCTCTTGACCTCTTTAGAGAACTTCTTTACCATTATTTTCTTTATTATTATATATTTTTTATGGAAACAGAATCTCTTTGAGAAGTTAGTGGGCCACATGACATGGAAGCTATTCAAATCATAATTTCTGCATATTAATATTCATATAAAATAGAGGAAGCACTAAAGTACAGTAAAAAGAGCTGTGTCTCATTCATCCAGTTTACTAATACAATCTGCTGCTGGTTTGGAGTCACTGGGTCACATGACATGGAAGATATCGAAAAAAATGCAATTATTTTGTATTAATATATTTATGCTGAGTAATTTAATGACGGTCCCTAAATCAGTCTCAGTGATTCAGCGCGAGGCTCTGGGAGGTGAGCTAACTGTCCTCCTGCTGCTCACACTGGGAGAACCTCAGTAAAGTCTCGACTGGACTCGAGTGAATATCTGCTGAATACCTAACCTGAAACTAACTTCACCCCGGTTCAATGAGTCGCCTGTTGCAGCCTTTGAATGGGATGACGGGTGGGTTGTCGACATCGTCGCAGACCCCTGGCGCATTTTACGTGACGCGACTCGGTTGGGGCGCACTGAGGACAGTCCGCCCTGGTCGACAGTCGCGCCGGGAACGAGGGGACCCCGTCCCTCCCGCGAGGGGGAGAGAGGGCTTGGCGAGCACTTAGTCCGCGGCCCCAGCTGGCGCTCGTTGGGCCCCAGGTGCACGTGGGCCCCTGGGCCTGTGCCCATACAGCCCATTGGGTAATCCAGCCTTGCTTGTTAGGGGGCCAAGCCCGAGGGGCGGAGCGAACCGCTGGTCCTAGGAACCCTATTGTAATTGTAAACATTTTTTTTCTCCTGCTAAAAGTGGGGCTGCAGGCTAAATCGTGCAAGGGAGGGCGGTGCAATTTGGAGGGTTGGTCCAGACTCCTGCACATACCTCAGACACAAAAAACTACATATATCCGCCTGCAGGGGGCGCTATAAGTTTAGGCCGACGCATTTTTGCCTATAACTCCCACACCGTATGTCGCACATTCAAAAACCTTGCATCCCCAGATTCCCTGAATGGAGCTGAATCACTTTGCAATGGCCAGGCCCACTTCCGCCTAGGATTTTTTTTCGCAAAATCACAAAAACTGGAAAACCTACTTTTTCAAACTCCTTGGAATTTTGATCGATCTCAGTGAAACTTGGCACGTACACTCTTCAGCTGGATCTGATCTAAAGTTATCAAAAGAGTTTTGCTCGGTTCAAAAGTGCGCAAATTATTAACGAACACATTTCTGTAGCTAGCTATAAAAATGTAAACTGTTTGACATCTCGGTCAAACTAAATGCTATTAACACCAAATTTGAGATCCTTGGTTGCCATGACACTGGGAAGGGATGAGCCGAATTTGGCGAATATGGGAAGTTTATATCTCTTGAACGGCCTACACCGATTTTTACGAAATTTGTTTGGTATGATGCAGGGCCAATCCTGAGGCCATATCTTGAAGGTGGTCATGACTGGTCAATGTGGGCGTGGCTTATTACAAGATAAACAACAAACATTAATTTCAGCCAAACTATTATGCTGACAGCTTTGACATTTATATGGTACAGATAGAATAGGACACAGTTCTTTCATACCAAAAATTGCACATGTACTCCACTACCGGGCGCTAATGGATGCAATTGCGTTTTTGCCTGTAACTTCCACATTTTAAATAACACATTTGCAAACCTTATATCCATATGTTCCCTGAATAGAGCTGGGTTTTCTGACATAGAACACGCCCACCTCTGCTGCACATTTCGTTTGGCTAAATCGCCACATATGCAAAACCTCCTACAATTTAAGCGCCATCTGCCTGACACTTTTGGCCTGTGCCTCACTTTTGCCCCGAGCCCGTCATCCTTCGGGGCCAACTTCCGTGGGCTCTGCGGTGTGCGGGGTCCCAGTTGCCCGGGGGGACTTGGCCCCCGTCCATAACTGTTTGCAGTTCTAGTTAATTTTCAGATTACTTTCCTGCCCAGTGAAAACCTTGTATCTCCATATGTGTTGAATGACTGTGATAAACTGACAGTGTTGTAAACAATTTATATTATCCTGCGTCATGAGTACTTTCACTGTTGCTACTTTTACTTTTGTATTTTTACTTGAGTAAAATATTGACTGCAGGACTTTTTCCGTAACAGGGTACTTCTAAACTGTGGTATGACATCATCAGGTATTCAACGTACACAACAAGAACATGAATAATTAATGAGGACTGAATGAAATGACAGACAGCTGACAAGACAACATCTACTGAATATTAATACTCTGGTTTTACAAACTTTATAACTCAAAGTATCCAAGTACTTCCAAGTAACTCTTTGTAGAATGTTTCTCCTCCTGCTTGGCATCACAGCAGGTGAGACTCAGGTGAGATCACATGACTGCAGGTGAAATCAGAGGGTATTTCCAGAGAAGTGAGGGGGCGGAGCCTGTAGGTGATAGGGTAGATGGAGGTGAGGTCAGAGTGAGAGGCGAGGAGTGAACAGGACCAGCTGAAACAGTTCTGAGTGACAGGAAGCCGATTCAACACCTGATCCAGTTTCTGTCACGTCCAGGTGTGATAAGGTGAGAAGACGTCGCTGTCGCACTGAAGGTGTCGACTCGACAGATCAGCTGAGCTGTGATCATCTCAGCTTTAGACTCAGTTTTAGACTCAGCTGACAGTCGGCGGCTGAGTCTAAGCGAGGGCTCATCCTGACATCATGTTTCTGTGTTTGTGTTTAAACTGGAACATTTCTAACAAACGGATCTTTTTCTCTTTTCACTAAATGTGACTGACTTTTTCAAACAAATCCAAAATCGTCCTCAGACTTTAAAGACATTTCTGCTGTTTGTAAAATGTTTTAGAGAATATTGTCAGAGTAGAACAGAAACATGGAACCAGGAAGAACCAGCAGGAACCAGCAGGACCAGTTCCCTGCTCGGACTGAACCGTTCTGACGTCATGTTTCCGCTGGTTTCGGCCTGTTTGACTTGAACTGTTTAAATTTTAAAGGTTTTAAACCTCCGGCTTTAAATGGCCTTGTTAACTTCAGCACCATGTTCAAGATGGAGGTGAAGTCTGAAGTCTGCTGACTCCTTTAAACTCAATCAATAATTAAACACTTGATTTTTTTATTATTTCTCATGAAATGTTTCAGTTTTTATGATTTTCCTGAAAACGGTTCAGTGAAAGTTACCAAAAGTCTGGTTCTGCTGGCCCGGATCGTCCCACTCTGTCTGACGGATGCTTTGGATTTGTGTTGGCGGAAACACTGAAAACAAAGAAGATGTAAACTGAAGAAACTGCCAAACGTGATTCACATCAAATATAATGTATATAAATATAACACGCTTAAAAATGAAAATGAAATCCTGGAGATGCTGCGGTTGTTGTTGTTGACGTTGTTGTTGACGACGTCGTCACTGTTGTTTATTATTGTTATGATGTGTTTGACTCCGCCTCCTGTCAGACTGCAGCTGTGAGTTAGCGTGGAGCTAACTGTATAGCAGCTCAGAAGCCTGACCTGATTTTTACATCAACATGTTTCTGGGCTCAAACATGAGACTGTGTTGGGTCACAGGTGTGTTTGTGCGGCCTGGTGAAGAAACGTGGTTCAGTGTGTCTATGAAGTCGTTCATGTAGTGAAGCAAGTGAGGCGGAGTGAAGTCAGAGTATAAGTGTACATGTAATGGAAACACTGCAGTAAAGTAAAAGTACTGAGTTCCTGTCCAGCACATGTGACTGTGTGCTGATGTGTGGTGTTGACAGGCAGCAGAGATGGACACAGTGAAAGAGGTTCTGCTCAGAGAGCTGATGAATCTGCAGGCTGAAGAATTCAAAGACTTCAAGTTCTACCTGCTGGAGTACGGATCCAAAGTCCAGACGTCTCTGAACAAAGATCAAAGTCTCCTGAGGATCTCCCCCTGCGACCTGGAGGCGGCGGACGGACGGAGGACGGTGGATCTGATCACTCAGGTGTACAGCAGCCAGCCGGTGCAGGTGACCCAGGAGGTGTTACTGAAGATGGGGAGGAACGACGTGGCGGAGAACCTGGCACAGTGCTCATCAGGTGAGAGGACATCAGGACAGAACCAGACAACATCAGGTTATTATGTGTTAGTTTGAGATGAGTGCTCTGATTGGTTGCTCTCTGACCCCCTCAGGTCCGCTGCAGTTTAACACCAGTAAGACTTCAGCATCCCGTCACACACAGAACATGTGAGATCAGTCTGTGAACACTGAGACACTTTCTTCTCTCTGTTTCTCTTGTAGCCAATTTGAAGTGAATGTGGTCACCACGGTAACCACACCTGCCACACACCTGGGCATCGAGGACATGGTTCCACCGCCGCCTCGTTACTGCTTGTTTAATGAAATAATGTCTTGTTCAGATGAACCTTTGCTTCCTGCACACTGGATGTAACCAGCAGCTGTGACGTGTTGATTAAAAAGTCAAATCAGGCACTTTGTTTTATGTTCATCAGGCTCATTACAGCCACTGGGAGAGAACTGTGCACACTACACATTATAACAGCATCCATATGATTATAAACCGTCAGCAGGTTTAGATTGACGGGAGGACACCTTGGAAATACCTTGAAAACACACACAGATCATCACGACGTGGACGTCACGCCTCTTTCAGGCCTGCTGCTTGGCTCAGTGTGAACACGCGGAGGTGGAGATCAGGAGATAATGTGGCGTCTCTGTGTGAAGCATGACGGACACCTCCCCGACCTCAGGTGAAGCAGAATCTCCTGCCTCTCACATCCTGTTCTTTCTCTACCAAACTTTTCATGTTGTGACATCACCGAGTCTAAAGTCCGGTTGGGTTCAGGCACAGTAACCACTTGGTTTGGGTCAGAGTGAAGGAAACATCATGTTGTGGGTTAAAGTACCTGGTTCTGTCTCCACAAACACAAAGCAAACGTTTAAAGCGTGTCTCCACCCGTCTCCACCTCCATGTGAACATGATGACACGTTCAGTACAAATGTTGATACGTTAGCTGATGACACGCTAGACTTGTAGTCAAGACTGCCTAAACCGAGACCAAGACACTACCAAGACCAGAGAGTATCAAGACCAAGACCAAGACTAGCTCAGCTCAAGACCGAGACCGAGACCAAAAAAAAAAACTGTTTTTTTTTGCCATTTTGCATGAGTTGTAGAACATAAACACCATACTGGGTTCAGCTGCGTAGTATAAATATGAGATTGTATTATTTCAACTACAGTTACAATAATACAGAGACAGTGGATGTCTTGTGTGTGAACTCACTATAAATGATTTCATCAATTGGCTTAAATCAAATATGTGGAGCAATTGCATGACGGCTATTTCTACACTATTTGAGGATTGACTCTCGAGTGCTGTTAAGGACTGACATGACTATAGTCCCAAAGTCATCTAACAAAATAACAAGCCTCCAACACCACCCTGCACCTCAAAAAAGTCTAATGAATGGGAAATATGTTACTGTTACGCTTTGCAAAATGTACATATTGCAGAATGCTTCTTCTTATTTGTTGTGTGGCAAACGTACTCTTTATGGTCTGTAAAACCAAACCTGACAACTTGAGAATTCGCCGACATTTTGCGTCCTCCTCCATGGATCCGTGACCGTGCTTTAGAGGGGGGACGTGAGAGGACGAGCGCCAACGGCGTCTGTGTCACAAAATGCATGTGATTGGAACCACTTGAAGGGGGCGTATAATGAAACCAAAAAAATAAAAAATAAAAAATAAACTGTGCCTGCCTGGATATTATAGGTTACAAATCCCTTCGAGACCGTTCGGCCAGTCCGAGACATCGCGAGACCGAGACAAGACCGAGACCAAAGACTGTCGAGGCCGTGACAAGACCAAGACCACAAAAAAGTGGTCTCGAGACCAAGACCGGTCTCGAGAACTACAAGACTATGACACGCACAAGTTTAAACGTAAGAGGTTTGCAGAGACGTTATACTGTTGTGAAGTCATGGAGTAATAAACTGGATTATTAAAGTGTTGGTTGTTTGAGGTTTGTTGCTGCAGGTGGTGTGACGGCGGTGAGAACGAATCTAAAACAAACGAACACTGACGATCTGACGATCAGCTTTATGTTTTATTAAAGGTCAGTAAAATACCCTCTTATGTACAGAGTTTCATCTGTTAATCTTCCACGGTAACTTTGTTCTATATCTGTAATACACATAAAGTCAATACTATAAAAACATACAGCATTGTACAGATTATCACTGGTAGAGTTTCTGGGTACAGCAGGACACAAACACAGTAAAAATGTTCCTGTAAAATTCATCCTTTAAACATTTGAACACTTCTCTGGACATCATGTTAAACCTGACTGCGATCTGCGGAAACGTTCCTGCAGGTCCTCTGAGAGTCAGACGCTTCACACCAACACATCCAGCATGTGTTCAGCTCAGCACAGCGACATGGAGGCAGGTCATCATTATGTCAGGTGAATCATGACTTCATGACGCGATGGCTCCTCTCTGTACACGACTACTGATCCAGTGTTAAATACGTGTTGAACTTTAGTGAAACATGCTTGATATTAACATATACTGACTTAGGACACTACTGCTCTGTGCAAATCTGTGTTTTCTTTGTCAGTGAAAGCTGAAAACTGGTGGATACTGAGAACAAAACCACAAGGAGATGTTTGTAGAGGATCCGGAGTTCATCTACATGTAGAAAGTTGTGGGACCGAACGGAAAGAAACCAGTCGGACACCTGAGAGTGACTCTAACCCAACACCAGCTGCTGCAGCCAATCAGCATGCAAATCTAGGACACATGCAGTGAGTCAATCAGCTAATCAATCAATGTGACAAAGAAGAAGAAGAACCCAATGAACCGTTTGTTTGCTCACTTCCTGTGTTTGTTGCTTCCTCTGTGAACTTCTTCAGTGTTTTCTGGATTTGAACAATCTCTCGTGGTGAGCCGAGTAATTCTCGTGACTCCAGAGAGTCTGTGCGAACAGACGTTTGGTGATCTGGACACAGATTTAAGTGACAATCAGGACAGTTAATACATTTGATAAAATTGTTCTGAGCAGAAGCTAAATCACATCGTATCCACGGTTAAAGCTGGAAGCTGCGTTCCAGAAGATTCCCACAGTTTATTTTATTCTAAATGTTCCCTCAGAAAATATATAAAATGTTCTTGTCTTTAAGAAGAGAGAAGCACAATAGAAGGTTCTAGAGATATTTTGTGTTTTTGAGGTGCCAATAAAAAGGAACACAAAATATTTCTCATCTTGAAACCAGTCCAGGGTTTAAGGTGGTTCCCCAACAGATTCTATCTGTTAGTTTTGGTGGTCGTGTAGCCAGAAATATTCCAGGTCCAACTGCTTGTCACACCAATATCCACAGGAAGTTATAGAAAGGGACAAAATGTTTGGTTCTAAAACTCGAGGAGTTTCCTCAATGATCTGGAACCTGTGTAGATAGTTCTGTGTTTAGGCCTTATTGAAGAACAAAGTATGTGTGTTTTATTTGCTCTGCTGCCTCAGAGTACAGTAAATGGTTTCAAAGGTTCAGAAAAGTCCAGGGTTCTAGATGGTTCCATTCAGGATCTAACTGTGTTGTCTCAGGCTTGGTAAGAGCACTTCATGTTGTCAGTGGGTTCTAGGCCCAAAACATTGAAGTCTATGTAGAATTCTCTTTCTTTTTAAAGCAGCAGATGATGTTTGGGTCCAGAGTTTTAGGAGGTTAGTGGGTTTTGTTTTTGGACCGTTATCTTGAAAGAACAGTGATGCTTTCAAAGTTTCAGAATCAGTCCAGGGTTCCATGTAGTTCCACTTGAATTCTAACTGGATCATTTAAAGCACAGTGGTTAGAGAGAGGTGTCATGGGGTTCCAGGTTCCACTGCCCAAGAATTCATGGAAATAAATAACAAAAAAAACAGGAAGAGTTCAAGAGGTCAACAAGGTACTGGAACTTGTTTTCTATTTGTCTTCTGCTTTGGAAATTGACTCAAGTTTAAAGTTTTACAACCAGTCCATGGTTCCTGATGGTTCCACTAGCGTTCTAGCTGGATCATTTCAGACTTTGATGACCATAACATTTGGAAGAGATGAGTTTGGGTCCAGAGATCTACAAGGTTCTGGGAGGATCCAAAAGTGTTTTTTGATGTAAAACAATGACTCGAGTTTAGAGTTTTAAAAAAAAAAACAGTTTAAGGTTCTATATGGTTTCACTCGGGTTCAATCTGGATCATTTCAGGCATATTGGTTAGAAATGGGCTTGGCAAAGTCTGCTGGTTCCAGTTGTGAGGTGATGATGTTTAGTTCCAGAGATCTGCAAGGTTCTAGTAGGATCTGGAATATATTGGAGAGTTCTTGCTCAAAGTGAGATGCTTGTTGTTTCTAAGGTGCTGAGAAAAAACAGGATGTTCCATTTGGTCTGTTGTCAAAACTGCTGTCAAAAGTTTCTAAACCAGTTCAGGATTCTAGGTGGCTGCCATTTCAGTTCTACTTGGGTCATTTAGGCCGCAGTGGTTAAAAAGGGACATCGTGTAGCCGGCAGGTTCGAGGTTCAGTCCCTGTGAACCTGGGTTTAAGAGGAGGAGACATCTAGGTCCACGGTTCTCGGAGGTTCTTGGACACTTTGGAAGACTTTTGGCAGGTCTGGTGATGTTCTGGTCCCAGAGGTTCCCCCTAACTCTGGGAGAAGACAATATTGAAGGCGTTGAGCATGAGCTCCACTATCTGGCTCTGGAACACCATGTGGATCGTCATGTTGGCTGACTCGGTCTGGGGGCGGAGCAACGTGGGGCCGAAGACGATGGCGATGCTCTGAACAGACATCCTGTTGGAATCCTTGTGCTCGACCACTCTGGACAGAGAAATTCAAGATCATGAATTAATATCTTCACAGTATCAGACTATAAACTGCAGCACTGTTGTAAGGAATCCTTTGTTCTTATTCAGATGAACTAAACTCACATTTTAATGTCTCACTTTCGTGTTTATCACCTTCTGTTTACACTGTTATGACCACACTGTCTTTGACCTTACTTCCTGTCTCGCTGTGGACTAAAGGTTGTTTAACTAAAATGTCCTCCAGGTTGCACCAAATACAAAGTATCTTAAATCCATCAAACAGACTCGATATAGATCAGAGACACACTGATGTTCAGGTGTAGCCGCACCAGATTTCAAAATAAGGTGCTCTCAGTGCCCTGATTCAAGTCAAGGCACATTTTATTTACGTAGCCCAAAATCACAGATCACAATCTGCCTGATGAGCTTTAAAACTGTACAGCATACAACACCCTCTGGACTTGGACTGCTGATTTGAATGATGAACAATGCCCAAAAAAGTCTCCTTCAAAACATGGAACAACATGGAAGAAACCACAGCTTTTGTCACGTCCCACATGTGTTGGATCAAGGTGGGCAGATTTCTGTGAGAACAGATCTGAATAAATTAAAACAAGTTCATCTGTTCTCATGGTCAGACGCAACGTTCTCTGTCTGCTGTCTGTCAAGTTCAAAAGTTCACGCAAGACGACCGCAGGACGAAGTTACAACAGTGGAGGACATGTCGCCAGTTTTTCTTGTTGATATTAGTGAAGAGAATTCTGCGTCCACAGGAACATTATCACAACCTTCTCCACCCTCACCATGTTTGTTTTTGACTGGATATATTAATTACATCCACAGCAACGTAAAGGACGCGTGGAAGTTTGTGTGTTGCATCTATTTTCAGACGGTAGGGTGGCATAAATCTGACACCGCTTCAGAAAACACCTCAGGAAACCTGTCGACACGTTCTGTGCTGTCAGTGTTTGGAGGTAACTTCACACCTCTGGCTCACTATCACTCAGTCTGTAAGTGTAGAAATGAGCCGTCTGTGTTTTGTGTTCGTCCAGGCTGCAATCAGCCTCAGAGTGAACTCACCTGCGCAGGTGTTTGAAGAGCAGCTCCATTGTGTCGTGGTTGGGCAGAGGCAGAGAGCGAACCAGGTCCCTCATGTAGGAGACTCTCAGGTTGTAGTCTGGGACTTCTGCAGGGCGACAAACACAAACAGCTGAACACACACCTTCATTTTTTCAGACATCATTGTAACTGATGTTTGTCTTGGATCATGCCTGACTGTCCTTGGGTTCATTTTACTAGTCAGTTCTTTTCATTTCTTTAAAATTGACTACAAGCAAACTCCCGCACAGTCTAACTGAATTGATTATTTGGTGTAAATTTCACTTAGGAATACATGTCTCCACAAATCTTTCATGGCTGTGGTTTATGTGCTACGCGATGTGGGCTTTTTGTACTGACGGATGGCAGCGATGAACTTGTCGAAGCAGCTGAAGGGAAACAGCGGCTCTGGAAGCTCTCGCAGGAACAGTTTGAGAGCTCCGGTGATCACATGGATCTCCTCCCACTGTCCGTCCTCCAGGTCCAGCTGCTCCTCTGCAGGGACAACAAAGACACAACCAAGACGAAACCAGTCAGCTGCTAACAGTGTGATTACAGCAGTCACATATACCACAACATCATCGGCATATCATGACATTACAGAGAGCACTTTATTTTACAAAACAGATGGAGACAGATGAATCCTGCTGTCTGACTGTTTATCAGACAGACAGGCAGACAGACAGACAGTTACCATGATCAGCTTTGTGTCGCAGTCTCTGGATCACGGCCAGGTTTCCACTCACTCTGTAGATTCCGTCCACGTCCAGACCTGAACACACATTCAGCTGTTAGTCTGCTGTTCATGTTTGTGTGTATTAATGTGTGTGTGTTGTGTTCACCTCTCCTCTCCACCGCTCTGATGCACTTCTCTACAAACTTGGGGATGGTGTTGTTCTCTCTGTGACACAGCGTGTCCAGGTGACAGCCAAACACGTTATCTGAGCAGGTGAAGGATATAAAACATGGCGTCTTGAGTTTGACTGCAGCTCTCTGTGTGGGCGTCACTCAGCCTGACCTGACCTGACAGCTCACCTCTGATGTAGCCTTTCTCTTTGACGCTCTGCAGCGTCGGCCTGCGCTGGAGGAAACGTCGCAGTTTGGTCCGAACTCGTCTCTGCTCGGAGTCGGCTGTTCCTGATGAACCTCTGGTCGCTGAAACAGAGAAGAAGAAGAACATCTGAGCATGACAGGAAGTGCTGCTGCACACTGTGAGGAGTTCCTGCTTGATATCATTCAGTCATGTCAGTCATGTGGACTTCAGAAGAGCTGGTACCAAACAGAACACATCATTTACAAACAAAGAACTCTTTCTCTGAGTTTAAACATTGTTGGAAACATTTGGGATAATGTAGGAACACAACACAACAACATAAAGAACTAGAATGGCACTCAGTAGAGTGCATACCTTCACCGCGGCCAACAGACTCCTTTACTTTAATTAAACCTAATTCAATATGAAGTAAAACACATTTAAATCCACTAGATCCAGGTTCTTATCAGGATCTGCATCGATAGCACTCGGTCATAGAAAACAGCCACCTAAATACACCTGATTTCATTCATCACGATCCAAGAATGCAAAAACATCTTATTTCACAACATTCCTGAATGTGTCCCTTTGTCCAGATCTGAGCCACAAGTTAGTGGAGTCTATTCTGGGCCGAGACCGGTCCTCCATCTGGGCCTGTTGGTTAGGGTTACTAGTCTTTGTGTATCTGTGTAACTGACTGACCATTAAATGAACCAGCCAGCCAGCCCATCTGTGTAATGAGGTTATTAAACTTGGACTCAGCTCTCCTGCTGGTTCTGGAGCTTTCAGCAGCATCATGATCTTCCTCTGATCACTGAATAAACAGTGTTACAGTGAACGTAGACTCACATGTCCTCTTCCTGTCTTTGTCCTCTTTGTC
The DNA here is from genome assembly GCA_963678695.2 of Diplodus puntazzo. Lineage (NCBI taxonomy): Eukaryota > Metazoa > Chordata > Actinopteri > Spariformes > Sparidae > Diplodus > Diplodus puntazzo. Next base: position 361,233 of record OZ023174.1, read on the forward strand.
TGAAGCAGCTTCGTCCTCGTCCTCTGACAGATGATCCAAGTCCTGAAACACTCAGACTCAGTTCAACTGGTTCTTACTGTGTGTGTGTGTGTGTGTGTGTGTGTGTGTGTGTGTGTGTGTGTGTGTGTGTGTGTGTGTGTGTGTGTGTTACCAGCTGTCTGATGGTGTCCTGGATCACTTTCAGCCAATCAGTGATGATGCTCTCTGTGTCGTACTGCATCAGGTACTCGCAGCCCTGACGAGTCTTCAGCTGCACACAAACACAAACACGCCGTGGTCACATGCCGCACACGATGACATCAGACTGTAACCATGGCGACAGACAGCGTACCTCCAGAACGTTCTTCTTGGACGACTTGTCTCTGGAGGCCCAGCCCAGCGACGCTCCCCTCAGCTCCACCGTGTACTCCGGAACGATCTGAGACGATTTACTCTGAAGGACAGGAAGTCGTCATCATCATCAGCATTTTTTACTCCGCCACATTTATCTGATAACTTTAGTAACTAGTTACTTTACAGATTACTTTCTGCATCCGAGCCGTTTTTAATTGATGCATTTCGTCATCAGTCAGATGAAACAGTGACTCTGATCAACACTTTATTAAATTTACCAAATATAAAAATAAAAACAAACATGAGTTAATATATTAATGAATATTTGTTTACATTTGCGTCTGTGTTTATGGACAGCACCTTTGTGTTTCTGCTATTAATGTACTTTCATCATTCATTTCTAAATGACTTCATTTATTTATTTATATATTAATCTGCAAAATGCGACGAGAGGATACAAAAATAAAAAACTGAAATAAACATTTAACACAGAAGAAATAAAAAACTAAAATGAAAAGTAAAATCATTTTGCATTTAATGACTCATAATTTATTAATTGTGACATTTATTTATTTATAGTAATTTTCAGTCCTCCACAAGAATTAATTAGAGGAATTTTTTGTGTGATTGTGATATTTAATCAGCTCAGTGATGTTAAACCCAGTCAGCGCTCCACAACGTGTCTCTGGTTCTTACAGCGTTCCCAGTGGGAGCAGATTTGGGGTCTTTGTGGAAGGTGAGGATCCCCCCGTGGAGGACGGTCCACGACTGACTCCAGTTCTTCCTGTCAACAACAACAACAACAACAACAACAACAACAACATGGACACTGAACAACGTGCGTCATGTGACGAGAAACGTAAAGAAAAGAAAAACATCGACAGCTCAACTCACCTGATCTTTTTGCCGCCATCAACTATTTTGGTCTTATTGAGGATTCCTGCTTTCTCCAGCAGATGGCACTGCACACACACACACACACACACACACACACACACACACACACACACACACACACACACACACACACACACACACACACACACACACACACACACACACACACACACACACACACAGGTGAGTTCTCAGGTTTCTTCAAAGCTTTGAAATGTGGGAGTGGTGTTTTTGTGCATGCGTGCATGCGTGTGTATGTGCATGTGTGTATGCGTGCGTGCGTGCGTGCGTGCGTGCGTGTGTGTGTGTGTGTACCTGCAGTTCAAACACATTCTGAATCTACCTGAAACTTTCTTCACAGCCTCTCTCTTGCTTTATTGATCAGTCCTTTCGGTCCTGACCACAGAAACACACACCTACTCAGCACTTTTACTAGAACCTCCTGAAGGAACCGGCACACTGTTGTCCAGAACCTCACAATCTTCCTTCAGCACCCACTAGAACCTCCTCAGTGGTCCTGAAGAACCCCTGGGGCTTCACCAGGAGTGCATTGAGGCCCATGAGCTCCAGTGAAGACAACTGAAAGATCCACAAGGTCCTAGAGACCAGACCATCAGAACCACCAGCAGGACCACCACCAGAACCACCAGTAGGACAATCAACAGGACCATCACCAGAACCGGAGCAGAGCTTCAGTCGTGTTAGTACTCATTATAAACGAATGGTTAGTGGAGACACATGGAGCACCTCTCTGGTCCTGTAGCGCCTCCTGCAGGCCTCAGTGTTCATCACGGCCACATCTGGACTTCATATGATAATAACAACATGATGACGACTTGTTGTGATCTGAGCCAAAGTGTTGGACGCGTCCTTTAAGGGTTAGGGTTAGGGTTCTGATCCATCCAGACTGCAGCAGTAACACTGATGGCAGGCAGCAGGAGGCGCCGTCCGTCTCAAGGTTTCCTCACATCACCAGTTAGTGCTTCAGAAAAATCATGTTAGTTTGATTCTCTGTGTTAGAATTCAAGGTTGGTAAAACTAAGCTGCTGTAACGGAAGACAACCACCAGAGACCTGACCCAGTTCTGGTCTGTGACCGACAACCCAACAGACACCCAGCAGCCAATCAGGGGCCGGGACCTACGTGCTGCTGGTGGGAGCCTGAGCTCCGGTCGGACAGGTTCCTCTTCAGTCGGGTCCTGTCAGAGAGCTTGATGAGGAGAACAGCATGAATGAATGAGGTGAAACAGACTGAGACAGAGAGGCAGGTGTGAGGCAGAGACAGGTGTGAGACAGGTGTGAGGCAGAGACAGGTGTGAGACAGGTGTGAGGCAGAGACAGGTGTGAGACAGGTGTGAAGCAGAGACAGGTGTGAGGCAGAGACAGGTGTGAGACAGGTGTGAGGCAGAGACAGGTGTGAGACAGGTGTGAAGCAGAGACAGGTGTGAGACAGGTGTGAGGCAGAGACAGGTGTGAGACAGGTGTGAGACAGGTGTGAGACAGAGACAGGTGTGAAGCAGAGACAGGTGTGAGGCAGAGACAGGTGTGAGACAGGTGTGAGGCAGAGACAGGTGTGAGACAGGTGTGAAGCAGAGACAGGTGTGAGACAGGTGTGAGGCAGAGACAGGTGTGAGACAGGTGTGAGGCAGAGACAGGTGTGAGACAGGTGTGAGACAGGTGTGAGGCAGAGACAGGTGTGAGACAGGTGTGAGGCAGAGGCAGGTGTGAGACAGAGAGGCAGGTGTGAGACAGAGAGGCAGGTGTGAGACAGAGAGGCAGGTGTGAGACAGAGACAGGTGTGAGGCAGAGACAGGTGTGAGAGGTGTGAGGCAGAGACAGGTGTGAGACAGGTGTGAGGCAGAGACAGGTGTGAGACAGAGAGGCAGGTGTGAGACAGAGAGGCAGGTGTGAGACAGAGAGGCAGGTGTGAGACAGAGACAGGTGTGAGGCAGAGACAGGTGTGAGAGGTGTGAGGCAGAGACAGGTGTGAGACAGGTGTGAGGCAGAGACAGGTGTGAGACAGAGAGGCAGGTGTGAGCAGAGACAGGTGTGAGACAGAGAGGCAGGTGTGAGACAGGTGAGTGTACCTGGGGACTGTCAGGAGACTGTCTTCTGTTGGACAGGTCAGTGAAGTCAGAGACGTTCCTCCGGTGGCTCGGCGAGAACGTCTGTAACAAACAGTAGAGTTTGAAGTTTCTACAGAAGCCTGCGAGTCCAAACAGATGTTGTGCTTTTTATCTGGTTTTGTCTCGTCAGCTATCGATCGTTCAGTTTCGTTCTAAGTGATGTTCTTCTCTCTCACAACTCATCCTGTGTTTGTTCTGTGTTCCACTCACGTCTTCGGCCACGCTGTGTCTCCAGTTCCTGATCTGCACCGTTGACACCTCCTCAGAAACTCCATTTCCCATCAGCCTTTGGGGCAACTGTGGAAGGTGGAGCAATCAATCAATTAATTATTGATGAATTAGGTCTGACTCACTGAAAACTGACAGATTCATTGACTGATCAATAACTGATTGATTGATTACCTCCTGCGGCCTCCACTGGGAGCCGTGTCCATCTTTCATGTCCAGATGAGCTCTGGGAATCACCAGCTGTTGAGGATTCTGGGAAAAAAAACAGGAAGCGAATTCAAACATTAGATTTGTTAAATCTAATTTGTTTGTGTGCGTGTGCGTGCGTGCGTGTGTGTGTGTGTGTGTGGTACCGTTGTGAAGACAGCGTCCATGTTGTCGTTGTGGAGCTGTACGGGATAATCCTCCTCCGGCAGCGGAGGCTTCGGTTCAATCAGAAACAACAGTTACTAAAGATAATTCACAGTTTGTAATCAGATTACATATCTGCGGTCCGGGACGTACCGGGCCGTCGTCGGGCCTCCTGCTGGCTGTGGATCCTGGGGGTGAGGAGGGGGAGGAGGGGGAGGAGGGGGAGGGAGGTTCTGGTGCGACCCATGACGTCGCTCCTGAGGCCGGGTTGTAGTAGTAAAACCTCCCTGAGACTTCGTCCACCAGCTGCTCCCAACCACCAGAACCCTGACAGGAAGTGACACTGGTGAGTGACACTGTGACATCATGACATCACAGTGTCACAATCTGCACTTTAATTCTATTCAGGCTGTCGTAACGTGTTGAGAGTCACACTGTCATTATTCTACAGCATTATATTCATACTGAGGCTAATTAATTAAGATTAATCGGAACGTTTCCATCAGCTCAATGTTCCACACGATCATCTGTTAGCAGATCGCTCCAACTGTTAGCATGGTTTAATAGTAATATATATTTAATATAGCGAGTACAATATTAAACACATTTTACTGAATTAAAATGGTTGTTGACTTTACTGTGTACACAGTAAAGTCAACAAACGGTCTAATTGAGCTGATGTAAATGTTCCGATTAATCTTAATTAATTAGCCTCAGTATGAATATAATGCTGTAAAATAATGACATGTAATGATCAATATATGATAACTAGACACATTAATTAACTGTCAGTTAATGTTTATTGTTGTCTTTTATCACGTTAATTAATGTACACTTATTCTGAAGTGTTACTGTTTTATTTTGAAGTGCTGATGAACTCCTGCACAGGTAAACTCAGGTTAAAGGTCAGGTGAAGGTGTCACTGTCTTCAGTCCCTGACTGAGTCCAGGTGTTTGTTACCTGAGAGGAGGCGGGGGAGAGCAGGGGGGAGGGGGAGGTCAGCTGCCCCCCCTCGCTCGCCCTGGACCGGTCCATGTCTCGAGCAGGCGGGGGTGGGGGGCTGTGTGGGTCGGTCCAGGTGGTCTGCCTGGTTACAGGGTGGAAGTAAAACACCTTCCCGCTGTCCTGGTCCGTGTGCACCTGGACGGGTCGACAGACACAGACCCATTTAAACATCACACAGAGGTGGTGCGTTCAGGGGCAGTCGGACAGGAAGGTTCCTCAGTAACATGTGAGCTTCACCTGTTCATTTGATCACACTGAAACACACCTGAACCGCTCTGATGACACCTCATTAAACTTTGATTACACCAGTGAGTGTCAGTGACATGAAGAGACGGCGAGGAAAACTGCATTCAGTGCGACCACATGTGGATCTAAATGATCATTACAATAAAGTAACATGTCATCACTTTCAGTCCTTTCAGTCTTAGAAATCATCTTTTTGGACGACACATTTTCTTTACTGTCCTCTGTCGTCATTCCCACCGACTCGTCTCTCTACAGTCCTTCTGCTTTAATAACGGACGCCGCTTCATCTCCTGTCAGGCCTCAGATCAGCTGTTCTGTCTAAACTGTCTGTCACTGACTTCAACACATACCTGGGCTTCACACCTATCAGAGGTCACCTCACCTGCCATCCGTCCTGCGGGCTGAGCGGGGAGGCGGGGCTTATCATCCCGGCGGACGAGGAGACGGAAGACGGGGGTGTGTGGTCTGTAGCTGAGGGGGCGTGGTCCGGAGGAGGCGATGAGGGGAGGGCGGGGCCAGAGATGGACGTCTTCTTCAGACTGGAGATGTTAGCGTAGATGGGCGAGTTTGGGTCGAGCGAGCTGTGGTCCTACAGACAGACAGAGAGAGAGAGAGAGACAGACTGGGTTAGAAGACAAGCTTCATTCTCCTGCTGGTCTCTGATTGGATGTCATCCACCAAACATTATGTCCGGGGTCAGCTGGGTTAGCTTAACGTTAGCTTTCTGGCTACCAGCTGAGTGGACTAGCTAACGTCCCGCTGCTGAGTCGTAGCTACAGTGCGTCCTATTCACTGAAGTACTGACCGTTTCCATTACATAAGAACCTAATGGGATTGTAATGATTGTTCCAGCTGTTAGTCCGACCCACAGGTGTTAAAGACTTCACATTCTGATCACAAAACACATAAAAATATAAATTAATGTTTGTAATTGTTGGTGAGCAGCCTCGGTATCAGACGGTCACTCTGCTGTGGGTCAGATGGTTCCGACCAACACGCTGCCATCAGTTCTGGTACCGGACAGCTCGTCTCTTCATACACTGCATGTTGCTGTTCACACAGAGACGCTGATCGGACCTTCTGTTCCGAGTCTTTAATGACAGAACCACGGAGGACCTGTGGTCCACTTCATGTGCTGCTACAGTAACAGAATCTGCACGTTGCTGCTCATCTCAGCTGCAGCTCACGTCTCTGTGACTGAGCAGCTGCTGGTCTGTCCATCGCTTCAGTGACGGATGTTCAGAACTCGTTCTGTGAAGTGTTTCTGTCTGAATGTGTTCTGGACAAACGTCTCGTCTCTTCCTCATTAACAGAAATGTTTGTCTCTGGGTGGAGTGAGCTGCTGCCCGACAGGAAGAGCTCCTCCTCTGGTTTATAAACACACACACACACACACACACACACACACACACACACAGTAAAACAACAAACATGCAGCAGCTGAGATATAAACTCAAACATCAGACTGATGATTTTGTCTCATTTAAAAGTTTCCATCTCTTAAATTCTTTGAGTTGAATGTAAATAATAAACACATCAGGTTCATGTGGACGTCTGCATTAAATGAATATAATAATAATAATATAACAACTTGTATGTATGAATAAATTATACAATTACAGATTTTCACCTCATTCTGTTCAAAGTAAAGACGAAGACGTCACATCATCAGTTTCCTCACAAAGACAAAAGAAAACGACTTCTGAGCAAATTTGTCTTCATGTGAACAAAATCAGAAGTTTGTTTTGTCGTGTGTAACTTCAGTAAATGATTTAAATCCTTCAGTGTGGAGACACAGTGAGGCACTTCCTGTCAGCTGACCGCAGATCAGCTGTTCGTCTCAATCACTCTGTTCTAATCTATAATTCATGTATATGTGGAGCTCTGCAGCCTCACACAGGCAGCGCTCAGTGACTGTTTACATTCAAAACTCCATTTGGTTTCTAATCGTTTTTAGAAAAAACTTCACCTGCAGAAAAAATAGAACCAGTGAGGACTTACCCACAATGCCTTTCTCTGTCTGCTTCATAGATAAAGTCACAACAGTTGTAATCCGTCTGATACTGAAGCTGTCAGACTGCAGACCTGCCTATGTGCTGCTGCATGCCCCGCCCCCTGTCTCTCTGCTACTGGATGCCCCGCCCCCTGCCTGTCGGCTGTATGTATAGCCACACCCCCTGTCTGGGTATTAGTAACTTCTTTAACTTCACCGCTTCGTCAATGACTCTATAGATACACTGTCTTCAAGGACTCCTGGAACCTGTAGGGACACCCTCAGCTTAAAGGGATAGTTGGTGTTTTTTGAAGTGGGGTCATATAAAGTACATATCTACAGTCGGTCTGTTTCCTCCCGTAATCACCGATCAGCGCAGCCTCAGTTTGGAGGAGCAGAGAGCCTCCAGCCAGACGCTCAGCTTTGTACTGCAGTGAACGAGTCCAGCGAAAAAGTTAATAAACCACCTAAAACAAGGCTCACCTTAAAAAATCTATAACAGTTCAAGTGTACGTTGTAAGGTTTGACTATAGATATGTACTTTATATGACCCCACTTCAAAAAACACCAACTATCCCTTTAAACAAGGACTCCTGGAACCTCACATCTGCAACCAAATGTCCTTAAACCACTTTAAACACACAACTCTCTCTCTCTCTCTCTCTCTCTCTCTCTCTCTCTCTCTCTCTCTCTCTCTCTCACACACACACACACACACACAGTCAACATGCTGGACAGGTGTGTCCAGGTGTGTTTTAGTGTTGTCAGTCAGCGCAGCAGAGTGTTTATGAGCTGATCTGATGTCTGTGAGCAGAGTCAAGACAGCTGCTGCCCCCTGCTGGTCTGTGCTGACTGTTACTACAAGACGAAGACGAAGACGAAGACGAAGAAGAAGAAGGAGGAGGAGGAGGAGAAGGAGGAGGAGGAGGAGAAGGAGGAGGAGAAGGAGGAGGAGGAGAAGAAGGAGGAGAAGAAGGAGGAGGAGGAGGAGGAGAAGGAGGAGGAAGAGGAGGAGGAGGAGAAGAAGCGTACTTGAACCACACAGGTGAGCTGTGAGAGCACTGTGAGGGTCTCAGCTCCAGGACCACCTGCTCAGGTGAACCTCCTCTCCTGTCGTCCAGTGTCATCAACACGAGGGGTGCACTGATCCGATACTAAGATCGGATATGGGCCCCGATATTGACAAGATAGCTGGATCGGGAATCGGAAAAATGAACAGATCCACGGATCCGATCCAGTTCAGCTGCTATAGTTTATTTTGAATTCCTGTTTGCAGAACTTTGCACTTAATATTTTTTTTACATGTTTACAATGTTTGGATACTATTTACGCTCAACCAATACACTGTTTTGTTTCTGCGGCTACATTTGATTTATTCTAATTTAAGAAGTTTGATTACATTCTGTTTTAGATTTGAATGCACAATTGTTTAGTTTTTTTAATAACAAATAAATTTTACATGTTTACAATGTTTGGTAACTGATGATTTTGTCGTAGTTAGGAAAGTCTGGTGCCTTTAGTCTCTTCACATGGTGGAAGGAAGGTTTACAGTTTACTATCAATTCAACAATGGTATCGGATCGGTATCGGGTATCGACAGATACACAAAGCCCAGGCATCAGCATCAGTATCGGGACTGAAAATGTCCGATCGGTGCATCCCTCATCAACACTTCAGCCAATCAGGACAGACCCTCAGCGCTTTATGACCGACCACAGGCCAGAACCCACAGGTTCTGATTCTGAAACTGGACTTTATCTGGATCAAACAGGAACTAAAGCCTTTAACTAAAAATCAGCTAACACACACACACACACACACACACACACACAGACACACACACACACACAGGTTGTTCCTCTCTCATCCTGCAGGTAGCGCTGCAGCGTCATCCTCTCCCAGTTTCCTGTCTGACCCTGAACACATCCTGCCAGCTGTGACATCACTACATCCTGCTGACCTCATCACATCCTGCTGTGACATCACCATCAGCACACATACACACACACACACACACGCACATCTATACAATCTAAATTAATACATTAATGTTTACATTTAAATGATGTAAATAATTAGACAGTAGAAAGTGTAATGATGCTGAATGCAATAATTTAAATAATCAAAATGATAGAAAAAAGAAAACACCAACAATTGAATAAATAAAACTGAAGCTGAGCTGAGGAGAGTGTGGAGGAGGTCAAAGGTCAAAGACAAACAGGAAACAGCTTCTCTTCTCTCTGCTCTACTTCCTGTGTGGACGCTGCAGGAAGTGAGACGCTGGACAAGGCTTTTATTTTGTAAACCTGCAGCCTGACTGAACAACAGATCCTCTCCTGCTGACAGAGTCTGTGTTCACACGCTTTGATTATTGATTATGAATCAGCCGCCATCAGACCAAACACGAAACTGTGAGCAGATTAGACACTACAACAGCAGAACCACCAGAACCCCCAGAACCACACCGGCTCCTGCTGAGTGTTTGAACTGTTTGCTTTAGTTTAAAGCTCATTTAAAACATTAAAACGTCTTCAAGCTACTTTTTCTACATTGAACCATAAAGACCTCCATCTTCAAAACAGGAAAACTACAATGACAACGAAGACAAAACTTATTAAAGGAGCAGTTCTTATAAACAGTCCTCCTCTCCTCCTGATGTGTGCCTGCAGGTGTGTCTGCAGGTGTGTCTGCAGGTGTGACTGCGGGTGTGTCTAAAGGTGTGACTGCAGGTGTGTCTGCAGGTGTGACTGCAGGTGTGTCTAAAGGTGTGTCTGCAGGTGTGACTGCAGGTGTGTCTAAAGGTGTGACTGCAGGTGTGTCTGCAGGTGTGACTGCAGGTGTGACTGCAGGTGTGACTGAAGGTGTGACTGAAGGTGTGACTGCAGGTGTGTCTGCAGGTGTGACTGCAGGTGTGACTGCAGGTGTGACTGCAGGTATGACTAAAGGTGTGTCTGAAGGTGTGACTGCAGGTGTGACTGAAGGTGTGACTGCAGGTGTGTCTGCAGGTGTGACTGCAGGTGTGACTGCAGGTGTGTCTGAAGGTGTGACTGCAGGTGTGTCTGCAGGTGTGACTGCAGGTGTGACTGAAGGTGTGACTGCAGGTGTGTCTGCAGGTGTGACTAAAGGTGTGTCTGCAGGTGTGTCTGCAGGTGTGACTGTAGGTGTGTCTGCAGGTGTGACTGCAGGTGTGACTAAAGGTGTGTCTGCAGGTGTGTCTGCAGGTGTGACTGCAGGTGTGTCTGCAGGTGTGACTGCAGGTGTGTCTGCAGGTGTGTCTGCAGGTGTGTCCCAAAACATTGATGCTTATTTTAAATTATTTATATTTTTAGGATCTGAACAGTTCATTTTTTGCCATGAAGACTTTTGACAACAACACACAATGAGGAGGCCTCAGGTGTCTTACCTGCGTAGGGGGCGGGGCCGGCGCAGGTTCAGGTGGCACTCCAGGACTCACTCTTCCTCCAACCAGAGTGTCCAGGTCCAGGTTCAGGTCCTGGATGGACTCGTAGATGTGGTTCGACTCTCCCTCCTTTAGTGAATCCTCCTCGCCGGTGCTCTCCTCCACGCTGATCTCCTCCTCCAGGCTGATCTCCTCCTCCAACTCTATCGGGGACTCCTGGTTGTCATGGTGACCTGTGGATGGCGAGCTGGGGAGCTCATTGTGAGGGGGGACCATGGGGACAACAGGGACCACTGGAGTCTCCACAGGGATGGGCTGGGTCTGGGTCCGGGTTGTGGAGAGGGGGTCTGCTGGACTGAAACTGGGAACTCGATGTTTCCCAGAGTGGTCATCCAGGAGCCCCGTGTGCTTTTTACTCAGACATTCATCAGACATGTTTGTAGTCCCATCAGTGGCTGTGGTCCCCGTCTCTGCAGAAGCAGCTGAAAGGCTGCTGGAATGACGAGATGTCGGTGCCACCAGAGGCGACAGTTCATGAAAGTCCAGTGGGACGCCAAATGTAGACATTCGGTTCTCAGCCTTGCGGTATCCAGTGGAGGCATCCGGTCTGAGCCGGATCGTCACCTCGTCCCCTGGTTTGCTTTTAGTCCCACTGGATTCCTCCAGAGTCTTTGGGACAGGGACAGGGACAGGGACTGGGACTGGGACAGGGACTGGGGCAGCCACAGGAAGCACCACTGGATCAGGACTAGTTGGATCAGCAAAGTCCAGAGGGGAGGGGAAGTCTGACGGCAGCTCCTTGACGTACTTGGCGGGGATGTAGAAGGGTTTGGAGTTTTGGTCACTCTGGACCTGCCACCAGTGGTCATTGGTCTTGGCCAGCAGGACGTAGCGCTCGTTGGGTTTGATGGAGACAAGCACCCCGTCCCGACCCTGGTACTCATACTGGAACTCCACCAGAACCAGACCCAGACCTGAAGGGACCCAGACCAGATCAGAGGATCAGATGAAATGATGATGAACAGAGTTATATCAGCGATCAAAGGTTAATGCTTATGCTAATGCTAACTCAACTACAACTGCTGCCGCTGATGACATCATCTGATGACATCACTTCTCCTACTATCATTGCTAATACTCCTAAAGTACTTTGCGACTTATTTAACTGCTACTTTGCTATCACTGCTAGCTTAACTGCTATGATGCTACTGATGCTATCGTTACTCCTGCTGTTGATCCAATCAGGACTCATCTTGGCCGCTGACTCACCTCTGCTGAGCATGGCGGAGGTCGTTGCCATGGTGACAGCACTGGATTCTCAGTCCCCGCCCCCCTCGGGTAGACAGGCAGGTGGTGCTGAAGGTGAATGGTCAGAGGTCACACCTGATCATCATCCCCCTGAAAGAGAGAAAGTCACATGGGAGTAGATTCAAAATGTCCTCAAAAACTTGCAGCAGCCTGTCTGACCATTCAGCAGCTAGCTTAGCATTAGCCTCAGCTGATCACATCCTCAAGTTCTAAGTTAGGGTTAAGTTCATTCTGCTCCCCTTTCATACCCTGGAGCCTACATTACCCACAATGCAATTCAGACACTGTATGACATCACTGGAGAAAGTTTATCAGATTGCCTGCAGTTTCCACTGGAGATATTAAAGTCTTTAAACTGCTTCACATCTGCAGGAGAACAGCTGTAAACACACTGTACCGTGGAGAAATGTAAATGTACTTTATTTATACAGCCCTTTACAACAATCCTTTCGGTGTGCCAAAGTGCTTTACAGCAGGTGATAAGTAAAAAGAATAAATTAAACAATTAAAACAATAAAAACAGTGAAAGCAATAAAATACAGCAAAATCAAATAAGATAAAATAAGATAAAAAAAAAAATAAAAAAAAAATGTCATCATGCTACTGGGTATTAAAAGCCATCCTAAATAAATAGGTTTTTAGCCTAGATTTGAAGAGGCACAGGTCAGAAATAACGCGCATCTCGGCGGGGAGCTTATTCCAGAGCCTGGGAGCAGCAACGGAAAATGCTCGGTCACCCCAGTGTTTATATTTTGACCTGGGCACTTCCAGCAATGGTTGGTTAATAGACCTCAGAGCTCGACCAGGATTACGGACAGTTAAAAGCTCAGATAAATACGATGGGGCGAGGCCGTTAAGAGCTTTAAAAACAAACATTGAAAGTTTAAAATCAATTCTATAAAGGACAGGAAGCCAATGAAGGAAGTTAAGAACAGGAGTGATGTGCACACGTCTGTTAGTGTTGGTTAAAAGACGGGCAGCACCGTTTTGCACAAGTTGAAGGCGACTAGGAGAAGACTGAGAGACGCCAACATAAAGTGCATTGCAATAGTCTAGCCTTGAACTTATTAGAGCGTTTTTTTTTTTCTTGAGGTCATGTCGGCTTAAAAACATTTTGACTTTGGCCAGAAGACGTAACTGGAAAAAACTAGTCCTAACAACATTGCCGATTTGTTTGTCAAATCTCAGATGGCTGTCAAAAGTCACTCCCAGATTTCTGACGGTTGAACTGAGCTTTGAAGACAAGGTGCCAAAGCCAGCCGTCACAGTATCCCCAAACACAATACATTCAGTTTTATCATCATTTAAATGAAGAAAATTTTGGGCCAACCACTGCTTAATATCAGCAATACAATCAAACAAAGAACATTGTGCACTGTTACTATTTGGCTTCACTGGCAGATAGATTTGTAAGTCATCTGCATAACAGTGAAAAGAGAGGTTGTGCCTGGCTATAATTGACCCAAGTGGTAACATGTACAATGAAAAGAGGATAGGGCCAAGAATAGATCCTTGTGGGACTCCACAAGAGAGAGGAGCACTGGACGAGGACAGGTCACCAACCATGACGGAGAAGGTTCTACTAGACAAGTAGGATGTAAACCACTTCAATGCAGTGCCGTGGATGCCAACATAATTACCTAGACGTGACAGAAGGACTGAATGGTCCACCGTGTCAAAGGCTGCTGTGAGATCAAGCAGCACTAAGACAACGGGGCACTTGGCATCCACAGACAGAGCAATATTGTTGTGCACCTTTAACAGTGCAGACTCTGTGCTGTGACGAGACCTAAAGCCAGAGTGGAATTTTTCAAGAACAGAGTTGTCTTCCAGAAAGGACTGTAATTGTATAAAAACAACTTTTTCTAAAACCATAGAAAGAAAGGGCAGATTGGAAATGCTTTAACATGATGTCATGAAGTCATGATGTCACGACAGCTTCATCATAAACATGTTCAGTAAAAACACAGTTTAAAGGTCCATCAGTTAGCCACATGCTAACAGCTAACCGTCATGTTTTAGAGATTGTTGACGTGTTTCTGTCTGTGTATTTATTCACACATTAAACTGTCCTCAGATCTGTGACATCACATGTATTATTCTGTGACATCACGTGACCTGCTTCCTCTCCTCTGATTGGATCTGACCATTAGCTTTAAACAGGCTCAGACGTGTCGGACTGAAGCTGCAGATCAACGTTAGAGACGAACCTGACAACGAGAGTCAGAACACTTCAGTCTGTTTTAATGTCCAGTTGAACGGTTGAATGTTTTCTGTGAGACTGTTCTGGTTGTGACAGTGGATCAGAACCAGCCTCAGTGTAAACAGCTGCTCGCACACAAACACAGGAATGACAGTTATGTGTTTCTCTGCTTCTTCTTGTCAGAACAAGTTAGACTACAAATTAGCTCCTGACGCTAACGCTACCCCTCATGCTTCTCCCTCGTGTGTTCCTGTCGCCTCACACCTGGTCTGGCTGTAACTCACATGATGTGCAGCAGCAGGTCTGTGGAGTCGACAGGTGGAGCTGATCGCTCACCTGTAAAGTTTCAGTATGATGAGATTCACACTCACCTCTCTGCTCCTCTCATCAACTCTGCGCTCAAAGTCAAAGGGAAATGGAGGTTCAGCCTCAGAGAGACAACACTCTGCTCAGAGTCCGCCCACTCCTCAGGTAGAAGGGGCGGGGCTTAATACAGGCATTCCCTGCTCAGGTGGAAACCTGCCTTTCATCAGTGGGTCAGGTAACATGTTTCAAAGAGCTGCAGTGAACAGATCCTCACAGGGAGGCCGTCTGTCCCTGACGCTCATGTTTCTGAATGTTACTGACATCAATTCACAACATTTTTAAACATTTTACACGACGGAAGACGGAAACTGACCAGCAACATGTCGCAGGTCAGCAGCCACGTCAGCTACAGTCGACCACAGCGAGGACAGGAAGAGGAAGACGACAGCACCAGACTCCCTTAACAAATGTGTCAGTTTAGTGAGTTGTTGAGTTGGAGACACTTTATAAACTCTGTGGAACTCTGTCTCTGACTCATTCTGCATTATTTGTAGCCTCACTTTAGGAGGTGCTGCAGGTCTCCATCAAAAAGAGACAGGAAGGGATCAAACAAACATGACGATCGTATAGACCATGATGCATTGCTGTAAGTTAAACCAGCCAACAGGAAAGAGCTAAACGTTAATAAATAAAATAAAGTTTAGTATAAAGGTTCTTAATACTTCTACCAACACTGACCTCTGAGCAACACACACACACACAGAACAATAGCAGGAGGCTGATCTCAGGCCTGTTCTGTTTACAGAGGGAAGTGTCTGCTCTTCCTGCCTTAAGCTCCGCCCACATGAGCATGTAGACTCCACCCCTCTGTGACATCACACCCTGCTGTGTGAGTGTGTATGTGTGTGTGTTTCCTGTCTTTGTAAAGGAACAATAGTGTGTCAGCAGTAGATTCAGATGAAGCTGAGCAGAAGTAGTTTTCACTCTGTGTGTCCTTTTAGCTGAATGATCATCAATAACTAATCAATACGTGTGACCAGTTCTGGTTCTGTACCGCTGCATGTCAGAGTTTGAACTCGGCTGCAGTTCACGTGACGCTGCTCTGGAGCAGCTGCAGTTCCTCTAACGGCCACTTGAGGCTCCACAGTGAGTCATCGAGACTCAAACCCTCGACAGCAGAACTGGACATGTTTACTCAAACCAGGTCATACTGGGTCGGACCGAGTCAAACTGAGCTGTATGTGTTTGGAAAAGCCCCAGGTGATGCTGTAGCAGCTATGCTAACCTCTGCTTCTCTCATTGGTCATCACATCTAAGCCACGCCCACAGCTACCAGACAACCAATCAGCAGACACACACACACACACACACACACACACACACACACACTGGTGGAGGTCTCGGTACTCAGCAGATTATGAGATAATCATTAAACTTGTGATCAATAAATGAATTTATAGAATCAAATCTTCCTGTTTGTTGGGTTTCTGTGTATCTGATGCAGTGAAACCTGCTCTGACTCACACACACCTGAGCACACTGGAGCCAGGTGAGCCAGGTGTGTGTGAGAGCCTGAGGAGCTGGAATGCAGCCGACCCCCCCCCCCCCCAGTCTCTGAGCCACACCCACCCCGCCAGGAATGTAACACACACACACACACACACACACACACACACACACACCCTCCTCGCTGTGACCACAGGACTGAAGTGTGTGAGAAAACAAACCGAGCAGAGCCGTCAATCATTAAACCGAGTTCGAGGCTCTGTGGCCGGACACGCCCCGCCGACCAATCAGAAGAGACAAAGGATTTAAAGGAGCAGTTCACAGAAAACAGACTGCGAGGATCAGAATCAGGAGCCACGCCCACCATGTGTCATGTGACACCATAAACACAACAGCCAACCTTTACCCTCAGTGTGAGCGCTGGGTGTGGTGACACACACACACACACACACACACACACACACAGAACAGAAATAACTGAGTTTAAATCATAACCCGGTCGGTGGCGGACTCCGCCTCCCGCAGCTGAACTTTAACAGGAATGTTTGGAGGAGCTCTGAGTCCGACCACACCGACTGTTTATGTTTGTCTCTCTGTCTGTTTACACCACACACACATGAACACTGCGCTCTGATTGGCTGTCAGCTGACTGTTCAAAGCAGGTATCAAAGAGTTCAGGTGATCTGTTCATAAACCCTCAAGACCTTGTTAAGAACCCCTGGAAATTCCTCAAAGACCAGTCGAACATCACTGAAGATCTCTCTGACCTCCTCAAGGACCTTTACCACCTCCTCAAGGACCTCTACCACCTCCTCAAGGACCTCGACCTCCTCCTCATTTCTACACCTATTCAAGGACCTCTAAAATCTAATCAAGGACTCCAACAACATCTGATCTTCAAGGACCTCTATGACCTGTTCAAGGTCCTCTGAAAGCACACAGCACCTAAACAAGATGCTCAAGGATCTTTTACAACCTCCTTTTCAAGGACCTCTGTAACAGGCTCAAGGACATCAACAAAATCTTTAATGTTCTCAGCATTCACCCAATTGTCATCTATAACCTCGTCAAGGAACTCAACGCTTATGAAGGAAATTAACACTTAACACTCAAATCAAGATCTTCTACAACCTGCTCAAGGACCACTGCAGCATCTTCCAGGACCTCTAACCTGTTCAAGGACCTCTGAAAGCACCTAAAAGACCCTCGAACCCCACTCAAGGATCTCAAGGATCTCAAGCAGCTCCTAAAATGTTGTTTTAAAAAGGACGTTTTTTTCCTTTAATAGATTAATTCATAAGTTTATTTTCACGATGATATTTTTGTACTTTTACTAAAGTGGAATATTAAACACAATATTTCTACAAAATGTTCTGTTAGTAAAAGTTCTGAGGAGTAAGTCCACATTTTAAATACGTAAATAACAAGTTTACAATAAAACACTTTTAAAGTAAACAAGACTTCGACCTCAGTGTTTCATACTGGCGATATAAACGTTTGGACTTAAATCTGAGCTGCACAAAAATAAATATTCTCAACAAAATTGAAACTTTTCCTGTTGTTCTGTAAAAAATCGAAGCTGTTTCACTTCATACAATCGAGGCAGAAGTCACGACACAGTGTGAGTCTGAAACACACCCGGTGACACATTCCTGCCAACACACACACACACACACGCACACACACACACACTCTTCTTAACCAAAAGTCAGTTCTTAACCCTAAAATAAAACGGTCCCCGTAACGCAGGTGTGCCAACAGACCGACGTCCCCTCAACGTAGGTTTACCAGAACAACTTTTTTCTACAATTTGCAGTAAAACAAGTTTTTGAAGTTTTGCGTTCACACACACATACACACACAATCAGAACAGCAATAAAATGTGGGAAAGTTCCGAGTCCAACTCAATCATGGACACACAGACAGACACACACAGACAGACAGACAGATGATAGTTAGTTGTGTTTTACCGGCAGTCAGAGTCGGATCCAACCATCCTGCTCTTTGTGTTTTTTTCTCTTCTATTCCTGAAGGGGCGAGTCCAAATCACAGAAACAGGTTCCTCTCTCTCTCTCGCTCGCTCGCCCCTCCCTGACCTGCCAGTCTCAGCTTGTTGCCCCCCCCCCCCCCCCCCCCAGCAGATTTCACTTCCTGTTTGACAGAAGAGGACCGTCGGACTTGCAGCTCTCTGTGTGGACCGGCGCCGCCCCCTGGCTGCAGTCAGCAGGCGGTGCATCATCATCACCTGAACGTCTCACACTTTATGTTTTATCATCAAAACATTACTAATAAATAAGATTCGTACAGGAACTTTCAATAGATTTGTTTATTGTCTATTTATAATCAATTAAACTTTGATTAAAAGTCCAACAACTACTCAGATTTCGTAGAAGCCTTATTCACAGTTGTTTAACACTTTATAATGTTAAAAGTGATTTAACCATTCAAAATAAATGGATTGTTATTGGATTAAATCTGAGTTCAGTGTAGCTTAATAAAGGCACATTCCCCCTCAAATCTCTGCTAAATGTATTTTAATGTGCTGTTAACAAACGAGTTAACAGCTTTTCACTTCTCACCACAGTAAACTGCTGTTATTAAGATTCTGACATGTTCAGGTAGTTATTAGAATATTACAGTAAGCTGCTCCAAAAGAGATCATAAAGAAGTAAAAATGGTAAAATAAATAAATAAAAGGACAATTGTAATCAGGGCACAGCAACATACAGTTGTTTAGCTACAACACACATGCTTACACATGCTAACAGGCTAACAAGCTAACAAGCAGTATGTTTGGGTCAACATATAATCAGTACATTGTTGTAATATTACAGTACATTTACTGTTAATGAGTTTTATTTACAATCTCTATAGATGCTAATTAGCGTAGCATCATGTATCTTCACAGTAAATATCTTCATCAACGTTGTGTGTTCACAGTGTAGTTCTTTGAATTATTATAATTAGTCATTATTATCCAGTTATTTACTGTAAAATCAAAGTAATACTTCTTCTTAGTCTCTCGTGTTTAGATGTGATTATTGATCCAGCGGGCCTGAAGTCTCTGGGCTCAGATCTGAACCTCTCACTGATTGTTGCTGCATCACATGTTGCACCAAATAATGAAATCAGAAGATCTCACATCAGATGATTGCAGGAATTCATAATTTGATGCCATTAAAGAAAATAACACATTGGTTTAAAGAAAAAACTTTATTAAGGTTTCAAATGGAAGATGCAAGCAGGTGGATTCATGATGTCATCATGATGTCATCTCTGAGAGCCTGAAACACACACAGAGGGAGGAGTTAGTGATAGATCAATATAAATACGTATAATTCATCCGGGAATTAATTTGTATATATGTGTGTCAGTCCACTTCAAACACGAGTTACACTGTGATGTATTTCAACCTCATGATGATAAATCACAGTGAAATAAACGAGATCTGAACTGTTTCATGCTGATGTGAATATGTGAGAGAAAGTCTTATTTTAAGCATATATTTATAAATCTGCAGTTTCTGCTCATTCAATCTGTTAAAACGCATCATATTTTATCAACTGATCACTTTGAATCTGTCTGGTGTCTGTGAGTAAAGTGACTTTTCCCCGCCCCTCATGTTACTACAGAGGTGAAGCCCCGCCCCTCATGTTACTACAGAGGTGAAGCCCCGCCCCTCATGTTACTACAGAGGTGAAGCCCCGCCCCTCATGTTACTACAGAGGCGAAGCCCCGCCCCTCATGTTACTACAGAGGTGAAGCCCCGCCCCTCATGTTACTACAGAGGCGAGGCCCCGCCCCCTGTGTCACTATATAGATGAAGCTCCGCCCTTCAGGTCACTACAAAGAGGAAGCCCCGCCCCCTCCTGATCAAAGCTTGTCTGGTAGTAACTTAAGATGAAGATGTATTGATCCTGTTTGAATTGTCTTTTGAATTTGCGATAAAACTAATGAAACGTCTGACTGTGAAAATACGTCATTATACGGCGGTATTATATTGTCGGTGTCACGGTGCCCAGTCGGCTCCATGTTGGTTCTGGTGCCGTGTTGATGAGACAATGTAGTCGACTGACCTTTAACACAAAACTACAGGAGGTTTGATTTTAATTACAACAAACTGACAAACATCATGTGGTTCTGACCCAGTTCAGCCTGGATCAGTACTTTATCATCTCTCTTCACGACCAGACAAAAATTTGGCCAATGAGCTCCATGAGGGGAACAGGAAGGGGCGGGGCTTCAGCTCTCTATGTGAAGCATTTAGTTTAAACTTAAGTGTGGAACAAGATGTATTGAGTTCTGACAGCGACCTCTGACCTGGGTCTCACCTCCTGGGTTGGTTTCTGACAAGCGCTGCACCAGGTCGTTCCTGTCGATCTGTTTCAGCACTGCTATGGTCTGCTCGATGGCCTGCTGACGGAATTTCTTCACCAGCAGCTTCACGGTTTGTTGCCGGTCGGCTCCGTCCAGTTCGGACTCAGAGATTTCAGTGGAGTTCTCCAGGTGCCACTTGAAAGACTTGAATTCTTCATTTCCCAGATCCATCAGGGTTTTCAAAAGCAGAGTTTTGACTTCAGGCCTGTTAACATCAGAGAACAACTTCAGTTTCATATATAACCATAAAGCAGGGGTTCTCAACCTTTTGCAAGCTGGGCACCCCAAGCTGGTTTACTGCAGTTGCGCCCTCACAGAAAGTTTGAATTTCAAGTCGTACTTTTTATTTTTTTGCTGCACCGGAGCCACGGCGATCATCAGTGTGATATTGACTGACAGAAAGCAAGAACAATACGTGAACAAGGCAAAGAAGAAAAACGTGCAGTGTCAGTGGTCATGTCTTCTTCATTGATTTAAAATAAATAAATAAATTAGACCCAGCATTTATATGGAACCGGCGGTTATTTATCAAAGTATACACCTGCACCCAGCGTTAAAAGGAGATCCTGCGGTTAATTAATACCTGTCTATTATTTGGTAATATACGGTGGCTGTGGCTCAGTGGGTAGAGCAGGTCGTCTAGTGATCGGAAGGTCACCAGTTCGAATCCCGGCTCCCCCTAGTTGCATGTCGAAGTGTCCTTGAGCAAGATACTGAACCCCAAATTGCTCCTGGTGAGCAGTTGGCGCCTTGCATGGCCTCCGTCATCAGTGTATGAATGTGTGTGTGAATGGGTGAATGTGGCATGTATTGTACAGCGCTTTGAGCTGTCGTTAGACTGGAAAAGCGCTATAAAAATGCAAACCATTTACCATTTTCACCCGGCCATGCGCATCCGCGATTCATTTGCAGCCTGGACGCGGAGTGCTGTGTGTCTCCTCTCTGCTCTGACTGCAGGCTGGTCTGCTGCGCGAGGCTGCTGAGAGACTGACCGCCTGTGAGTGCTTTTGGACGGGGAGAGACTCACGGCAGCACCCGCTGCTCGTTGAGCACAGTGACTGCAGAGTGACACGTGCTTTCAAGTCAGAGTCTCCAAACACCACAAAAGTCTCCAGTAACACCAGTAAAAGTTGCTGGATTTGTGGCTCGTCGCTTTTGACAAAAAAAAAAAGTCACCAGAAGGATGATTTGTTATAATAGTCCAACCATTTGCATTTCTACATGGGGGGAATTTTCATTTTTTGTTTTTCTTTGTTTTTTTCCAGATTTTTTTGTCTCCCATCCTGTAGCCTACTCGCGCCCCCCCGGGAGAGTGTCCCACTGCTATAAAGCAACATCTGTCTGTCCTCCTGTCTGAGTTCAGTCAGACACACAAACTTCTGAAGGTAAGTTATCAAATAAATGTAGTAGAGTAAAAAGTACAATGTTTGTCTCCAATATGTAGAGCAGTGGAAGTATAAAGTAAAGAAACTGTAAATACTCCTGGAAGCACAAGAGTAAATGTACACAATGCCCTCTGGGTGACCGGCACCGCTGGATTCTGTTCACTACACACACTCAACATTACAGCAGTGGTCCAGTCTGCAGACCAACCGGGTTAAAAACCAGTCGGCAACTGAAAGGGTTCAAAGTCTCTGGGTGTGTCTCCGTCTGTCTGTCAGAGACCTGTTCTCCCTGTTCTCCCTGTTCTCCTGTTTCTGTGCTGTGAGTCTGGACTCATTTCTTTCCTCGGTTTAAACGTCAGTTAACACAATGGTCACGTTGAATTGACCCAGATCACAGCTGCACACTGTGACTCTTCTACACTGTGTTGAAAAGGAAGAAGAGTCAGTGGAGTGGAATGAGATAAAACACGGGAACAGGAAATGTTCTTTCCCTCCGGCAGCCTCCGTCCTCATGATGAGAGACTGAAGTGGATTCAAAGTCCAACTGATTCATGTTTTTCACGTTCTGAGAAAACCTCAATCACACAGAGAGAAAAACGAACATCTCATAAAAGAGAAGAAGAAGAAGAAGAAGAAGAAGAAGAAGTTTTTTTAACACTCACAGAGCTTCAGCCATGTTCGTCTTCTTCTGCTGGAGGAGGACTGTGTGTGTGTGTGTGTGTGTGTGTGTGTGTGTGTGTAACCACTTCCTCCTTTCAATTCTGCTTCTGATTGGTCGACACACCTCATTGAGCAGGTTGGCCTGTTGCTGCAATACGTTGACATCACCGCCATCTTGGATGTGGCAGCTCCGCCCCGTGAACTGATACGAGTCAGTGAACTTTATAAAGCTCCTTCTACAAAGTGCTGCAAGTTAATGTCTCATTCACACACGTACGGATATATTCAGGAAACAGAGAGGAACCAGAAACAGCATCTGTAACATTCTGTGATGATTCTAAACGTGAACTACTCCTCATGTGTTCAGTGTACAGGTCGACAACAAACCACAGGATGTGTTTATAATGTTTTAATGTGTTTACAGCTGCTGATGTAAGAAACGTTGTTACTGTGATGATACATGACAGTTAAATATTTAATCTGTGTTTAATAACCAGATCCTGACATGTAGCTGTGACAGTTACAGAGCTGAAAACTCACTGAGTCACAGATGGAGACTGAAGAGTTTCCTGAGAAGCATTATTTGTTGTTCACTGATTTTTGAGAATTTGGATATAAAGGTTTTTATTTTAAAAAGTTGAATGACTCAAGAAATCTCAAGTTACATGTTGATGAGCAGCGTCTCAACAATCATGCAATATTTTGTTACAACCTCCTCAGTTTGTACACCACAGAAAGCGAATTATTCTGATTTATTACACATACAGATCTTATACAGCATTATAATACCATAAGTACACATATATTCTATTGTGTGTAGAACATTCACTTTTGATAATATTTTAGCTTCCATGTGCTCCTTTAGAAACTCTGCCATCATGCAACTTTTATAATTGTATAAAATATACAAAATAAGTAATTTTGACATAAAAAAACAATTTTCATTTTAAGTAGAGAATTATGTTAATAAATCAGCTGCACTGGAGGAACACATTGTAAACAAACTCTGCTGAAACAAACAAAATGTCATCTGAAGGTGTCGACTCAAACTGACGGTGTTCACTGAGGGACAGTTACAGTAAATGATTACAGTGATTTCACCACTCAGGTCAATGTGACATTGATTAATACTAATCACATTTTTTTCAGGCACAATTGATCCTTCTGGAATTATTAACAACATTTGGTAGATCAAAAAAATGCTCTGATGCCCTGAATCTGTGTGGCCATTTCATGGTTGAGACAGTTGAAACATCAATAAATATGTAAAGATTACAGAGAAGATATCAAACTTTTAACTTCTAGCAGCTTTTCTAACCTTGATGCATTAGGTAAACATGGAGCGGTCGACCACACGAGTTCTGATTAGATTTCTGTTTCAGAAATATCTGACGGTGTCGACAGAAACTAGAGACACAGTGTGACTGAACATTAAATAAGAATAGTTGTTGTTGAAAAGAACTGCGTTTAGTGTTAAACATGTTTTACATTCTGCTCTTTCATCTGGAATATGTTTTACACATTTTTCATGTTTTTTTTTCAGTTTTAATCAAATTCAAATGTTGTTCTCTTGTGTTGGGACGGCAGGTTTTGAGGGTGCTGGGCTGACAGATAATCATATAAACTGCAAAAACCTAAACAAACATATGAAAAGCTGTTACACTTGTACAAATGACCCGTGGATGATCAGCAATGATTATTTTAAACAAGAACATTTGACTTATTTTCAACAGAATTAGCACTTTTCTTCTCTAAGTCTCAAGAATCATTGAGCTCCATTTCTTCATTTAACGGACAAAATATTAATTGTGGTTGCTTCACTCAATCCACATACGATATATTATTTCACACATACAAAACCAACGTTACAGATCAACATGTGTATAGAGAAACATTTGATAGACAGATATTATTGTTATCACCATGTAGAAGAAGAAGTACCTGCTGAGGAGCTGCTGCAGGACTCAGACGCAGTGGAAGACGATATAAACTGTGTTTCAGGCTGCTGCTCTTTAAAGACACAACATGTGAACTGTGTTTGTTTTGGCCGTTGACGTCAGCAGAGAGATACTTTGGTCTTTACATCAAACTAACGCCTCCATCTGGCTCCAACTGGCCTGCAACACTTTCACAACCTTTATTTCCAGTAATCCTCCAGAGCAGTGAGTACAGGTACAGGTGAAGTTTGTACAGACTAACCTCGGCCTCATGTTTATGTTTTTTAGCACAGTTTTCTCTTGAGCCGTTCCAACTGCTGTCACAATCTTTATTGAACAAGTAAATATTACACAAGGTTTCTAAGCAGAGATTTTCACTGTAATCTGAACTTCAGTGTTCTGGATTTGATTTGTATCTTGACCAAGAACTGATTCACCTTAACTTCTTTAGGTCAGTTCTTCATTGTAGCTTCAGTATCATTCAGATCATCTACATACTTCAGAGAGTTTGTGAGGTCTTTGTTTACTTTCTGTTCTTTGTTAGTCTATGTCTTTGAGGCGGTCATGGATTCTGGAGAAGAGACTGTTGGTTGTTGAGTCTCATTCCCAGGACGTCACATATCAACATGTCTGGTTGGTGAAAGTAACTGATCAACTTGTGGCTCAATCTCACTCTCAACAACAACCAACAACAACAACAACACAACAAAACGCAGCACATCTGTGTCTGACATCCTGGAAGTGAGACTCAACCATCAGGTTTCCTCCTCCAGACCTGATCTTTAATGATGAGTCCTCCGAGCAGCGAAGTC
This sequence comes from Diplodus puntazzo, assembly GCA_963678695.2. Taxonomy (NCBI): domain Eukaryota; kingdom Metazoa; phylum Chordata; class Actinopteri; order Spariformes; family Sparidae; genus Diplodus; species Diplodus puntazzo. The sequence goes on from OZ023174.1 coordinate 386,305, forward strand.
AGTGGTGGAGTTCCATGAGCTCCTGTGCTTGGACCACTAATGATTATATGTTCTTCCCTCAGGTGATGTTATCAGGAAACACTCAGTGAATATTAAATGTATAATGCTCATATTTAACAATGAAACCTGTGACCTCTGTGAAACAATAACTGACCCAGAATGTACTTTATATACGTGTGTGTGTGTGTGTGTGTGTGTGTAGACTGACAGTAGATAACATCACATTCAGTAATTACTCTGTGAGACACCTTTGACAGTTTTGCAAATGATTTAATCAATTTTGAATCTTTCTGACAAACTCATCAACATCTTTCTGTCAGGCAACAATAACTACATCAACAGAACACCTGGTGGCGCTGCAACAACACCTGGAGGATCATTTCTGAACGTTCGCTGGATTAACATCTTTCATTAGATAATAAAACTTCACACAAACTGTTTGAAAGTTTGAGTTTTGCTCTCACAACCAAATTCTGTGCTCATGCTCACATGCTGCTCTGAGGTTCACTGAGAGATGTTCACACATTCAGCCTCCAGGGGGCGCCACGGGATCAAAGCTCACTTCTGAATCATTGTTAAATCAATTAACCAAAAAATAAAAGCAGAAACCAGTCAACTAAAGAACAACAACTGAAGACAACTGAAGCTGGTTCACAGATTCATGACATAAAACGAGTAAAATAGCTACATGATATGTTTTCACTAATGATGGTTAGTTGATTAGTTGATTACTTGGTTGGTTGGTTAGTTGCTGGCAGTATTGTGAAGTCTGATTGAGCTGATGAAGTTCTCTTGTTTCCACCTTCATCAGGGTTCCTTCTGGAGGTTTTACTTGTTCCATCACTTCATCCTTCATGTTTCTGTTCTCAGTCTGTTGATGTTTGATTAGTCTAGTTGTTGGGACGAAGTTGACATCTGTAGTTGATGGTGTTAATGATCTGGTCCAGTTTGGCTTCCACCGTTCTCAGTCTGCTCTGCGTGCCGGTGATAATAGCTACAGGATATTCAGTATCCATCTTCTTGGCCAAAGTTGTGTCCATTTTCTCTTCACAACTGTCACCATAGAAACCATCCTGACACTCACACAGACCGTCATTAGAGTCCAGCAGCCGCTTGCAAGATCCACCATTGTTACATCTGTTATTACTGCAGACAGGCGTCCTCTTGGAGTAATGCAGGAAGATCTGACTTGTGCTGCGACCCCACGAACATTCAACTTTAAGAAAGGGTTCTGGTTCCTCAGCAAAGTTGTCCCCATAGATGACATGTGTCGCACTGACATAGTCTCTCACCCTTCTGCTGACATGAATATCTAATGTATCATCAGGAGGCACTTGCTCTTCACACGAAGTATCTAAATTTGACTGTACATCAACACAATAAACACTTCCCTGTTTAAAGCAATCGTCTGACTCAGCAAAGTTTTTAACAAATTCTTTATCTTCCTCGATTCCTTTCCTAGTGAATCCCACAGCGATGGTGATGGTGCCCACAGTGATCTTAGGCAAATCATGCAGCATGTAATTTGCTTCCTCGTCTGTGTTGTACACCAGCACCACCCAGTTGTACCAGTCGTACTTCTCATCCAGCTTTTTCTTCACCTTTTTAGCGACGGCTGTTTTGTTGTCATGACTGAGTGCTTTGCTGATCTCCTCCACATCTTTCTTCATGTACTGCTCAGCTTTGTTCAGGCAGGAGTCCACAGCTGATCTCTGAGCTTTGTAGACGTTCTTGAACATCCGGACGTGTTCGGCTTCTTTGGTTGATGTTCTGACACCGATCAGTTTCCAGTAGGCTTCATTTAGCACCATTCCCTCTAACAGCAATGTGTTGAAATAGAAGTTATATTTAGCCATCTCGCGAATGTCACATTTAAACTTTTTCACCAGCAGCTCGTTGAGGTTTTCACTGAGAGACGTGCTGCCAATCGTCAGGTAGTGGTAGAAGTTGGCCACACTGGCCTCAGTTCCTGTGTACTCGTAGTAGTTGGTGAATATTTCTGCCAGTTGGAGTTTTTCCTCTGGATTTGTTGCCGACTCACTGTTCTCAAGAAACTCATTGAACTTCCTCCAGGCGTTGAGGATGCGCAGCTCGTCTTGAGAGTAGATGCTGACGTAGTTGAACCATTCCACGTCTGTGGCCAGGTTGGAGATCTGGATGGAGAGAGAGTCCAGCTTCCTGTTCACCTCAGCAAACCCTTTCTTTACCTCATTCATCACAGGGTCATCCTGAGGGATGAAGGCCAAGGCCATGTTGACAGCAGAGAAGAGAGCACCAGCGATGCCGGGAGCCATGCTGGCAAATTTGGAGAGTATCTGAAGGCTTTTTTTAGCTGATTCTGCAAACTTTTTCATCTCTGATGTGTCTTTGAATGTAGACAGAAGGTCTTTTGCCACCTCAAAGGTCTTACTGACTTTGTCTCTGGTCTCGAAATCTAAGTCTCTCTTCTCCCTGGAGGTGGTTGACAGATCAGCTGAGGAGGTGGTCCAGCAGAGGAGAAGGATCAGTGAAGCCAACAGAATCGAGGCAGACAGCCGAGGGAACGCCATGACTGCAACACACACAAGGACATGGAATTTATCAGAACCGGTTTTCCTATACTGTCCCACTAACGGGGAAATATGTTTGCCACAGCAGCCAAATACAGAATATTACACAAAAACAATAACAATAGCAAAAAATAAACAATATAATTAAAAAGGTAAGAAACAGAAGAGACTTGTATAGAAATATAAACCTGATACTGTACAAAATTAACAGCAGTGAATTTTTATTTACAAATACAAATATAAATGTGGGTGCTAAGAAAATTGACCAGATAGTGGAAACCAGAAATGAGTTTTGTATTGTCGTATTGCAGAGTGCAGAGTGCAGAGTGAGGTCTACTGGGAGCAGAGCTGGTTCTACCGTCTGACAGCAGCAGGATGGACCTGTGGTACCTCTCCTTCACACATGGACCTATCCCAGACTATCCAGTCTCTTCCAGTCTGCTGTTGAGATGCTGCTGCTCCAGCAGACTACCTCATAGAAAATGGCTGATGCCTCCACAGAGTCATAGAAAGAGGTCAAGAGGTCCCTGCAGTCCAAAGGACTCTCTGTAGGCTCTGTTGTCTCCATCCTTGATGAGGCTAACAATAGCAGAGTCGTCAGAGAACTTCTGTAGATGGCAGTGAGGTGATTGGTGGTAGAAGTCTGCGGTGTACTGGGTGAACAGGAAAGGGGCCAGGACTGGTCCCTGTGGGCCACCGTACTGCAGATTATTGTGTCACACGTAGTCCCGAGTCTTCACCTTCTGTGGCCGGTTGGTGAAGTAGTCAAGGATCCAGGGTGTGAGGAGTTGGTTCACCCCTGTGAGCTCCAGCTTCTGCAGGCTGTATGGTTTTGAAAGCACTGGAGAAATCAAAGAACATGATCCTCACAGTGCTTCCAGGCTTCTCCAGGTGAGACAGTGATCTGTCCAGGAAGAAGATGATGGCGTCATCCACTCTGATGCCAGGTTGATAAGCAAACTGGAGGACGCACCAGAGGGCGGAGATGGACGAAGACCAGCCGCTCCAGGGTCTTCATCAGGTGTGAAGTGAGAGCAACTGGTCTGTAGCTGTTGAAGTCTTTTGGGTGAGGGATTTTTGGTTCTGGGACCACGCAGGAGGTTTGGTCAAAGCTGTTGAAGAATAGGTTCAGGTCGTTCACCCACGTCTGATCCCCCAGCAGCCTGAGAGTCTGGAGTCCTCCGCCCTGAGATGGTTTTAAGGCTTTTCCAGACTCCACTGACGTTTCTCTGCTGCAGCTGGTCCTCCATCTTCCTCCTGTAGCTGTTCTTCAGAACATCTTCAGATTCCTCAGTCCTCGTCTTAACCGCAGGTCTCCAGTGGTTTCCTGTTAACAAGGGGCTTGAACACAGGCAGGAGATGCACCAAGTTGTGGTCAGATCTTTCCAGGGGAGGGAGAGGGGATGAGTTGTACGTCTCCTTGATGTTGACATACATTAAGTCCAGTGTCTTTTGTCTCTGGTGTGGCAGATGACATACAGGAAGAGGGCCTGTGGGTGCTGTGTCTTCAGTGAGTTGGGACTGAGTGAAAAACATCACAAGCTGCATCACGATAGCAGAGGGGGGGATTTACACAGTGAACATAATCACCTGTGTGAACTCCCTCGGGAGGTAGTGCGGCCTCATGCTGACAGCTAAAAGTAAAAATGTCCTTACTGCAGACCTGGGCCCATATTCACAAAGACTTCTATCTTAACGTTAGGAGTACTCCTAAATCGGACTAAACGTTTTTATGTAGGAGTTGTTTCTTAAAAGTAATTCACAAAGCCGCTGAGACCTGCTTTTAGTTATGAAAACAGTGAACTCCTAAACTAGGAGTTAAGTAGGCTGTAAGGCCTTCCACCTTATCTAATTATAGATAATTTTCATAATATTAACAATTTTGATGCAATTTAGGCTTTGAGACTAGAACATTATGATTTGATTATTGATCCCTGACTCCAGGGTGGTTCCCCGTGTTCATTAATGAATCATAGTAACCTAAGTTTCATTAATTAACAATAGCAATTTAATTAATAATCAATAATCAATAAATATCCAAATCGTTTCCTGACACATAAAGAACATGTTCATCATGACAGTTTTCAGCTCTCATGTTTCTGAGATCGATCAGTGCAACAAAAACTAATTTTCACAAAAAGCATTCATGAAGTTTGGTTCAATTATTCAATCTATTACAGGGCCTCTGAACATGAGATCATACATAGACACAGTAGGTTGAACCATCAGTTCAGGTGATTTTAGAAAGTTATAAATCAAATGTTCTTTGAGGCATCTTAAGTTCTTCTGATTGATCCTGATTGATCACAGCTGATGATTTGAACAGGACCTGTCTGATACAGACAACAGACTCACACACAAACACCATAGTGTGAAAGTCTGAAGAGCTCATTATTGATCTGAACGAGTCAGGTCCGTCACTAAGAGCCATTTCACAGCAGTTTCCGGTCCAGCATCAACTGTACAACAACTGTTTGTGACAGTAAAGTTCAGTTGTGTCGCTGCCACCATCAAACGGTCACCTGCTGCTGAGAGAGAACTCAACACTCAACCAGAAACCACCAAAAACCAAGTCTGCAATCAATCAGAAGCTGCTGGAAGACAGGTGTCCGAGTCCACAGTCAGGTGTGTCAGCCTGAGCTGAGAGGTTGCTGTGCTGACGGAACCTCTTGGTACAGACACAGAACCTTGAAGCTGGACTGAAGTTTCCTGCTGATCATGTGGATAGAGAAGAAAACTTCTGGAGGAAAACGTATTGGTCCACAATGAGCATCGATATGTTTGGAGGAGAGAAGGTGAAGACTTTAACCCGCAGAACACCACACCTGCTGTCCAGCATGGTGCTGGAAATGTTCTACTGTGGGGCGGTTCTGCTGCCAGTGGATCTGCTGCTTTAAAGAAACTAAATGGAATAATGGAGAAGGAGGGTTATCTCCAAATTCTTCAGGAAAGCCTAAAATCCTCAGCAGCAGATCAGGGCCCGTATTCACAAAGACTTTTATCTTAACGTGAGGAGAACTCCTAAATCGGACTAAAAGTTTTTATGTAGGAGTTGTTTCTTAAAAGTAATTCACAAAGCCACTGAGACCTACTCTTAGTTAGGAAAACAGTGAACTCCTAAACTAGGAGTACCTCTCTGTTGCTGTGGATGACGTCATTTTATAAGGACGCACACAAGCGGTGACAACGGTGATTGGTTGTTGAATGACAGGGCAGCCCACTGAAAAGTCATTCAGGCTACGCAATGCATGAAGTGAATATAAAGAAGTTGCCTACAAGCCCATGACAAAGCCTATGAAAAGATATTGGGTAAAGAAATGTATTTATGAGGAGAATTAATTTCGCAACAATGTCCAGTATATTGTAACATGCGTCAAAGACAATTTGTGTATTGATGGAATGCAACTTTTTCCGATTGACATTTCAAACGGGACCAGTATAACCTGGGGACCTCCTGTAATTTGTAATAATTGCGGAGGTCGTCTGTGATCTTAATCCCGTGCGAATCTGCCATGTCTGTAATTTGTAACATAAAAATTCCACCGCAAATTACCTTCCATATTTCGCCAAATACAGAGGTCATGTGATAATATTAGTCCCGTGCGAATCGGCATCTCTGTGGTTTGGGGTCGTTTTTTGTGTTTTCCACGCCTTTTTCTGCCTTTTACCCGGTCGAGAATTATGGAGGCTGCATTGGGAATTATAAATGAAAGTTTTGACAGCATTTTGGGTGCAAATTCAGGAGGCTCATCAGAAGCGAAATCTCTAAAGATGATTAGATGGATTACATGCATGGCAGCATGCGGTAAGGAACACTTTTCCATCTTTCTACAGGCTCACCAGTTATTATATTAAAAATATCCATATCTAACCGTTGTGCTGCTCCAGTCAGGGCTCCGGTGCGATCGACCCGGGGGATAACGTCAGTAAATTAAAATTAAAACACAGACTTCGCTTATCCTGTGCGAATGCGCCACACGAAACACAGACATGGTGGGATGATTTATAAGTCACTTGAGGTCCCCAGGTAATACTAGTCCTGTGCAAAGAGCTGCATTTCCCCCGTAGCCAAATACCGGAGTGTTGCCAAACATTTTAACTCCGGCGTTATCGGATTGTTTCAGTTGATTGGGAACGTTAAGTGCCCCTCACCAACTCAACCACAACTTCAGTCCCTTCGCGGTCCAACCGATATCGTTTTAATAATTCCCTGTCATTTAGCGTCTCCAACACATTCGGCTGTGACCAGGTCTTAGCGAGTTAGGAGTCCTCTGGACTACTTGTAAGGTCTCCCAGACTTACGTGCTACTTTTAGGCCTAAAATGTTTTGTGAATAACTCTTATTTTCAAAAATTAGGAGTCCTAAAGTTACGACTGACACGCCCATTATTTTAAGGAGTTGGTCCTAAATTTGTCTGTTTGGAGCAACTTTTAGCCTTAAGATTCTTTGTGAATATGGGCCCAGGTCTTGAATGCAGTCTGGTGATCCATCAGTGGCATCAAAATGGCTGAGAGACATTTAACCACATATTAGAATTACTGTGTGTATATTTATGATCACATGTTCAGAAGACTTTTCATACACTTTTCATACAAGAGTGAACTGATGAGTTTCCCAAGAAGCATTATTTGTTGTTCACTGATTTTTGAGAATTTGGATAAAAAAATTTAAATTTTAAAAAGTTGAATGAATTAAGAAATCTGAAGTTACATGTTGATGAGCAGCGTCTCAACAATCACGCAACATTATACATATACACACAGACAACCTCCTCAAACACCAAAAAAAGCAAATTATTACAATTTATTTACTTTTTACTATTTGTGTTTGAAATATCAACTTTGCTAATATTTTAGCTTCCATGTGCTCCTTTAGAAACTCTGCCATCACGCAACTTTTATAATTGTATAAAATATACAAAATAAGTAATTTTGACATAAAAAAACAATTTTCATTTTAAGTAGAGAATTATGTTAATAAATCAGCTGCACTGGAGGAACACATTGTAAACAAACTCTGCTGAAACAAACAAAATGTCATCTGAAGGTGTCGACTCAAACTGACGGTGTTCACTGAGGGACAGTTACAGTAAATGATTACAGTGATTTCACCACTCAGGTCAATGTGACATTGATTAATACTAATCACATTTTTTTCAGGCACAATTTGTGTGTCTGGAATTATTAACATTTGGTAGATCAAAAAAATGCTCTGATGCCCTGAATCTGTGTGCACACTCTATGGTTGAGACAGTACAGTACAGTACACCAATAAATATGTAAATATTATAAAGAAGATAACAAACTTATAACTTATAGCAGCTTTTCTAACCTTGATGCACTCAGTAAACATGGAGCGGTCGACCACACGAGTTCTGATTAGATTTCTGTTTCAGAAATATCTGACGGTGTCGACAGAAACTAGAGACACAGTGTGACTGAACATTAACTAAGAATAGTTGTTGTTGAAAATGAACTGCGTTTAGTGTTAAACATGTTTTACATTCTGCTCTTTCATCTGGAATATGTTTTACACATTTTTCATGTTTTTTTTTTTCAGTTTTAATCAAATTCAAATGTTGTTCTCTTGTGTTGGGACGGCAGGTTTTGAGGGTGCTGGGCTGACAGATAATCATATAAACTGCAAAAACCTAAACAAACATATGAAAAGCTGTTACACTTGTACAAATGACCCGTGGATGATCAGCAATGATTATTTTAAACAAGAACATTTGACTTATTTTCAACAGAATTAGCACTTTTCTTCTCTAAGTCTCAAGAATCATTGAGCTCCATTTCTTCATTTAACGGACAAAATATTAATTGTGGTTGCTTCACTCAATCCACATACGATATATTATTTCACACATACAAAACCAACGTTACAGATCAACATGTGTATAGAGAAACATTTGATAGACAGATATTATTGTTATCACCATGTAGAAGAAGAAGTACCTGCTGAGGAGCTGCTGCAGGACTCAGACGCAGTGGAAGACGATATAAACTGTGTTTCAGGCTGCTGCTCTTTAAAGACACAACATGTGAACTGTGTTTGTTTTGGCCGTTGACGTCAGCAGAGAGATACTTTGGTCTTTACATCAAACTAACGCCTCCATCTGGCTCCAACTGGCCTGCAACACTTTCACAACCTTTATTTCCAGTAATCCTCCAGAGCAGCGAGTACAGGTACAGGTGAAGTTTGTACAGACTAACCTCGGCCTCGTGTTTATGTTTTTTAGCACAGTTTTCTCTTGAGCCGTTCCAACTGCTGTCACAATCTTTATTGAACAAGTAAATATTACACAAGGTTTCTAAGCAGAGATTTTCACTGTAATCTGAACTTCAGTGTTCTGGATTTGATTTGTATCTTGACCAAGAACTGATTCACCTTAACTTCTTTAGGTCAGTTCTTCATTGTAGCTTCAGTATCATTCAGATCATCTACATACTTCAGAGAGTTTGTGAGGTCTTTGTTTACTTTCTGTTCTTTGTTAGTCTATGTCTTTGAGGCGGTCATGGATTCTGGAGAAGAGACTGTTGGTTGTTGAGTCTCATTCCCAGGACGTCACATATCAACATGTCTGGTTGGTGAAAGTAACTGATCAACTTGTGGCTCAATCTGACTCTCAACAACAACCAACAACAACAACAACACAACACAACACAACACAGCACATCTGTGTCTGACATCCTGGAAGTGAGACTCAACCATCAGGTTTCCTCCTCCAGACCTGGGCCCGTATTCACAAAGACTTTTATCTTAACGTTAGGAGAACTCCTAAATCGGACTAAAAGTTTTTATGTAGGAGTTGTTTCTTAAAAGTATTTCACAAAGCCGCTGAGACCTGCTTTTACTTATGAACACAGTGAACTCCTAAACTAGGAGTACCTCTCTGTTGCTATGGATGACGTCATTTTATAAGGACGCACTTAGAAGCGGTGACAGCGGTGATTGGTTGAGGAGTGACAGGGCAGCCTACTGAAAAATCATTCAGGCTACACAATGCATGAAGTGAAAATAAAGAAGTTGCCTACAAGCCCATGACAAAGCCTATGAAAAGATATTGGATAAAGAAATGTATTTATGAGGAGAATTTGTCCAGTGTATTGTAACATGCGTCAAAGACAATTTGTGTATTGATGGAATGCAACTTTTTCCGATTGACATTTCAAACGGGACCAGTATAACCTGGGGACCTCCAGTAATCTGTAATAATTGCGGAGGTCGTCTGTGATCTTAATCCCGTGCGAATCTGCCATGTCTGTAATTTGTGAAGTAAAAATTCCACCGCAAATTGCCTCCCATATTTCACCAACCACGGAGGTCATGTGATAATATTAGTCCCGTGTGAATCTGCATCTCTGTGATTTGGGGTCGTTTTTTTTGTTTTTCTTCAGGTTTTTTGTGTTTTCCACCTTTTTCTGCCATTTTCCCAGTGGAGAATTATGGAGGCTGCGTTGGGAATTATAAATGAAAGTTTTGACAGCATTTTGGGTGCAAATTCAGGAGGCTCATCAGAAGCGAAATCTCTAAAGATGATTAGATGGATTACATGCATGGCAGCATGCGGTAAGGAACACTTTTCCATCTTTCAACAGGCTCACCAGTTATATTAAAAATATCCATATCTAACCGTTGTGCTGCTCCAGTCAGGGCTCCGGTGCGATCGACCCGGGGGATAACGTCAGTACATTAGAGTTAAAACACAGACTTCGCTTATTCTGTGCGCCGCACGAAACACAGACGTGGTGGGATAATGAATCACTTGAGGTCTCCAGGTAATACTAGTCCTGTGCGAAGAGCTGCATTTTCCCCGCAGCCAAATACAGAAGTGTTGCAACATTTTAACTCTGGCGTTATTGCTGGCTTATGTCCTAACAGACATTTGAACACCTCACTGGATCAAGTCAAAGTCCCATCATGTTTCAAAACTTCCACCGCTCTCCACTTCAACCTTGCTCACCTGGAGAAGAACTGTGATGTTCGGATGCTGTTCCTGGACTTCACCTCAGCGTTTCATTCCACAGCATCCGGTAGATAAACTGGGACCCCTGAGCTTCAGCAGCCTCCTGTGCAACTGGCTGCTAGACTTCCTCACTGAAAGACCACAATCAGTGCGGGTCGGTCAGAACCCCTCCAGCGTCCTGAGCCCCTGCTGTTCACTCTGATGACTCACGACTGCGTGCTGAGGGCTTCCACCAACCACGCTGTGAAGTTTGCAGACGACACAACAGAACTATAAGTGACAATTGTTGTTTATTCCGGATTCCTTGTTTAATCAAAACATTTCTGCTACTTAACTCAACAATGTCACTTTCACTAATTTGCACTTTCAGTATGTTTCTGTTCTTGATATTTATTATTCCTATCGTGGTATTTTTTTTGATATACGTTCATATTTTAATCCTATGCTGAGCTCCTGAAGCAAAATTTCATTCTGTGTTCACTTGTTTCACACTGAATGACAACAATGTCTGTCTGAGTCTAAATCAGTGGATCTGGATGAAACGTGGGTTTGGACGGCCTTCAACTCTCCCAGACTTCCTGCGAACGTGCCCACAAAGTCTGCGAGTCTGCAACAGCAGTGACGTCCGGACAGAAACCTGCAGGACCACCACAGAGAACTGGACTCACTCTGATCTGCTCGTTGTGCATCTGAATTATAACTTGATGTAAATGATGTAAATGATGTTGTGAACAACAGAAAGCAGTTTGCAGTTGCAGGTCCCGTCCTCGTTTTTACAGGTGATTTAATGTCAGTGTTTACAAAACGATTAATAATTAGAATTATTTTATTCAAGTGTTTTTCATCACGTTGGTGCCACCTGGTGGTCATGTAAGGAACAGCAGAGTTACACTGAGCTCAAACACAACCTGCAAACAAAACCTTCAGGAACCATCTCACAGGTTCTGTTGTCACTGTCATAACTTCTAATCATCTACAGGCCGGTCGTTCGCTCTCTGATAAATGTAAATCATTTTTTTGGGTGATCTCGATTCACTCGACACACACTGACGTTGCTCATGTCGAAAGACAATCTCAGTAGTTTTACTATTACTGACCATCACATTTAAACTTCTTCACCAGCAGCCTGTTGAGGTTTTCACTGGGAGACGTGCTGCCAGTCGTCAGGTCGGAGTGAATAACACAGCGATGGTGATGGTGTTGGACTGATGACTGGGTTTTCCATTTCAGAAAGAGACAGAACTTAAATACTGGCTCAGTTACCATGGTAATGGACTCAGGTTCTTCTGCCGGTTTCAGCTTTCTGTCACTCAGTGATCCAGTTAATATCAGAGATTTCAGTTCAACATCATAATCCATGTAAGTTGTTATCTTTATCATGTTGTACAGTCGGTGATTCATCCTCAGCTCAGAAGAACATCCGTTGTTCTTTAAAACACCGTTCTGTTCTGTTCTGTGCATCTAAACTGACTGTTGTGGATTAATGAGACTAAACGAGCCGAGACCGAGTCTGTTTGGGTCTGAGGAGATCTGGAGACGCGTGGACAACAAAGTGTAATCGGAATCTGTGGATGTTCGTGTGTAGCTAACATTAGCTGCTAGCTGCTAGCCCACACAGCCCACCTCCTGATGGACCGGACCCACAGACCTGTCCAAATCCGGACTGAGGGTAAATAATGTCCGTCACGCTTTTTCGCGAACATTGCCGTCACGTTTGCTTTGTGTCTGCTGCAGAAGAAACGGTAAAAACAGGCTTTTGTCACGAAAGTGTCCAAGCAGCAAGTTTGGTTGTAGAGGAACAGGAAGTTGTGTGAGGGACGTCGGCGGATGATTGACAGACAACGACAGAGACAGCGAGTTTTGAGAGTTGAGAGATTTGTGACATTTAGCGTGTTTGGATTGTATAGTTAGTGTGTGGTGTGTTTAGTGTGTAGTGGAGTCGTTTTTATTTGTGTTGTGAGTCAACAGCTGAGTTGCGGAGCAGGCAGCACTGAGCTGAGCTCTGACTCTGAGGCATTGCCTGCATTTTAATGTAAATAGTCACATATAACTTTGTAAATTTCAAAGACTTATGCAAAAATTCAGCAAACAACAATTTAGATTTGTATTATAACTAATGCAATTGGTTCATTTAACTGTTTGTGGTTTTCACAGTAAAAAATCTAACTTTTTCCTACTCTGATTTTATGTTATTTTGTGATTTTAGGTCCATAATGTTAAAATAACATGTCAAAATCAAAAAATAACTGTACAGTCAAACATGAGAGGTTGTGCTGAAAATAATGACACCAAACAAGGTAAATAGTTTTCAAGGTGAAATATAATGGTATAATCAAAAGTTGTCAAAATCAGCCAATTATATCCCTGACGTCCCACTTTCAGACACAGCCTCATTTGACCTCCATGAAAAAGTTACTTTTCCTCCCACTTTTCTATAGGAACACATGCTTCATACGGCAATGCACTAGTTATATACATGAGGTGCAGCTGAAGAGACTAAATATAGAATAAAGTGAGTTTCTGAATCCAGTCCACGCAGCAATGTGTTAAATTTACACTCAGTTGAACCTTCAGTCTAACCTGAAGATTCTCTGCTTCCTTCTGAGCTGGTCAGAGCGACTTCACAGCAGGTCCATTAATATTAATACTAATAATCTGATGGAGCTTCAGCTGCTGCACCTGAATGCTGCTGCTGTCAGGAGACGGAACTGTAAACAGACGTTATTATTAACTTCTAATGTCGACTAATGTCCAATGATGTTTCAGCACTTCACCGCTCAGGAAAGTCAAGTGTGTAAGTTGCTGAACGTAGATGTAAGTGAGCAGTGTTAACTCTCCTCTCTGTCCTCCACATGCATCCATGTTTCATCTCTGCTGGATTCAGATGGAGACTCTGATCTTCATTAGTTAAGAACGTGATTCTCAGCAAACACGTTAATCTCAGGTCGTTTAGATCTGAGCTCAGTCTGTTGAGCCTCCTCTGAAACAGAGCGCAGGTCGAGTTCTATCTGATCAGCATGATGCTTTCTGTTGGATTGTTGTACAACCCACATGATCTGTATATGTCCCTATCAAATAAACCATGTACAATACAATACAATACAATACAATACAATACAATACAATACAATACAATACAATACAATACAATACATACATGTGTGAAGCACGAGGCTGAAATAAGAGACGGAGTTCATGTGCTTTGCTGAAGCTTTAATAAACAGAAAATAACAGAAATCAGTCACAATGAGCTCCTGACACCATGTTGTATGTATACAGTATACAGCCAGTTATAACAGCAGATTAACACATTAATGTCCACAGTGGAATTTATATCACAGAAGTTAAAATACGATGGGAGCAGAGCAGAAACACACTGAGATGATTTAATCTGATGACGGAGCCGAGCGGCTGCTGCTTCAGCTGCGACCACAAGATCAGAAGCTGCTTCAGCTGCGACCACAGGATCAGAAGCTGCTTCAGCTGCGACCACAAGATCAGAAGCTGCTTCAGCTGTGACCACAGGATCAGAAGCTGCTTCAGCTGTGACCACAGGATCAGAAGCTGCTTCAGCTGTGACCACAGGATCAGAAGAAGCTTCAGCTGTGAACACAGGATCAGATGCTGTTTCTTCTCTTTGGCTCTGTGAGAAATGATGGAAGGACGTAAACATGATGAATCCCTCGTGATACAAACTGACACACTGGCAGGAGTTATGATGGACTCAGAATAACTTTCATTTCAATCATCTGAGCTTTGATCAAGTGGAAATCTAATATTCAGATTTTATTATATTTAATGAATCTGATGCTGATTTTTGTTTCAAAACCACTTTGTTGACAGATTATCATGTTTAGCCTGTTTTCAATTCATGTTTCCACCTGAAGGAAAAATCTGTGTGTGTGTGTGTGTGTGTGTGTGTGTGTGTGTGTGTGTGTGTGTGTGTGTGACAGCAGAGTGAAAGCAGACCAGCAGCAGAATATATTCTATGGAGGGTCGGACGTTTGGCTGCAGTTCTACCCAACGACATTCTTTAACAAAGTTTTTATAATAACACATTTTATACCTATAGTCAGTCAGTCAGTCAGTCAGTCAGTCAGTCATACACTAGTATACTAGGATGTTTAGTCCAGAGTTCTGAGCTGTGATGGTTCATATTTGTTGTTGATCTCGTGTGTAGTTCTGCCTGTTGTGTATCTGTTGTTGTTGCGTATGAGCTCAGACCTGCTGCATCAGTTTATGTTGTATAAATCAATAAGCTGATCGGCTGGTGTTCTGCAGTCTGGAGCGTTTGAAGGTAACAGACGAGACAACATGTAAAGATGTTTCATCAGCAGCACAAACGTCTGATTCTTAGACACGACTGAAGTTTGTAGCACTGGTGAGCAGGTTAAAGTGTTTCAGTGTCGCTGGTGAGTTCAGAACAGTAAAACAACGACTCTCTGGTTCCATAAATCAACTCTTATTTAAAATAAAGAATAAATAAGTATAAGAAGCTCAGAGAGTTAATCTGTGTTCACTGTGATCAGACTCCACTCCAACATGTGATGTGTCTTTAAAACATTTTTTACTATTTTCAATGTTTCCAAAAGTAAAGTACCTCAGAAATATACTTACTAGCACTGTCCCACCATTCTTCAGCTTTTGCAACCACTTTACACATCACGTCAGACCTGAAAGAAACAGAGATCACATTTCCAGTCAGGCTCAGTGAAACTTTTCTCATGTGTAGTTTTTTTTTTTTTTTTTTTGCATTGAAAAAGTTGAAATATTTAAATTTTTCATATTTTGTCCAAAGAAGAATAATTTGAAAGAGTCAACAAAGTTTTAATATTCATCACGTCTCACTTTGTCACTAGAAACAGAAACCTGAGAGAACATCAACGCCATAAAACCCAAAACAGCTGACAGATCCGAGTTTATCGTTCATACGCAGGCGACTAACAAAGACACAGCAGCTTCAGCCGTTTCCAGACTGAAGCTGCTTCATCACCGCTGCACTCATCATGTCTCCTTCTTCTTCTGAACAGGAACGTCGTATCAGTCTGATGTTGGTAGTTTATTGGACGAACAATGTCACACTTCACCCAGACGATCTTTTACCGGCAAAAAGTTTGAGGAGCGTCTCGCTGACCTCTGACCTGAAACTAGTCAGTGCTGAAAACTATAAACAATAATCTGTTGCTGCGCTGCTCGTTCTGCCTAAAATCTTCTCAGAAACAAAGTTTGACAGTGTTGAGCAGCATCCAGAACATCTAGAAGCATTCTGAACTGAATGTGGCACCATGTCGTTTGAGGCTGAAAACACTCTGTACAAACTGTGAAAGAAGGAAGTGCTGATCAGATGTAGAGATGTAATTACACATCGCCTGTTATCAGCTGGCTGTTTTAATGTGTCCCGTTTCAAAATGGACTCTGAGCCCAAACCAGCAGCGCCGACACATTTCATTCTGGAGCTTCAGAGTCTCATCAGGTTTAAAGCCTTTAGAAACACACTATCATGAAAGGCTGAGTCACGGTTTCACACAGATACTGCCAGAGAACGATGTGAAGGTCGGAAACATCCTTGTTGTCATCGTGTTGTCTTTAAACCATTTCTGTGCAGCTCTCTCTGTTTGCTTCAGGTCGTTGTGTGTGTGGCTGGAAAATAAATCCTCTCCCACATCATAGTTCTCATACAGACTGAGGGCTCGTCCACACATACAAAAACAATCTTTTTTTTCTCCGTCTTCCTCGGCATCGTTTCAAGAATATTTGCGTCCACACGGATCCACTGAAAACAACCGAAAACACTGTAGTTCATATTCCAGCCTATAGGTGGCGCTCGACATTCACCAAAAACGGAGAAGAAGACACGGAGCATGCGCATTAAGCTTGCGCGCTGTAAACAGACAGTAGACGGAGAAACCGAGCACAACAAGAAGAAGAAGAAAATGGCGAGTGCAAGGAAACCAGAATCATTTATGTGGACCGTTAATGAGGTCGAACTGCTGCTGAGACTCACACTCAACTACAAGGCGGGTAAGTTGCAAGAAAGGCTCAATATCTTCCGCGGCACGAACACAAGCATGCGGTCCGCCATTGTTGTTGTTGTAGTTATGAGACGTCGCGGGGTGGGGCGATGGCGTTATCGTTTTGGAAAGTATGCAGATTCGCTGTCCACATGAAAACGGGAGGGCTGCGTTTTCGGATTTCTCCACCCTGAGACTCGTTTTCAAAAAAGTGCGTTTTCAGGATCTGTGTGGACGATTGGCCAAAACGATGAAATACGTGTGCGTTTTCACAAAAGAGCGTTTTCGTGTGGACGGCCACAGAGAGTTTTTTCTGCAATCTTTTGTCAAAAAAGCCAAATGATATTGATCATGATTTCCATTTATCAAAGCAACAAAAGGGGGAAACATCCGAGAGGTGAACTCCTTTTATAACCTCTGTCTGTGAGTGAGTGTGAGCATCAGAAGGACTTACCTTTTGGCAGCTCTGCACTCATACAAGTCTTTCTTCTTGTTTCTTAGGACTGTCAGAGATTTATCGTCACAATTCTTCGAGGAAGAACTGCAATCACAGTTTACATCAACTGATTTCATACTAGAAGTGGGAGGGGTAACGGGGCAGGTAGAGGAGGAGTAACAGGGCAGGTAGAGGAGGAGTAACAGGGCAGGTAAAGGAGGAGTAACAGGGCAGGTAGAGGAGGAGTAACAGAGCAGGTAGAGGAGTAACAGGGCAGGTAGAGGAGGAGTAACAGGGCAGGTAGAGGAGGAGTAACAGAGCAGGTAGAGGAGGGGTAACAGGGCAGGTAGAGGAGGAGTAACAGGGCAGGTAGAGGAGGAGTAACAGAGCAGGTAGAGGAGGGGTAACAGGGCAGGTAGAGGAGGAGTAACAGGGCAGGTAGAGGAGGAGTAACAGGGCAGGTAGAGGAGGAGTAACAGGGCAGGTAGAGGAGGAGTAACAGGGCAGGTAGAGGAGGAGTAACAGGGCAGGTAGAGGAGGAGTAACAGAGCAGGTAGAGGAGTAACAGGGCAGGTAGAGGAGGAGTAACAGAGCAGGTAGAGGAGTAACAGGGCAGGTAGAGGAGGAGTAACAGGGCAGGTAGAGGAGGAGTAACAGAGCAGGTAGAGGAGGAGTAACAGAGCAGGTAGAGGAGGAGTAACAGGGCAGGTAGAGGAGGAGTAACAGGGCAGGTAGAGGAGTAACAGGGCAGGTAGAGGAGGAGTAACAGGGCAGGTAGAGGAGGAGTAACAGGGCAGGTAGAGGAGGAGTAACAGGGCAGGTAGAGGAGGAGTAACAGGGCAGGTAGAGGAGGAGTAACAGAGCAGGTAGAGAAGGAGTGACAGGGCAGATAGACAGAGGATCCAGTCTATTGCCCCACTGAGGCATCAGTCATCCAAGATTTCAAGAAAGAGAAGCACATCAGTAACAACTGTGGTTATAAAACAAGAGACTCAATAAATCAGTTAAGCTGGAAATATATAACGCAGTTCACATTAGCACATAAAACTACATATTTGATTAGTTAAACACTTACCCTTTGTTGACCAGAATCACACGCAGGGTCACTTTGTCTGACAAGTTGGGCAGTTCATCAGTTGCAAATATACTTTGGATTAAATAAAGAGGATGTAAAAACAGGAAAGCCGTCAGTCTTCATCTTTATGTGCGTTCACATGATGCTGTTGATCAGTAAATGAGTTGTTAGAACACAGAAACAGAACCTGCTGCTCACCTTTTCTCGTTGAATGGTTTCTCTTCTGCTCCACTCAGTAACACTGTGACCACTCCTGTCGCTGCCTTTGCAAACTGCAGCAGAGCAACAAACACCAGCTCAGTACTTCTGATTCCAAACCGTGTGTACATTGTGTAGTCATGTGAACCTCTGATACGAGGTGGCAACAACATTCAGGACCTTTCAGATAAATGCCAGAGACGGATGTTCTGGAGTCTCCAGCCCTCAGGATCCTGCCGGGCTCGCTGCCATAAACATTTATGGCTCGCCTGGTGTTAACTTCAGACAGACACTGTGTCAGCTCCACACCCAGAACCAACACTGCAACCAGCTCTGACCCAAGAAACCAGGTCAGAGCTGCTGCGGTGACCCAGTCGCTCATCTTCACTGAACTGATATTGTGACTGATCTGTTCTCCAGTTCATAACAAACTGCAGTATTATGAGGGAACAATATGTGATTCTCTGGCTTAAATCTGAGAGTTCACCTGGCAGGTGCTGCATGTTCTGTTGTTTAGAAATTAATATGATTGCTATTCTGATTAGTAAAGAGCTGGCATTTAGGTCTCTTGATTGTGTTAAAAACAGCAAGGGCAGGTATGTAATCGTTAAAGGAATACTCACAGGAAAAGAGGTAACATTTATGAATTTATACTGTCCTCCAGCCTGTTCCCCTGATGTTCTCTCCAAGGCTGTTGCAGTGTTTGTGGAGCAGGTCTCTGGAGACTCTTTTGTGTCACCTTAATCCCTCTCTTGACAAACTTCCATCTGACATCTCTCTCCCTTCTAAGTAAGCGAGGAAACTCATTAATATATGTCATGATATTGAATATTCTGACGTGTAGCGGCAGCTTCACCCTACTGATTCAGAGTTCACTTTTCTTTTGGCCCCAAATAAAAGCTGTACCAGAATTGATTACATTTTCATCCCCTCCTCAAAGGTGTGTCTTGCTTTATTGTGTTCCATAGGCAACATTGTGCTGTCAGATCATGCCGCCCTTAATTTGGTATACTCTCTCCCTGAGGACAGAGCAGTGACACAGCACTGGAGATTTACACCTTATCTCTTCAAAGATGACAAGTTTATTTCCAACTTCACTTAAGAATTTAAGATTTTTTACTCTATCAACTCACCATCCACAGATAATCCCTCTGTCCTCTGGGAGATGTGTAAAATATACTCAAGCAGACAGATTGTGTTGCATCCAAAAGACGTAGGAAGATTGAACAGCGTGAACTTCTCGAATCTCGACTAGTTGAATTGGAGAAAAATCACATATCTAGCCCGTGTTTATCTGCACGTGCAGCATTGAACACTTCAATTCAGAACTCTGAACAGTCCCTTAAATTTCCTAGGCAGAAACTATGAAAATAGAAAATATGAGTTTGGGGTTAAACCTGGAAGATATCTTGCTAATCTTGTCAAAAAGAGGGCAGATTCTCAAAATATAGTTTCTATTACTGATTCTAATGGTGTTAGACCATTCGATACTAGAACCATTAATGAACACTTTGCATCTTTTTACTCCAATCTATATAGCTCAGAGCAGCCTAACAATGCCCTGACCCTTATGCGTCAGTTCTTCGCAGATTTGAGACTCCCCAAAGCTACGGAATCAAAAATTACAACTAACGGCCTGTAGAGGATTTAGAATGTAGTGCTATGTTGAGTGATGTCCGCTCGGTGGCAGCATAACCTAGGACAAATGTTGTTTTTACTCAGTAGTCAGTCTAGAGCGCCATTGCTGGCATGTTTGCCCTCTGGACATGTTCCTGTTAATATGTGAAGTGCTCCCAGTAAACCAGCCACAACTGACCTCCCGTGTCCGTCCATTCTTTAAGTATATCCGAAGATATTACATTTTGGCGACGAGGAAACCCGGAGAGCTCACTGTGTGTTGTTAGGATGAGAAGACAGCCTGTGATTTCGACTACACAGATACTCAGTTAATGTCGGGCGGCGAGGGAGCTAACGCTAGCAACAACGCTAACAACAACGCTGACGACAACGGCGAGATGGCCACGGCGATGGTAGGGACACTCGTGGCTTTTGACAGCCAGGTTCAAACCTGGGAGGAGTATGTCGAAGTTTTGGAACACTTTTTTGTGGCGAATGGGATCACAGACGCTGGAAGGAAGCAGGCAATATTGTTGAGCTCAGTGGGCAGCCGGACATATAGTTTGATGAGAAACTTGCTAAGCCCGGACAAGCCTGGTGATAAGTCATATGAGGACTTGGCTAAACTGCTACAGTCACATCATAACCCAAAGCCCAGTGAGATAGTCCAGAGATTCAAGTTTAACTCGAGGACGAGGGCGGCGACAGAGTCTGTGACGGAGTACGTGGCGGTGCTACGAGACCTGGCTCAACACTGTAACTACGGGGACAAGTTGAAGGAGATGCTGCGTGACAGGCTCGTATGTGGCATATCAGATGATCGCATCCAGCGGAGATTGTTGGCGGAGCCGGAGCTGACTTTTGAGAAGGCATTGAAAGTCGTGCAGGCCATCGAGACCGCAAGCAGAGACGTGCGGGACATACAACTGCAACCAAAAACGATGGACAGTAATGTAAGTAAAGCCGGAGCACAACTGCCAGTTAGAGTTTAGATTCTCTGCCCGAGCCCGAGCCCGAGCCCGACCCTGACCCGACCCGGCCCGTGGGCCGGGCCGGGCCGATATTTCCCGTCACTTTCCTCGGGCCGGGCCGGGCCGGGCCCTTGATCAAGCATTTGTGTGTGTGTGTGTGTGTGTGTGTGTGTGTGTGTGTGTGTGTGTGTGTGTGTGTATGTTTTAATAACTCTAAATAATGACTGTGTTTCCAGCTAAAAAACGCGCATCTCTCTCCTCCCTCCATGTTGCTCGTGTCGCTGCGTGGTGTTACATGTGAGTTGTCCTCGTGCTGAAAATGTGACTTCTCCCGCACGTCACGTCACTCCTCGAGACGCAAGAAGAAAGCAAAATATATATTTTTACAAGGAAAATGACGAAAATAATAGTAACGCACAGTGACTTGAATACTTTAATCTGATTTCTGGTTTGGAAATATTACCGCGTTAAATTACTCATTACTGAAAAGAGTGGTCAGATTAGAGGAACGCGTTACCGGCGTCACTGATTGTGTAGTTTTAGTGCAACATGGAGTTTGAGAACGTCAGTTATAACAACCCACGTATTAAAAAAATGTCGGGTTTAAATCGGGTTCGGGCTCATAATTACAGTTAATGTGTCGGGCCGGGCCGGGCTCGGACACAACGTGCACGGGCTCGTGTCGGGTCGGGCTTGATATTTTGGGCCCGATCTAAACTCTACTGCCAGTGCATAATGTGAAGGCAAGACAGACGTGGCAAGGCAAAATGACACCACTAAAGTGTTATAGGTGTGGGGCTGAACATGTGGCAAGAGACTGTCGGTTTATCAATGAAAAGTGCCATGCCTGTGGTAAAAAAGGACATTTGAAGAAGATGTGCAGATCCTCACCTCCTACAGGCCAACAACAGCTAAAGGGGTGAGGGAAGCATAAGCAATTTAGCAAAGGGGTAAAAAGAGATAAAAAGCAGTCTGCACACCACATAAGTCAATCCCCTGTGCATCTCTCTAGTGAAGAAGAGGTGTTTACGCTGCACAATCTGACAGAGCCAAAAATAGCAAAAATAGACCCTATTACCACTAAGCTAAACCTAAATGGTAACATGGTGGAATTTGAGGTAGATACAGGCTGCAGTGTAACAATCATGTCAAAGACGGAGTATGCTAAGTTATGGTCAGCAGGGAGTATGCCAGAGCTGCAAGATTGTTCACTGACTCTTAAAACATATACCGGTGAGACAGTGTCTACACTAGGTGCAGCAGAAGTAACTGTCCAGTTCAAAGGCCAAATCAAACAGCTTCCAGTGGTGGTCGTAGCAGGGCCAGGACCAAACCTGGTGGGCAGAGCTTGGATTAAGGTGCTGGGAATGAACTGTGTGTTGGTAAACAACGTAGAACAACAAGTGACACTGCAGGAGGTGTTAAGACAGAACGAGGAGGTTTTCAAAGAGGAGCTGGGAACCAAAAATATACATAAAAGAAGGGGTAGCTCCAAAGTTCTATAAACCCCAACCAGTCCCCTATGCTATGAGAAAGAAGGTGGAGGTCGAGTTGGAGAGACTCGCCAATCAGGGGATAATTGAGCCCATGAAATTCTCTGAGTGGGCTGCACCGATTGTTCCTGTGTTGAAACATGACAATTCAGTGCGTATCCGTGGAGATTACAAGCTCACAGTCAATTTAGTGTCCAAGTTGGAACAGTATCCAATACCAAAACTGGAGGACTTGTTCGAGAAGTTGTCGGGTGGTGAAAAGTTTAGTAAACTGGACTTGAGCCATGCATATCAACAGGTGATCCTGGATGAAGCATCTAAGCCCTATGTCACTATTAACACTCACAAAGGTCTGTTCCAGGTGAACCGTCTGCCATTCGGGGTTTCTTCCAGTCCAGCCATTTTTCAGCGTCTAATGGAGAGTCTGGTGGCTGGCATCCCAAACGTAGCTGTATATTTGGACGACATTTTGCTGACTGGCCGAGACGACAGAGAGCTTCTGGCATCGCTGAACCAGGTGCTGGCAAGGCTGCAGGACGCCGGCCTTCGTCTAAAACGCAACAAATGTGCTTTCATGGAATAGGAAGCAGAGTTCTTAGGACATAAAGTGGAGGCCTCTGGACTCCATCCCCTGCCACACAAAGTCAGGGCCATCCAGGAAGCCCCAGCACCCACTAATGTCACTGAGCTGCGTGCGTATTTGGGTCTGCCCAACTACTACAACAGGTTCCTGCCAAACCTGTCCACATTGTTATCCCCCTTGCATGAACTGTTAAAAAAGGAGACTAAATGGAAATGGGGAAAAGAACGAGAGAACGCTTTTGAGGAATCCAAAGGCCTGATGCAATCTTCTGAAGTGTTAGTGCATTATGACAGTCAAAAAGACCTGATCTTGTCCTGTGATGCCTCGCCCTATGGAGTGGGGGCGGTGTTATCGCAGCGAATGCCAGATGGACAGGAGGGACCCATCAGTTTCATGTCGAGGACGCTGACGTCAGCTGAATCCAACTACTCACAATTAGACAAAGAGGGTCTGGCAGTGATGTTTGGCATTCAGCGCTTCCACAAATATCTGTATGGGAGAAAGTTCGTCATTTGCACTGATCACAAACCCTTGCTAGCCCTCTTTAACGAGATGAAGGCGGTGCCTAACATGGCTTCTCCTCGTATTCAGCGATGGGCTGCAACACTGAGAGCATATGAATATGAGATCGTATACAAGCCTGGAAAACATCATGGCAATGCAGATGCCATGAGTCGACTCCCGCTGCAGCAACCTTCAGCCCAGAAGGAGCAGGAGGAAAGAGTGCTCATGATGGAGACTGTAACTCTGGAGTCAGCAGCTGAAATGAGCAGGTGGACTAACAGAGACCCTGTGTTGGCCAGAGTGACACAGTTTATCCAACATGGATGGCCACTGCACGACTTAGACCCAGGTTTTCAACCTTATGCTGTGCGAAAAACAGTTAAGTGTACAAGATGGGTGTGTACTGTGGGGGTCACGTGTGGTGGTACTCCACCAGGGCGAGAAGCCATGTTAAAGCAACTACATCATGGTCACATAGGCATCACTAGGATGAAGAAGAACACCGTAACCTGCCTGCCCCAGCACCACTTCACCCATGGGAGTGGCCAAGCAAACCATGGTAGAGGTTACATATTGATTATGCAGGACCTTTTATTGGACACATGTTTCTGATCTTGATGGATACGCATTCAAAGTGGATGGATGCTTATCCTGTAACAGCCTCCACCTCAGCCATCACGATTGAATGCCTGCGAAAAGATTTTAGCAACCAAGGGATACCAGAGACCATTGTGCCAGATAATGGCTCATGTTTTGTGAGTGCAGAGTTCAAAGAATTTCTGGCAAAGAATGGTATTGAGCACATCACCTCTGCTCCTTATCATGCTTCATCCAACGGCTGTGCTGAGCGCGCAGTCCAGACATTCAAGTCAGTGATGAAAAAGGCAGGTGAGGGCAGCATCACCACTAAAGTGTCAAGAGTGCTGTTTAATTATCGCATCACTCCGCAGTCCACCACAGGGCTGTCACCGGCAGGAATGTTGCAAGGAAGAAAGTTAAGGTCTACACTGGATCTGATCCACCCAGATCGCAGATCATGACAAGCAGCTTAAAGAGAGAGGATTCCAAGATGGAGATGCGGTGGTCACAAGAAACTTCGGTCATGGTCCTAGGTGGATTCCTGGGTTCATAACAAAGATCACAGGTCCTGTCTCTTACAAGGTCACGTTAGGAGATGGCAATATGTGCGTAGACATGTGGATCAGATACTGGCAAGATCTGAGGAAAGGGACTGTATTGAGCCACAGGTCACAGAACCACTCGGGCTGTCTGTTTCACCCACAGCAGTAATGGGACCATCGGGGACCTCCGCTCTGGAGGGAAACGGCCGTATTCCAGCAGGAAATACTCAACACATCTCAAAACCTGCTGCAGGCAAAGTCAATCCATCAGTGTCTGACATTTCGCCCCCAGATGCTGTGCGGCTGTCACAACCTGTGGTAGAACCGGTGCGACGGTCACAAAGGACTGTGTGCAAACCAGGTTATCTGAAGGACTATGTGTGTTAGAAAAAAAAAGTAACTTGGTAATTGTTGATTGTTATTGTTACTCTTGAGACAAACTTGAGTATCTGTTAAGTGTTATTTCAGTGTAATGATGGAGTACGCGCAAGATGTTACCAGGTTGTTTTGTTTAGAAAATAAAAAAAAAAGAGAGAGAGAAAACAGCTTAAGGAGGGAGGAATGTAGAGGATTTAGAATGTAGTGCTATGTTGAGTGATGTCCGCTCGGTGGCAGCATAACCTAGGACAAATGTTGTTTTCACTCAGTAGTCAGTCTAGAGCGCCATTGCTAGCATGTTTGCCCTCTGGACATGTTCCTGTTAATATGTGAAGTGCTCCCAGTAAACCAGCCACAACTGACCTCCCGTGACCGTCCATTCTTTAAGTATATCCGAAGATATTACAAGGCCCCAATTACTAGACTGGAAGTGCTGCATGCTTTGAAATCTCTGTCGTCCGGTAAGGCCCCAGGACCAGATGGATTTGGATGTGAGTTCTATAAGGAGTTTAGTAATATTCTTAATATTCGTTTAGACCCTCTGCTGTCTATGCTTAATCATTCATTTGAAAATGAGATCCTACATCAATCCCTTAGGGAGGCCAACATTTCTCTCATCCTTAAAAAAGGAATATGCCCGGATAGCTGTGCCTCTTACTGACTGACTGTCCTACTAAACTCTGACCAAAAACTGCTCTCCAAAATTTTGGCCTTACGCCTACAAAAGGTGCTTCCCTATATTGTCAAGTAGAGATGGGTGCAATTCATCAATGTGGCGATGCATCGCGATGCCTCACGTGACGATTTGGCATCGATTAATTAACGTCGATTCTTTGCCGCAAGACCGGAACAAAAAACACATAACCGGAACCTTAGCGCGCGCCTCCCGGACTGTTTAGTGAGTGGGACCACAACAAACGAAGCAGTTACGAGTTTTGGCTGATCTTTACAGAGCTCAACAGTGAGGTTCCGGAAGTGAAAATGCCATTCATATTCTGCATATAGATTTTGATTATTGGCCATAATGTCGTAACCATCCAAAGTCGACTCACCACGAGTTATCAGATTGTCAAACGATGATATATGATCCTGTAGAAGTCACAAGTCCGTATGATATCAATCTTGTTTTGAGAAAAACATGTTTTATTCGCGATGTCATGGAGAAGTACTACACTACCCACAATCCTATAGTGCAACAGCGACGTCTGTGATTGGTGGAGCTCGCTGTTACCATGGAAATGTTTACCAAACCCACACATTTCATGTTAGCTAGTTACTGATATCACTGGACTCTACGATCGTTTACCACAGAGCGACCATGATTTCACTTTCTGACCTACTGCGTTCATTTAGTGATGAGGAGAAGAGTTTTTTAAGGGTTCAGCCGAACATGAAATTAGCGGGTTTGGTAAACATTTACATGGTGACAGCGAGCTCCACCAATCAGAGACGTCGCTGTTACATTCGCAATGGTTTATGGGATGAGTAGTCGCTTTACTCTTACGATGATTATGTACACAGTCTTGTACCTTTGCTTTTTTCTCCGTTTTCCAACATTTTTTTTGCGCCGAATTAAATGATTTATGGTCACGATTCATCTGCTAGCTGATTGGCTTGGTTCCAGGCCTAAAACTCTTTATATAAGGATTTTATGAAACGTCAATGGAGTGAATGAATGGCATATTCACTTCCGGAACCGGAGCCGTTAAAAAAGTGGGCGGTCACTGTTGAGCTCTATAGACAGATTGTCACACTCTACAGCCAATGGTATCGTTAACAGCGTGTGCTGCCTGACCAATGACAGTGTAGTGACCCACACAGGGCGGGATCTAAACACGGAGCGGCGCTAAAGTTTAGCTGCTTAGCTAGCACGGACTCGTCGCGCTGCTACGTTATCAATTAGTTTTTGAGTTCAGTCAACACGTGAGAACTCGTCTGACACGGAGAGTCTCCTGTTGTGTGCTACATGTGTGAAATAACAACTATAGTCTGGACTTTGTCTGCAGTGTATCTGTGTAAACGGCTTCATTCAGCGTCTCTCCCTGACACCGTGAGTTACCATGGTTACAGGAACGCCCTGAAACTTTATAATGATCAATAAGAAGTTTTTGTTTAGTTTGACTGTACAAAATCATGAGTGTAGCCTGATTGTAGCTCAGTGCTGAAATCTTGTAAAACATATAGAACATATGTAAAGCCTCAGAGCTTCTTTGATTATTAACAGCATGTTAGTGATGACAGAAAGGTGATAACTCGCCATCAGACTGACAAGGCTGCAAAAGTTGCTGTTTGTATGATGTATTTTTCTGTTGAACGATAAGAGGCTCACTTTAAAAATATTATTATTAATAATAATTAATGATAATGATAAGAAGAAGTAGAAAAATAGCTTGCTGAAAAGTTCTGTAGATGGTTGATTATTTGAAAGAGTAAATCTTGAGAGAAGCTCGGCAAAAAAAACGCACAGTTTGATTTCATTGATTGAAAATTACATTGAAAAGACAAAAAACATTTTAAGTGTGAATAGAACAGCTGTTCAGATCATCCTCCTGTAAAACGCTGTTGGTCAAATATGTAAACTTGATGTCTGCATTAGAGAACATGGTATGGGGTGAAGCTGTAACTCTTATCTTATTTTTTAGCACATGTCAAGTAACATGTCAAGTAACGTGCCCTGTAACATGTTTCACAGATTACAAATTGGGAATATGACTTGGCTGCAGCTCGAAAAAACTTTTCAGTCAAAAGATTTTTTTTGCTTTAATCCATGAGTTCAGTTGAATTATGCACTTTTGTTCAGAAGAATGCAATTTGTTCCCTTGGAATATAGCAGCTTTTTGTTAAGTTATCCTATCCATAATCCAGACTGAATAAATTGAATTATTTAATTTTAAAGAATGCACTTTTGTTCCCTATGGCAACTTTTTGAGTTAATTGATAGGCTATTTATTTACAAATTTAGCCACACATGAAGACAAAATCAATCTTGTATGGAAAAACTTAACTTTGCAAAATCCGAGGCCATGGCCCATGGGTCATTTACATGTGTCCCAAATATGGCAGAGCCCTTCCCGTTCCGCTGGTTTCCCACCGGCTTCATTTACTTGGGAGTGCATGAAACACAGATGTTTACGTCCAACTCCCCCCCCTCTTGGATGCTGTAAGGGCAGATATAGACCGCTAGGCCCCTCTCCCTCTTTCCTGGCTAGGCAGGGTTGCTCTTAAAAATGAACGTCCTGCTGCACATGATCCCTATTTTATCATCCAACAAGGTTATTAAGGTGCTTGAAAGCTGGCTGAGTTCCGTCATCTGGAGCAAAAAGAAGCCCCGATGACAGATGTCAAACTTCTAATGACAGGTTGTGATGGAGGGTTAGACGTACCAAATCTTAGATTTTACCAGCATCACACCTGCGGGTGATTGCAGGCTGGCACAGGTGTGATCCAGCCTCAACTGGGCATGATACTGAATCCTCTCAGTCGAAGTTTTGAATAGCCTTGAATCTGTTTAAAACCTCTGCGCTAACCCTTTTACTCTCAGTACCATCAGGGCCTGGAGATCCAATCGCTCTGTCTAAGGCCGGGCTCAGTTATCATCTCCTCTCACTCCCATTCTTGATAACCTGGACCTCCTGCCAGGCTGTGAGGACCAGGGCTTTAAAGTGTCGGCCACCCAGCGGCTAAAGAAAATAGGTGATCTATTTAAATCCTTTCGGCAGCTGCAACAGCAATTTGGCTTATTTAATCAAGCTGACTTCTGCAGATATTTACGAATTAGAGATTTAATAGTTAAAGATACCACTTTATTGACTAATGACACCACTGTGTGTGGAGAAAGCCTTGTCTCAACACAGTCCTGAACTCCAGTCCTGTGTGTAACATCACCAAATCCACACAATTTAGAATCGTACATCGCACACATATAGCACCTATTGCCAAGAACAAAATGGATGCTAATATTTCCCCGCTTTGCCGGAAATGTAATTCTGAGACTGGTATAATGTTTACTGCCTCTGGTCATGTGTGAGGTTATAAAGGTATTGGTCTGGTACTGTGACAGAACGGTCTGCTATCTTTGGAGTCTCAACACGGATGGACCCTATGTGCCTTATACTCTCCTGGATGGTCAGACCACTGACAGTAAACACAGGAGACTTTTCAATACACTGACTGTTGCTGCTAGAAAGAACATTCTGCTCTTCTGGATCAAGAATGCTGCTCTGACAAACAAATCATGGCGCAACATTGTTATGGACTTCATTCCCAGTGAACACATCACATACTTCACTCCAACAGATGCTTTCTATAAGGCAGTCCCTCCAGAAAAACGCGATTATGCAATCACATAATTCAATGCATAATCAGCCAAAGTCCGCATATTTATGCGGGGGTCGCATTTTTTTAAATACACCACACTTTCGCCGCATAAATTGCCGATTTCCGTGCAAAATATGCGGGGCTTGCATGATTTCATAAATATTTCGTTGCAAAAAAGTCACATATATCTCAGCAGAAAGTTAAAAAATGTTGCATTTACTTCACACAAGAGCAGCCATTTTCCTCTGTTGCCATGGGAACGTTATGTAGTGACGTAATTATGCGACGTGAACATCGTCGAAAAGCTGCAAACTCCGCGAAAAAGCCATGATGAAGCCTGCAAATCTGTCTCATTTGCCAGCAAAAAAATCATACCAGTTTCAAAAACCTCACAGTTGTAAGTATATTAGTAGTATGTAAATGTGCGTTACAGTAAGAGAAGCACTTTGTGCATTGGAAACACTTATTTAACAGAAGATGTCTATTTTGTATAGCTGCCTCTGTAAAACAGGAAGCACATTTTTTTTAAATATTTTATTTACTCATATTTACAGAAGTTGTAGCATATTCCTTCTGTAAAGCTACAGAACTTGTTTGACTCATCAATGTTTTGTAAGTTTGAGCCATGTGTTTATTAAGGTCTGAAATAAAACAAGATGAGAACAAAAACATTCCCAGCACTTTCTGTGATGTAGTATGCTGCTTATCATAGGAAGTCATTAGAAATTACTCTGTACATTAAGGTGGTAGCCTCATTAGAACAGGGTGTTGGGGCAATCACTTTTTTTTTCTCTTTTTCATCAAATCGCAGTTTTTCCAAGTTCCCGCAATTTCAGCGCATAAAATTGCATAAACATCCCGCATATTCCATCACATTTTTTAAGAAAACGTGCCGCATAATCAAGGATTTTTCCCCACAACAATCACAAAAAAACTCTGCGTTTTTCTGGAAGGACTGATAAGGTCTGGGACTCTTACTCACAGCATGTCAGGCTCATGCTGTCATCTTCGTAGCTACGTTGATTTCCCAGATCAGCCAAGCCGGTCTTTGAGACTTTGTCTTAAGTGCTCACTAGCTAACAAACACCCTGTGGCCTTGCTATGTTTGTATGCTCTGTGTTGATTGTCATCTGGATACTGCCTTGTCTTACTGCGGGAGATTGAAAGGGAGGAGGCTGGATAGAAAATTTGCCCTCTGTTATTTATTTTTATTTTCATAGTTATTTTCTATTTGCTGTACCCACATGCCCACACTCTGCTGTTTTTTCTTTTTCTGATGTGTCTGAGCAGTTCTGTGTGTTTTGCATTTTTGAGAAAATGTAATGTATGAATATTATATTATTATATTATATATTCAAAAAAAGAAAATAAATTAATATTATTTAGGACAAAGCAAAGTGACAAGAAGCACGGCTACAAAACATTTAGCATGCAACACCTTTATGTTTGTGTTTAAAACCATGAAGGTACTCACTGCAGCTGAGACGCTCTTCCAGTAGGAACTGACAGCATTGTCAGGGTGTTCTTTCCAGTTGGGGCAGCCTGAAGTCTGAACCTCTGAGACAGAGAGACACAGAGAGGCCTTACAACCACAGACAGTAACCACAGTACCAGGCAGCATCCTGACACACCTGAGAGTATCAGTGTGATCAGCTGACATTCAGCAGTGATGCTGAACAGGAATGAAGAAATTTTAAATCGAATTCTTCTGATAAATAATCAAAGGCTGGATGATTTACATTGTTCATGATGATATTAACTATATTACCGGTTTTCCTTTCCTTTCCACACCACTCTTTCGTTGAGCCCAGGCTTCCATAGATGGTCTCCCCGATGTGGAAATAATGTTTAATGTCTTGCTCATTCAGCCATTCGATCATGTCACCAGTTTTACTCCACAGCAGAACCTAAAGAGAGACAGCAAAGTGCAGTTGACAGTACAGCCGAGTGTTCGACACCCAGAGACACATGAGTGCAGTCGGGTTGGACAGTACCTCCTTTTTATGATCCACTGGAATCGGTTCTGATTTAATCAGATCCTTGTATGCGTCTTTACCGATGTTCTCAGGGTCCTTACCAACGAAGGCCTTTTTAAAGTTGTCCCAGAATGTGTCGCACCTGAACCCATAACAGCATCACTTACACACTACATCACTATAACATGAAGCAAAGCATCAGTGATGACTGAGTTCACACAGGTGGACGTCACAGTCACCTGCACACCTGTCAGTGCCCGGCTCAGACAGAGGGGGCGCTGCACACCTGGACCACCTGCTCACTGTCCTACTGTTTATTGTATAAACTGGCTTCACATGTGGAAATGATTTCATGGTTTATTTCCTTCTGTCTGCATTGATTCTGTAACTTTTCTGTGTATTTTCTGCTTTTTTTAAAAGTTCTATATAAATAAAGTTAATTAACATCATCATGATTATTATTTAGACAGCTCTACGTCATAATAGTCACAACTTATTCATTCATATAATGTTAAAACTACAATATATAAATAAAAAGATCAATGTGTCCAGTCATTAATGGGACTCATGTCGACTTTAGTGACCAGAACACA
The DNA here is from genome assembly GCA_963678695.2 of Diplodus puntazzo. NCBI lineage: Eukaryota > Metazoa > Chordata > Actinopteri > Spariformes > Sparidae > Diplodus > Diplodus puntazzo. The sequence goes on from OZ023174.1 coordinate 418,097, forward strand.
GAACTCTTACAGGTCCAACAAGGAAGAAGTGCAAAAGAAAATGAACAGAAGAAGAGAGGGGGAGACAAGGACCAGCAGAGGAAACACAGGCAGGGCCGGAGTGGGGCCACTTTTCAGCCCGGGAGTTTCAGAACCAGGACCGGCCCACTTTTTCATGGCTGAAACTGAATAAATGAGGCAACAGTTTGGCTCTTATCCTGCAGTTTTTATTCCTATATAGCCTGACGTTAACTTCATTCTGAATATTTGTATATCATATAGAATCTATCATCACTTCTGCTGTGTGCTATCTAATCTTACATGAAATAAATCCATATTGTTTCCTCTGTTATCCTCTCTACCTGTCCATTGTGCAGTCATTGCCCTCTCATCATGCTTTTCAGTAGTGGACTGGCTTCCCTGCTGCTCAGAGGCTACACAAAAGTCATTTTACTGGATTTATTGGAGGTTTTTTAAATCAATATTTGCACAATATTTTAAAAAATATGTGATTTGCTATATATTGGGCGATGCAAATGGCTTGTTATTTCACTTAATTTGCTATTGTGCTTGCGAATAGGTTCACAACATTACAATGGCAGATATCTGCATAATGATGACGCTGCTTCTGATTAGGACTGGTGTTTTACTGGGTGATCCACTGAAGTTCAAGTAGAACTAACTTACACACTTCTAAGAATTTACAAGTGAGATTTCATATTTGTACATGGACATTTATAATTCTAATTAGTAAAAGAAAGTGATGGATATTCAGCTCAGCTATACATCACTGACAAACACATAACAGTACTGCACATATCCCATAACACAACACATACATACACTATACATAAGTAATACATGCTAAAACATCACCATAATATACACTCAAGATACATTGAAACACAATGAGTTATCAACATAGAGGCTACTGCTGTGACTTTCACTCACAACACAATAATTCTTTGCTCCCAAATATTTTGAAGTCTCACAGATTACATTTTGGGCACATATGTGACTAATGGTGGTAATTTCAAGCCCTGAAAAATATCATTTAATTACTTGAATTAAAGTAACATCAAGATACTCTTGAACATATTTGGGTCACGCTAATTTGGCTTTTATATATCTTGGCTTTCTCCACTTTCTAATCATTACTCTCCTCAATAAAAGCTCAAGTTAAATAAGTCTGATATGGTGCATCTTGACTGAAATGTTTCATATTTCATATTCATATTGATGAGACGGGTCAGAGGTGATAGTTACTAATATAATAAATTAAATAACTCTCACCTGGTGGGATCTGAAACAATTTCTTTACATTTGGCAATAACTTGTCTTTGCAGCTCTGCTCCGTTCCCTTGGACCTGGATCACACACAGGAGACGGATCAGATCAGATCAGCCACGCAGGACATGAACTCTCTGAACCTCTGAGTCCACATTCAAACATCTGTGGTGTTTCTGTGAAGAGGTTCACTTTACAGCTGTACAGACACTTTATAACTCCAGTCCTACGATAATGTGCGTTATGACAGTGATGTCAGAAGTTCTTGTGCTGTGCTGACGTACCGCTTGTGACTGAAGCAGCATCACAATGACGGACACGAGGAGCAGAACCATCCAGGAAGAACCGAACACATGTGCCATTCTGCAGACTCACTGTGGACACACAACAGACTGACTGTAGACATGATGATATATACACATATATATATGTACACACGTATATATATAATATGATCGGACTGCAGACACACTCAGCTCACATCAGTACAACATGAAGACAGAACGTCATTGAATACAATACCGGACAGAACCAGGAGAGTTCTGATGATCCGGTCAGGTGGAGCAGCTGAAGCTTGTTGTCTTTTATTAGCTCATAAATATCAAAGTTTTCATTAGTTAACTGTGTCTTTAAATAAAAGCTGATATTTAAATGTTAAATGTGTAAATGTGTTTAATACAACAAATACATAAATAAAATAAATAAAAAGAGAAAATAAAGAGAAGAGACGACACAACGTCTTTGTTTGTGAAGAACCTGCTGATATAAAGTTTAGTTTACATGTAGTCACTCTCAGTGTCACAGTTACCTTCTTTAACCCATCATGTCTAATATACTTGTATATTATGTATATATGTTATATTATGTTGTGTTTTTCACACGTCAAACATGTAACAAGCTACAAGAAATACAACACTGCTTTGAAAACGACTTTAAGGACTCGGAGACAGAACCGGATCGTGCAGATTCTGCAAGAATGACAAATGTGTAGAACTCACTGGACCAGAACAGAATGAAGTACTGACAGGTGAGAGGATGAAACCAGAGGGAGATAATTCCACATGACACTGAAACTAATACAGCTGCAGGTGTGGAAGGATCCCAGCTGACTGGTGCGACACACTCACAGACGCTAACAGCAGAGTTACATGCTCAAAGGTGGAGAAACACTAGAACAGGGTTCCTCAAGAACCGGCAGACACAAGATGGTGTGAGACGGGTTCTACACTTAATGGAACACATCAGCAACACAACAGATACGTCAATGTTCTCAGCCTCAACACTGAGAAGGCGTCTGATTCTGTCGGCTGGGAATATTTCTATCCAACACTGCAAAGATCAGCTCAGTCTTTCTATTCCTAAAGAACTTGTGTCGCTCCCCTACAGCCAGAATAAAGCTGAATGTGTGAGTGACTCTGTGCCTCTGAGAGGAGCACAGAATCCTGTTCACTTCATTAACTGAGCCACTCACACAAACAATCAGGGAAGATCAAGAAATAATGTGAGTTTGGATTAAAGACAGAATTAAAGACTTGTCTTTATGCAGATGATGTTCTGATCTGACTGGAAGTGGCAGAACTATCTTCCTGTTTGAAAACATTTGGTTATGATTCAGGTTAGAAATTAAATATACACAAAACACAAATCATTTGATATAAATATACACATTCGCTGCACAAAATCTTCATAACTGCAAGTGGGACAATGATATTATTATTTATCTGTGGATTTATATCCCCAGATCAGATTTACCCAACAAAGAAGCAAAGACAGATTTAAACAGATGGACCGACGTAATCGAATAGACATAATTAAGATGAACATTTTATCACGATCACTTTTTCTCTTTCAATAAATACCTGTAGAAATATTTACAAGACAATTGATTGAGTTGGAGGAATGATTTCAAGTTTCATATGAAGAGCTGAACCTGGATCAGATGTAAAACATCGTAACTGCCCAGAGGACAACAGGCTCTGCTGAATATGAACTATATGAATCAGCATCAGAGATGTTTGATTTATTGGTGCTTCAGTGAATGTATGAAACATAACATTTAAATATAAATCACATCACATCAGAATAAACACGGTTCTCACCTGCGCTGTGTGTTTACCTGCATCTCTCCCTGTTTTAGTTTTCTTTAGTGTTCTTGGTTTTATCGTGTTCCTCAAACGTCTCGTGCTCGCGGTTTTAATGTGTGAATCATTCAAACAAAATGAAAGTATAATACATTCTGACTTACCTGTTTCTGTGCAGAGCAGAGAGGCGTGTGGACTCGACAGGTGAGCAGGTGCTGTGGTGCAGTGTTAGAAATGGATCTGCTGTTATAGACACCTGCACTGAGCAGGACACGCCCACCGGCCCAGCAGAACTTTGCAGGGAGAAGAAGCGGTCCAGAGATAAGAGGCGACTTTACGACACTGATCTGCTGCAGGTGCACTTTACATTTGATCAGAGGTCCGATGGACAGTTGGTCCAGCAGGTGGGATTTGCATTTTCTCACCTGATTAAAGACTAAAGCCCACACATATAATATGTGTGTGTGTGTGTGTGTGTGTGTGTGTGTGTACAGGTAGCTGAAGTGTAGCATGCAGATGAACAGTGAAACGTCAAACTGAAAACGTCTCCTGAACTCAACCAATCACAGAACCAATCACAGAACCAATCGCAGAACCCTCTTCATCATCACTCATCATTCAGTAATGATTTTATTTTCGGTCTTCTGGAAATTTGACCAAATCTTTTGACTCATTAATATCTAGAAAGTTGTGAGTCAGATGTTCTTTGTAGCATCTTAATTTCTTCTGTCTGGTTCTGATTGATTATTGATTATTGTAATTCACTTTTTATTTGTAACATGTTTTCATTTTGAGAAGCAGAGTAACAACGGGCACATCCAGAGGTTCTGTATCATTAACCTCAGTCAGGACACAATAACAAACAAAGGATGTTCTTTTCAAAGACAGAAGAAGAGGATAATAGTGCGTGCAGAGCAGAGTGCTTCAGTATCGTCAGCTCTTCAGTCTGCAGGACGTGTGTCCTCCGTCTTCATGGTAACACTCAGTCTTCAGATGTAGTGTTTCTCTGGACTAAACAGTCTGTAATGTCTGATGACTTTCATCAGGCTGCACTAACAATTCTCTAAAGACTCTCCAGCTGAGCCAGAATGCTGCTGACTGTGTTCTGACAAGAACCCATATTAGCTTTTCTGCACTGACTTCCTGTGAAATACAGATTTTTTGTATTCATTAAATATTTTCCTCTCCTCACATACAGAACCCTCAGTGGTCAGGCACTGGTCTCCAGAAGTAGAATGAGATGCAGAACCTTCATCCATCAGGGTCCATCCTGTAGAACCGGTCCAGTGTGGGTTCAGACATCCTCTACGTTTTACAGCAGACATAAAACCTTCTTTTTGATAAAGTATGTAGTTAACGCTGCACAGGCTCTTAGCTGCCACAGGTTTAGACTGCTGGGGATTTCCCATGATGCTCCTCTCTCTCTATCTGTGCACATTCATGGTACTGACTCGGCTTCTGACCCAAAGTCTCTGTGCTCTCTAATCGTCCAGCTTCCTGTGGATGGTGGTCCTGCTTGACTTCTACCATCTTCATCTTCATCTTCATCATTATTATTATCTCCTCCCCTCTTGTCCTCTATCAGGTCAGTTTGAAGGGATCGATGGACGTGTTCGGCTTCTTTGGTTGATGTTCTGACACCGATCAGTTTCCAGTCGGCTTCATTTAGCACCATTCCCTCTAACAGCAATGTGTTGAAATAGAAGTTATATTAAAGCCACATTTAAACTTGTTCACCAGCAGCTCGTTGAGGTTTTCACTGAGAGACGTGCTGCCAATCGTCAGGTAATGGTAGAAGTTGGCCACACTGGCCTCAGTTCCTGTGTACTCGTAGTAGTTGGTGAATATTTCTGCCAGTTGGAGTTTTTCCTCTGGATTTGTCGCCGACTCACTGTTCTCAAGAAACTCATTGAACTTCCTCCAGGCGTTGAGGATGCGCAGCTCGTCTTGAGAGTAGATGCTGACGTAGTTGAACCATTCCACGTCTGTGGCCAGGTTGGAGATCTGGATGGAGAGAGAGTCCAGCTTCCTGTTCACCTCAGCAAACCCTTTCTTTACCTCATTCATCACAGGGTCATCCTGAGGGATGAAGGCCAAGGCCATGTTGACAGCAGAGAAGAGAGCACCAGCGATGCCGGGAGCCAAGCTGGCAAATTTGGAGAGTATCTGAAGGCTTTTTTTCGCTGATTCTGCAAACTTTTTCATCTCTGACGTGTCTTTGAATGTAGACAGAAGGTCTTTTGCCACCTCAAAGGTTGCACTGACTTCTTCTCTTGTCCTGGAAGGTAAGTGTCTCTTCTCCCTGGAGGTGGTTGACAGATCAGCTGAGGAGGTGGTCCAGCAGAGGAGAAGGATCAGTGAAGCCAACAGCATCGAGGCAGACAGCCGAGGGAACGCCATGACTGCAACACACAACAGGACATGGAATTATTTACTGATTGGATCAACAGTGACGCCTCATTAGCAGCTTTATTGTTGGGAATTCATATTTCTTTAAGTTTGTTTGTTGTGGCTAATGGGGAATAAATAATGATGATAATGATACCAGAAAAAACAGACCAATGCAACAGACAGAACCCGTGTTGGTGTAACACACCTGTGGACACAGTTGTCACATTCAGTCCATGAAGGAAGAGACGGTAGTAAAGAAGATCATAAACCTCTGACGGTTGCAGTGTTTGAATAACAGCCGGCAGATAAATGAGCCTGTTAGCTTAAACACACACAGACTGCCTTCATGTTCAATACATGCTGTGATGATTTCATCTCTTTATGAGCTGCAGGAGAATTAATCTACAGCTGCAGCTTCACCTGATGGAGGTTCAGGTTCATTTACATCCACTGAGAGATCAGGAGCTCATTTACTACATTAAATACTACACATACTGTTACATTTACTAGCCCAGCTGCATAGAAACAGTGTGTTGATTGCATTAACACCTGTAGTCGTCACTCTCTCACAGACAGACAGCTGAACATCTTCACTGAACTGTTGACTTTGTACATTTTCTCTATCATTTGTTCAGTTTAATATGAAGGGTCACATTTAAAGCAACGTTTCTTTTTTCTCAGACTTAAATTCACAAGAACACATGAGACACAGGAAGAGGGCGGGAACACAAAGTTAGCATCTGAGGAGCGACAAGACAAAGTTTCCCAGTTATGTGGCGTCGCATCTTACTGTTATTTGAATTATGTAACGTTAGGTTAGGCTATATGTTACAGCGCCACGCAATATATTGACTTGATAGGCTGATTAATTAACTTGAACTGTGCAGGTAAAGTTGCATTTTGTTCATCTTGCCTTCTTACGCCTTTCATCATCTTCATTGGTTGTTTCAGAGCCGCGAGCTCGTTTTATTGAAAAGCTGCTGATTGGCTGCATCTGTCTCCAGTGCTTTTCTCTTTTAATTCTCGCTTTTTTCTGCGCCACCCTTGCACTTTTTATTTTCCATTTTGCTAACACCCTTGCTCTTCTGGGGTTGCACACTGAATGACAGTAAAGTCTGTCTCAGTCTAAGTCAGTGGATCTGGATGAAACGTGGGTTTGGACGGCCTTCAACTCTCCCAGACTTCCTGCGAACGCGCCCACAAAGTCTGTGAGTCTACAGCAGTGACGTCCAGACAGAAACCTGCAGGACCACCACAGAGAACTGGACTCACTCTGATCTGCTCGTTGTGCATCTGAGTTATAACTTGATGTAAATGAGTTAAATGATGTTGTGGACAACAGAAAGCAGTTTGCAGTTGCAGGTCCTGTCCTCGTTTTTACAGATGATTTAACGTCACTGTTCACAAAACGAGGAGAGAAGCATCGTCTGCTCTGAGTTTAATCTACAAGTTTGGCTTCAATTAGTAATTCATTCACTAATGTATTTATTATTTGAATTATTTTATTCAAGTGTTTTTCATCACGTTGGTGCCACCTGGTGGTCATGTAAGGAACAGCAGAGTTACACTGAGCTCAAACACACAATCTGCAAACAAAACCTTCAGGAACCATCTCACAGGTTCTGTTGTCACTTTCATAACTTCCAATAATTATTGAATTATTTTGCAGCCAACAGGCCGGTCGTTCGCTCTCTGATAAATGTACATTAGTGATTCACTCAAACACACACTGACGTTCCTCATGTCGAAATAAAATCCCAGTAGTTTTGCGGCGTCCATTAGCTCTGTCGGCAGAGCGGCTGACCATCACATTTAAACTTGTTCACCAGCAGCTCGTTGAGGTTTTCACTGAGAGACGTGCTGCCAATCGTCAGGTAGTGGTAGAAGTTGGCCACACTGGCCTCAGTTCCTGTGTACTCGTAGTAGTTGGTGAATATTTCTGCCAGTTGGAGTTTTTCCTCTGGATTTGTTGCCGACTCACTGTTCTCAAGAAACTCATTGAACTTCCTCCAGGCGTTGAGGATGCGCAGCTCGTCTTGAGAGTAGATGCTGACGTAGTTCCACGTCTGTGGCCAGGTTGGAGATCTGGATGGAGAGAGAGTCCAGCTTCCTGTTCACCTCAGCAAACCCTTTCTTTACCTCATTCATCACAGGGTCATCCTGAGGGATGAAGGTGTTCTGACCCAGCTCGATAGGGGAAAAGGACGTAACATAAAACCAGGTGTAATTGGTAATTTAGAGTTATTTATTTTATGGAAGCGGGATCGTCAAAAAAACCTAACCAATAAACGATGGACAGAGGGCCTGCGGGTGCTGTTAAATCAAAGAAACAAATATAACCAAAAGAGGACTCGAAAAACTGAGCTATTGTTTTTAAACAAGCAAAAAAAAAACCTCTCTGTCTACTTCCAGTTTACTCCAAATAAAAACAGTCGAAACAGCACCATCTTCCTAGTGGGTCCAACGAAGAAAACTACACGTGTGTGCGATCAGTACTCTCAAGAGTGTCTAAACCCGGCCCAGCCCACAGACAATTAACAAGTGTCTCAATCACAGAATTCAAATGTGCAATCTTGAGAGACACAGTGGCGTGCTGCTCAGTGGAAATCACAGCCGCGCCGACTGCCATGCTGGCCAGAAATTTATAGCCACTTCCGCGACTTAACCCTAACCCAGATTGGTGCGTCGTTCCAGGTGCCGGTTCAATCAGATTCCCTCAGACCAAGACGGAGGAGGAGCACCCACATCCTGAAACACCACTCAGAGACAGGCAACACACACACACACACACACACACACACACACACCACACACACACAGACGGCCGTAACACCCCTCCCCTTAAGATCCTAACCGATAGATTGTTATAATGAAAACAAAACAACCTAATAACATTTATGCACATTTCTTGGTTAAACTCTAGACAAGACATCTGCCAACACATTTTCGGAACCCTTCTTGTGTCGAATTTCTAAATCGAAGTCTTGCACGATCAGAGCCCACCGCATGAGTCGTTGGTTATGGCTGTACATGCGCGACAGAAAGACGAGAGGGTTGTGATCCATGAAGACCACCACAGGCAAAGGACTGGACCCGACATACACCTCAAAGTGTTGGAGTGCCAACAGCAACACAACAGTTTCCTGGAGTAGTTGGAGTAGTTAAGCTGATGCTTGTTGAACTTGTGCGAGAGGTAAGACACAGATGACCAATGACTCATGCGGTGGGCTCTGATCGTGCAAGCTCCACCCAGATTGGTGCGTCGTTCCAGGTGCTGGTTCAATCAGATTCCCTCAGGCCAAGAAGGAGGAGGAGCACCCACATCTTGAAACACCACTCAGAGACAGGCAACACACACACACACACACACACACACAAACGGAGGCAGAGCTCGGCGACAGCCGTAGCAGGAGGCCAAGGCCATGTTGACAGCAGAGAAGAGAGCACCAGCGATGCCGGGAGCCATGCTGGCAAATTTGGAGAGTATCTGAAGGCTTTTTTTAGCTGATTCTGCAAACTTTTTCATCTCTGATGTGTCTTTGAATGTAGACAGAAGGTCTTTTGCCACCTCAAAGGTTGCACTGACTTCTTCTCTTGTCCTGGAAGGTAAGTGTCTCTTCTCCCTGGAGGTGGTTGACAGATCAGCTGAGGAGGTGGTCCAGCAGAGGAGAAGGATCAGTGAAGCCAACAGCATCGAGGCAGACAGCCGAGGGAACGCCATGACTGCAACACACAACAGGACATGGAATTATTTACTGATTAGCTCAACAGTGACGCCTCATTAGCAGCTTTATTGTTGGGAATTCATATTTCCTGAAGTTTGTTTGTTGCTTTTCATTTGTTTCATATTAGAGGACACCAGACCTCCGACACCTGGCGCCAAGCGAGCAACGTTGGTGAGGCTCTTTATCACAGACGATGACTTTTTTCTTTATTATTTTTTCTCTGCAATGTCTTTGACCGCTGTGAGGGATCTTTGACCTCACAGGTAGACTCCTCTTCACCATGTGGGGTCGTGAGGTCATGTGACCGAGCTGAGGAGTTTATCCAGGAGAGCAGAACGATGAAGTGAACCAACAGCAGCGAGGCAGACTGCAGCACAGACTACATGGTGATGAAGGGCATGCTGAGCAGAGGTGAGATAAAAGATCTTAAAACTCATCTCAGTCTGGTATATTTCCCATTAATGTGTCCCATGTAGCTCTGTGGGAGACGCTGACTTGATGCAGTTCAGCGTCAGCGACAATCACAATGCCAACATCCTGTTGGCAGGGGTGCAGATCTGATGTCAGGATTGGGGGGGACACAAAAGGGATTTTCTTTTTTTTTGCAGCTCATTCAATGCCACCATAAATCACAACTTCGTAGAGGCCATATCATTCAAAAGGTTCTGCACAGGGAATCATTTAGTGTGCTTACCTTTCTTATTTATATGTCCTAAACAGCCAACAGCAGTATCACTGCTTACTTAACTTATATTAGTAAATCATAATTCTAAGGGTCTCCGGCTGTGTTGTCTACTCATGTTCTTATCTTTCTCCCTCCGACACTCCCAGATCCACAATTACCAATTTATTCCACCATTTCAATCATTTCTTTTTAGATGTGAATCTAAAATGTGAAGAATGTGAAGTCTGAAAATAAATTAAATAAATAGTTCAATTTTGAATAATTTAGGGTATTTTTATTGAGGGGGACATGACCCCCCCCCCCCCCCCCCCCCCCCGTCCCCCCAGGATCTGCACCCATGCCTATTGGCCAACATCACCATGGCAACACCATGTCCACAGCACGGACACACCAGTTCTGTGATTAAATCTCATTCAGTTCTTGTAATTTATTTAATAAATGTACTTTTTTCCTTCTTGCGTTTCTTTTTTGGATAGTTTTTCACATTTTTGCAGAAAGTCGTGTTGATATATAAAAATATACATTTAAAGACTCATCAGCAATTATAGTCAAAACTGATTAAACAGGAGGAAATTGAATTGAACCAAACTGAATGGAGCTTAAATTACAATGTTCTTGTTCCAAGTCGGCTCGTTGTGTCGTGACTTGAATAGCAACGTGTTCTGAATGATGCGCCTGTTTAAAATGGAACAGACGTGTCCTGGTGTACTGTAACGTAAAGTTCAAAATGTGTTTTACTCCATTTGTTCTCATGAAAAATCTTTTTGGATTCTTTAATCATTTGTTGGTTGTTTGTTTAACCAGAATGAAAATCTGCAGAACTGATTCACATCATGGTTTGTGGCTCGTAATGAAATGTGTGACAAAGATTGTCTTTGAGCAAAAGGAACAGCAGGTTTCAACAGTAATCTGATGTCATTATGCCTCTGACGGGCATGATGGGTAATTATTAGGATCTCACAGTGAGCTGCTGTCAATCTGATTTACAAAGTGACAGTTTACGATGAAATATTGTAATCAGGGCACAACGACATACATGTAGCTATGAAATGTGTTTGTACAACAAAGTACACATGCTAACTTGCTAAACGGCTAACAATATGCTATCATGTTAATATGGTAATAACAGGTTATAAACAGGCTAACATGGTGATAACAGGCTAACACAGTAACCATCTGTATTATCACTGAAAATATACAGTGACGTAATATTTCACCTTGCTGCGAGTCTTTACTGTAGAAACAGACTGACTGTAACATGATGACATCATACTGATCAGCCATCATGAACCAGCTGAGCGACCGTGACGCCTGCAGCAGCTGACAAAGTCTTTTCATTAAAATATTCCATTCATTCACATTTTCCTTTTTATTTACAACATGTCCTGTTGATCGGCCCTCTCTCTCTCCTCCCTCCCTCCCTCCTCTCTCTCTCCTCCCTCCTCTCTCTCTCCTCCCTCCTCTCTCTCTCCTCCCTCCTCTCTCTCTCCTCCCTCCTCTCTCTCTCCTCCCTCCTCTCTCGCCCCCCTTCCTTCCTCCTCCTCCTCCTCCTCCTCAGTCTGCCTCAGCTGTCCTTGGTGCTGCTCTCTCAGATGGAGGCTGCAGTATTCTGCTGAGTAGCGGTGAGCCAGCTTTCTCTCGCTCTGCCTCCAGCCGTCAGCGTCCAGTCGAGCCTGACGGTCCAGGAGGAGGAAACTACAGCACCCACAATCCTCTGCCGCGGCCCCGACTGTCGCCTGGCCTGGAGCGAGCCCCGTGGAACCCTGGGAGTCGTTGTCCTCGCTAACCGGCTGCTGGTGGAAGTGGAGAGAGAGAGAGAGGGAGAGAGAGAGAGAGAGAGAGGTGGTGACGTGCCATGACAACCGTCAGAGAGGCAGAAAGGTGAGTTTATCTGTTTGTTGGTGCTCCAGTTTGTTTACCTGCCTCGTATTTCACCTCATCTCTCCCTGGATGTTTGTCAGCATCTTCTCCTCCTCCATCTTTCTCTCTCTCTCTCTCCTCTCTGGCTCTTCATCTCTGTCATCACTTCTTCATCCACCATCTTTTCATGTCTTTTCTTCTTCCTGCGCTCCGTCTCTCAGTCTGACGCTGCATTTTCCTGTTGGAGCTTCAGTCTGCTGGGAATGAGCGCTGTGTGTGTGTGTGTGTGTGTGTGTGTGTGTGTGTGTGTGTGTGTGTGTGTGTGTGTGTGTGTGTGTGTCCATCTCCACCCAGTCTGAAAGCAGCTCACAGATCATCTCATGTTCACTAAATGTCGGCTCGTTACGAGGCTGTGAAGGTTTTTTCTGACGACATAAAACAACACAACATGTAGTGAGACGCACAACGTGACGCAACAAGATGCTGAATGCAACAACATGACAGTACGACATGATCCATCACGATGCTGTGAGGAAATATAATATGATATATAAAGACACTACAGGACACAAAAATCACACCTTGAATCTACAGGTGACAGGTCAACATGTGGATTATATACAAACAATCATGAAACACCTCAAAAGCATTTGTCACAGAAAGGAGACATAACGAGGCGTCAGGTGAAACTCGAGCAGGTTGGTTTCTGTATTTCGTGCTGCAGATTGTTTATTAGTCATCACGACTACAACACGTCGAAGTTGGTTTCATTTTCCTTCCTCTTCTGTTCTAAGTGTTGGTTCCTCCTCTGAGGTGGAGCGTCCCTCAGCCTGAGAACAGGACGTCCACAGAGTCCATCTGTCTGCTCAGCGTCTGCAGGGTGAGGCGGCAGATGGCCTTCAGCTGGGCTACCTGCCACCTCCTCTCTGCTCCTCTCTGTCTACCTCGCTCGACCTCTCTCTCTCTCTCAGCCCCGGTGCACCTCGTGGGTCTGTTGGGTGGTTCTGTTGGGTGGTTCTGTTGGGTGGTTCTGTTGGATGGTTCTGTTGGATGGTTCTGAACAGACCACATTCACACGTTTTTCTTTGGTTTTCTGCTCATGTTCGGGGAAGAAGATTTAAGTGTTGATGCAACATTTCACATGATGTTTTTGGGTGATGTAACCAGGAAGTGTACTGTTGCCATGGAGACGGCTAACTGTGGGAACCAACTTGTATATTTGTTCATATCCAGTCACTCAGTCTCCACCAGAAGTCCGCCCACAAGATCCAGAGTCTGTAGTCTCCTGCTGCAGACAGAGAGACTCTGCTGTCCTGACGTTGGTCGGGAGTTCGTTCCTCCACTGAGGCTCCAGAACAGAGAAGAGTCGTGACTTCTCTGAGCAGCTTTGTTTGCTCTCAGTGATGGCGGTACCAGCCGGCCCGCTGATGTAGCAGAGTGCAGTGCTCTCTCTGGGCTGTGTGGTCTGACCAGGGTTTGGAGGCAGACGGTGCAGTTCTGTTGACGGCCTTGAAGACCAGCACCATCATCTGGAATCAGATGCGGGCCACAACAGGAAGCCAGTGGAGGTCACGGAGGAGGCGGGTCACATGGGAGAATTTGGATAGACTGTAAACGAGGCACTGCAGCGTTCTGGATCTGCTGCCATGGTTTAGCCACAGAGGATTACGCCCAGGTTCCTCTCCGTCGATGAAGGCTGATACCGTGACGTCCTGGACAGGGACTGACAGGTCCATGTGAGGGCAGTCTGTCCCGGGATGAAGAGGAGTTCAGGTTCACTCAGGTTGAGTTTGAGGTGATGAGCAGCCGTCCGAGCAGAGATGATGCAGACATTCAGAGATGATGCAGACATTCAGAGATGATGCAGACATTCAGAGGTGAGCGTCACATGTGGCTGTTGGAGGAGGACGAGGGGAAAGAGAGGAACAGTTGGTGTCGTCAGCAGAACAGTGGCCAGAGAATCCATGTGATGTGACTGCAGAGCCCAGTGATCTAGTGGAAACAGAATTGGTCATGATACTGACCCTTGAGGGACACCAGTTTCCAGAAAGTAGGGTTTGGACAAGGAGCCGTTCCATGTGACCTGAAAGGTGAGATTTGTCAAGTATGATGTGAACCAGGTTAGAGCTGAGTCAGCGATGTTCAGCCAGAGTGGAGACGAGGATTTGGTCTGTCAAACACAGAAGAGTCGAGGAGGACGAGGACTGAAGAGTGGGACGAGGTTCTAGAGGCACCGAGTGACTCAGTCACTGAGAAGACGGCTGAAGCCTATATATATATATATATATATATATATATATATATATATATATATATATATATAGAGAGAGAGAGAGAGATAGATAGATAGATAGATAGATAGATAGATAGATAGATAGATAGATAGATAGATAGATAGATACCCACATGTAGTTTATGTATATGTGGGTATATGTATTAATTGACATATGTGGATATGTCAATTAATAATCCTGGACATCAATGAATCCAGTTCTGTGTTTCTAATGTTGTGAAATTTTAATGTTTCATCAAAATAAAGAAAATCAAAGATCAGACGTACTTAATGATGTTTTGTTCTTTCATGTTAAAATCCTGAGATTATAATAACAATCATATTTTGTGGAGGGAGGTTCTGTAGGGATCTTGAAGGATCCGTGGGCCTCAGAGTGGTTCTGTTCTGTGCTCAGTGAAGTGATTTTGAACTGCTCCTTTAAATTCATTCTTGTCTCTGAACAGAAACTGCTGAGTCATGTCTGCCGGACTGGACGATACAGACAACGTGTTCGGTGAGTCACACACACACACACACACACACACACACACACACAGTGTAACTAACTACATTTACTCAAACACACAGTCGAGGTACTTTCCTTGAGTCTGTTACTCTTTTACATCTCACAGGAAAATATTATAACTTTCACTGGACTACATTCTTTTGACATTTTCAGTTACTTTACAAATAAATATTACTGACGACACATGTAAATAGTTTTGTGTGAAGTGTCGTAGAAGACGGAGCTTCACAGTAAAACAGAGTTGCACTGCTAGCTGTTAGCTGTTAGCTGTGAACAGCAGTGACGCGATCGCAGCCGTCCAGAGTCTCGATCCTGATGAGACAAACTGAGACAGAGAGACAACATCAGTCTGTGACATCATCTCATGTCTCTCCTCCTCTCTCCTCCATCCACTCTGTTTTCTCTCTCTGTTCTTCTTCACCTCTGTTAATGTTTACCTCCTCCTCCCCTCCCTCATGTCTCCCCTGGGAAATAAATTGCAGTCAGCTTGTTGTGGGGGAGGAGACACACAGGAAGTCTTTATATTCTCCTGAACAGACAGAACCTGCAGAGTCACAAACACGCTGCCGAGTTAAAAAGTGGCTTCATTTATTTTTAGGAACAATTAATATTCTCTTAAAAAGACGTCTGAAGAAAACGTCAATTAAAGAAGGCAGTAAAACACACGCAGGTAATTCTACTCCATGCTTTTACTTTGATTTTGGAAAAAAATATTTCTGTTTCAATCATTAACTGACTGCTGTTACCTTCTGAGGCGCTAGCTGGTTAGCATGCTAACTTAACTTCTGGATTATTTTTTAACTTTATTTGTTAAAAATCCACCAAGTCTGGACATTTTCTGAGCAGGTCATGTTTTTATGAGTCGATCCAAAGACATTTTGTTTGTGACCCGTCTCTTCTCAGAGTTCAGGTGAGACTCAAACACACATCACACCAGTGCTCAGGTTCACCAGTCGCGTGTATGTCGCTGTGAACTAAAGCGCCGTTTACAGCCACGTGAGCGACTGTTACCACTGTGTGTGTGTGTGTGTGTGTGTGTGTGTGTGTGTGTGTGTGCTGGTCAGCATGTTGAATATGTGATGGGCTCTGGTGGGTTTAGTGGGAGGATGACGAGGATGAAGATGAAGTCATTATGATGAAGCTGCAGGGCTGAACAACGAGTCACTGCTCTGACATCATGTGACTGGATGTGTTTTTACTTCTGCACTTAAAATAAATGATTTAAAGTTTAATTGAATTAAAGGTGAACAGGGTCATGGTGGTGTCAGGGTCATGTGAGTTGGTTTACCTGTGTGTATGTTTCAGACCTGAACGAGGCGATTCCGGAGACCGAGCTGCTGGATAACAGCATCCAGAAGGGCCGCGCCCAGCTGTCCGTCAAAGCTCGCAGGCACCGCCCTTCTCGGTCCCGTTACCGTGACAGCGTGAGCTCGACGGAGGGCGATGACAGCCTGGAGAGGAAGGTACGCCATAGTGTGATGGAGGTTACACAGACATGATGACGGGTGGAAGAATGACGTGATAATCAAATGACTGCAGTTAGTAAAACAAAAGTGTATGTGCGTGTGTGTGTGTGTGTGTGTGTGTGTGTTAGCAGGACAGTCCATTACACTCGGCTCGCTCACCTCTACACCTGGCCATGCGAGGCTCCTCCCCATCTCCTGATTCGCTGTTGTCTGCTCGAAGCCCCGGTTTCTCCTTCGACTCATCACGGGTGAGACCAATAAGAGCTCAAGACAACAATATGTGGTTATTTATGCTAATGCTAATGCTAACCCCAACACTGAGATACAAACAACCAAAATGAACGCTGCTTCTCTGTAACTGCGTCGCTACAACAACAACAACCTCCACGCTACGACCGACACACTGAAAATGGTGCGTTTATAGTAGCCTGCTCGCTATCGGTACAAACAGAAACAAGCTAGCAGCTCTTATCTTTTCTGTTGCAGGAATTTAACCATCTAAGTGGCAGAACTCACCACGTGCAAAACAAATTCACCTGACACAATTTTACAGGCAGGAGCATCCTCCCTGCATCCTAAGTTTAGCCCCGCCCACAACGACAGTGATTGAAAACAAACAAGCCAAAGCTTTTCTCCTGTCCCAGAATGATATTAAGGAAGTGGCGATGCGAGACTAGCTTGTCTTTGGTTCTTCAGGTGCGTCACTCTCCAGAGGATGAAGGAGCGTCATTGGCTGCTCCCCCGCGGGGGCGGTACCATCAGCTGACCAATGCCACGTCTCAGGAGGCCCTGGTGACACCCAGCAGCTCGCCCTCCAGGTCCTGCCCCTCCTCCGACTGCTCACGAGTCTACATGAGGAGGAGCAGGAGGCCCGACAGTGAAGGTATCCAGAGACACACCTGAGAACACACTGACACCTGTGTTTGTGTGAGCACAGTTACCTTAAATTGATTTATCATTGATTTTACCATGTGTGTGTGCGTGTCAGTGTTGGTTTCTGACTCGAGTCGGGAGACAAGTCCGGCTGATCCGGGTAGTCCCACCGTCGTCTTCGATAAGAAAACCAAGAGGCGCTTCCTGGACCTCGGGTGAGAGACAGTTTTTAACGTACCTTATCGTCGACATCAGCAGAATGTTAGTCAGACTAAGTCAGTAACGACGTGTTCATGTCTCCGTCTGTCAGCGTGACTCTCAGGCGTTCATATATCCGGGTGAGGAAAGACAAGTCCAACCGCCTCTCTGTGGGCAGCAGGTGTGTCCGTCACAACCAAACCTCCATTCTGACACGTCAACATTTAAAAGAAAGAACAAACACATTAATGAAGGAAGTCATCACTAACAAACAGATGTGTTCTATTTTGCCCTCAGAGAACCATCTGAGAGTCCGTCTCGGTCTTCGGGATCCTTTGTTTCGTTCTCCTGGTTCACTGAAGGACGGGGGTCGCTCTCCTCCTCCGGGACCCCCCCCTGCTCCCCCAAAAACACCCCGCTGAGTTCCCCAAGACCCCGCAAGTCACACTCACAGGTACGGAACAAACTCAAGACCTCCTTCATGTTTCCTGCATGTTATATAAGTTCCTCTATTATTGACAAAGGTTCCTCTATTATTGGCAAAGGTTCCTCTATTGTTAACAAAGGTTTCTCTCTTCTTGACAAATGTTCCTCACTTGTTGATTAAGATTTCTCTCTTGCTGACAAAGGTTCCTCTATTGCTGACAAAGGTTCCTCAATTGTTGACATAGGCCACTGTCTTTTTTGCAAAGGATCCTCTCATCTTGACAAAGGTTCCTCTATTGTTGACAAACATCCACTCTTGCTGCCAAATGTTCCTCTATTGCTGACAAAGGTTCCTCTCTTGCTGAGAAAGGTTCCTGTCTTGTTGACAAAGGTTCCTTTCTTGCTGACAAAGGTTCCTCTCTTGTTGACAAAGGTTCCTCTCTTGCTGACAAAGGTTCCTCTCTTGTTGACAAAGGTTTCTCTCTTCTTGACAAAGGTTCCTTTCTTGCTGACAAAGGTTCCTCTCTTGTTGACAAAGGTTCCTCTCTTGCTGACAAAGGTTCCTCTCTTGTTGACAAAGGTTTCTCTCTTCTTGACAAAGGTTCCTTTCTTGCTGACAAAGGTTCCTCTCTTGTTGACAAAGGTTTCTCTCTTGTTGACAAAGGTTCCTCTCTTGCTGACAAAGGTTCCTCTCTTGTTGACAAAGGTTCCTCTCTTGTTGACAAAGGTTTCTCTCTTGCTGACAAAGGTTCCTCTCTTGTTGACAAAGGTTCCTCTCTTCTTGACAAAGGTTCCTCTCTTGCTGACAAAGGTTTCTCTCTTCTAGACAAAGGTTCCTCTCTTGTTGACAAAAGTTTCTCTCTTATTGACAAAGGTTCCTCTCGCTGCTAAATGTTTCTCTCTTCTTCACAAAGGTTCTTCTCTTGCTGACAAAGGTTCCTCTCTTCTTGACAAAGGTTCCTCTCTTGATGACAAAGGTTCCTCTCTTCTTGAGAAAGGTTCCTCTCTTGTTGACAAAGGTTCCTCTCTTCTTGACAAAGGTTCTTCACTTATTGATTAAGGTTCCTCTCTTATTGACAAAGGTTCCTCTATTATTGACAAAGGTTCCTCTCTTCTTGAAAAAGGTTCCTGAATTGTTGACATAGGCCACTCTCTTTTTACAAAGGTTCTTCTCTTCTTGACAAAGGTTCCTCTATTGTTGACAAACATCCACTCTTGCTGCCAAATGTTCCTCTCTTGCTGACAAAGGTTCCTCTCTTGTTGACAAAGGCTACTGTCTTGTTGACAAAAGTTCCTCTCTTGTTGACAAAGGTTCCTCTCTTATTGACAAAGGTTGCTCTCTTGTTGACAAAGGTTCCTCTCTTATTGACAAAAGTTGCTGTCTTGCTGACAAAGGTTCCTCTCTTGCTGACTAAGGTTCCCCTCTTGTTGACAAAGGTTCCTCTCTTATTGACAAAGGTTGCTCTCTTGTTGACAAAGGTTCCTCTCTTATTGACAAAAGTTGCTCTCTTGCTGATAAAGGTTCCTCTTTTGCTGACTAAGGTTCCCCTCTTGTTGACAAAGGCTACAAGAGGGGAACCTCTGTTGTACCGTATGTTTCATGGGTCAGAGAGCCTAATGGCTGTAATAGGCTGAGTGTGTGTGTGTGTGTGTGTGTGTGTGTGTGTGTGTGTGTGTCGTGTGTGTCTGTGTTGTATCAAAATGTGTGAGTGAAAGAAGAAAATTGAAAATGGCTGCCGTATGTTTGTAAGATCAGGATCCATTCCTGTGACTCGACCTGTCTTAGTTCAGATCGTCCTATCAGCGCCCTCTGCTGGACAGTTAGTGAGACGTTCTTCTTCTGTGGTGTCTGAGGACAGGCGTCTCTCTGAGAGACAGCACAGTTGCCACAGTTTTAAAGTCGCTTAAAGATATTGGTAGTTGCGGGTTGCAGGTTTTTGGGCTTGTTGTTAAAGTGTTCCTCTTCCTATTGTATTGCATGTCATATTGCTTTGAAGTCCTGGAACTAAAACAAAAAAGGATCATAACATATAAAAACCAAAATAAATACAATGATATTACTGGATTCAGGGTGATATTTGCGTGAGTGCAAAGTGTAATAATCTCAATTTTTTTTTTTTTTTACCACGAACGGAGAAGTCGCTTGTTTTGGGCTTGTTTTCATAGGCCCGCTTGCTTGTTTCTCTCGCGATATCTGGCAACACTGAAAGACAGGTGTCTCTCTGAAAGACAGGTGTCTCTCTGACAGACAGGTGTCTCTCTGACAGACAGGTGTCTCTCTGAAAGACAGGTGTCTCTCTGACAGACAGGTGTCTCTCTGACAGACAGGTGTCTCTCTGAAAGACAGGTGTCTCTCTGAAAGACAGGTGTCTCTCTGACAGACAGGTGTCTCTCTGACAGACAGGTGTCTCACTCTAACAGACAAGTGTCTCTCTCTAACAGACAGGTGTCTCTCTGACAGACAGGTGTCTTTCTGACAGACAGGTGTCACTCTAACAGACAGGTGTCTCTCTAACAGACAGGTGTCACTCTAACAAGATGGAGAAACAGAAAGAAAAACAAAGAAGAAAAGATCAGGAACAACGCAGGAACTGAGCCCCGCCACCAGGGGGAGACAGAGTGAGGGACGGGGGAGGGAGGAGGACAGCTGGGGACAGAGGGAGGGACGGGGGAGGGAGGAGGACAGCTGGGGACGGAGGGAGGGACGAGGGAGGGAGGAGGACAGCTGGGGACAGAGGGAGGGACGGGGGAGGGAGGAGGACAGCTGGGGACGGAGGGAGGGACGAGGGAGGGAGGAGGACAGCTGGGGACAGAGAGGTTCCTCTCTTTTTTCTGAATAAAAGTAAATGAAAACAAATGAAATACATTTTCTCTGCACCTGTAAGTGTTTTGTCCTTCAGGGCCACCATAGCAGTATAAAGGACACATCTCCTGTGGTGCTCGCTATCCCACAATCCATTGCATGTCAGGAACTTGTTAAAGGTGCGTTCAGATGCTCTTTGTTGTCGTTCAACAGGTGTTAAAGTCATCACAGGATGAAAATCTGAAGAAAAGAAAAAACCTGACTTTCAGAGTTGATGAGAAGTACGGAGGCAGAGGAAGGACAAATTTAACTTGATACCTTGTTGTGACATTAAAGAAAACATTTAAGCAGTGAAATTTTTTGTTACTGTCTTGTTTACAAAGGTCCCTCTCTTGCTGACTAAGGTTCCTCTATTGCTGACAAAGGTCCCTCTCTTGCTGACAAAGGTTCCTCTCTTGCTGACAAAGGTTCCTCTCTTGTTGGCAAAGGTTCCTCTCTTGTTGGCAAAGGTTCCTCTATTGTTGACAAAGGTTCCTCTATTGCTGACAAAGGTCCCTCTCTTGCTGACAAAGGTTCCTCTCTTGCTGACAAAGGTCCCTCTCTTGCTGACTAAGGTTCCTCTATTGCTGACAAAGGTTCCTCTCTTGCTGACTAAGGTTCCTCTCTTGCTGACAAAGGTCCCTCTCTTGCTGACTAAGGTTCCTCTATTGCTGACAATGGTTCCTCTCTTGTTGACAAAGGTTCCTCTCTTGTTGGCAAAGGTTCCTCTATTGTTGACAAAGGTTCCTCTATTGCTGACAAAGGTCCCTCTCTTGCTGACAAAGGTTCCTCTCTTGCTGACAAAGGTTTCTCTCTTGTTGACAAAGGTTCCTCTCTTGCTGACAAAGGTTCCTCTCTTTGACAAGGTATGTCTGTACAAAGGTTCCTCTCTTGCTGACTAAGGTTCCTCTCTTGTGACAAAGCTACTGTCTTGTTACAAAGGTTCCTCTATTGCGGACAAAGGTTCCTCTCTTGTTGGCAAAGGTTCCTCTCTTGTTGACAAACGTTCCTCTCTTGTTGACAAAGGTTCCTGTCAAGAGGAGAACAGATTAAAAAGAAACACAGATTAGTCTTTACATTGGCTGAATTCAGCCAATCAGAGACCAGAGTGTCAGGTTGCCGCGTGTGTGTTTCTCTACATTGATTGTTCTGATTTACTCATCTTCACCCACATCACCATCCTGCATGCTCTTAGCTAAACCATCACCACAACACACACACTAACACACACACTAACAGACACACACTATAACACACAAAATAAAACACACACATACACTCTCTCTCACACACACACACACACACACACACACACACGATCACACAGCTGAGGTCTGTTTTGTGGTGATACATATTCTGCTGTTATAGCCTGTAAGAACAATGTGTGTGTGTGTGTGTGTGTGTGTGTGTGTGTGTGTTTATGACTCTTTCTCTTCACCCATTAAAGCTCAGAGGAAAAAGCTCCATTAAACATCCATCAGAGAGCCTAATGGCTGTAATAGGCTGAGTGTGTGTGTGTGTGTGTGTGTGTGTGTGTGTGTGTGTGTGTGTGTGTTTGTGTGTGTCTGTGTTGTATCAAAATGTGTGAGTGAAAGAAGAAAATTGAAAATGGCTGCCGTATGTTTGTAAGATCAGGATCCATTCCTGTGACTTGACCTGTCTTAGTTCAGATCGTCCTGTCAGCGCCCTCTGCTGGACAGTTAGTGAGACGTTCTTCTTCTGTGGTGTCTGAGGACAGGCGTCTCTCTGAGAGACAGCACAGTTGCCACAGTTGTAAAGTCGCTTAAAGATATTGGTAGTTGCGGGTTGCAGGTTTTTGGGCTTGTTGTTAAAGTGTTCCTCTTCCTATTGTATTGCATGTCATATTGCTTTGAAGTCCTGGAACTAAAACAAAAAAGGATCATAACATATAAAAACCAAAATAAATACAATGATATTACTGGATTCAGGGTGATATTTGCGTGAGTGCAAAGTGTAATAATCTCAATTTTTTTTTTTTTTTACCACGAACGGAGAAGTCGCTTGTTTTGGGCTTGTTTTCATAGGCCCGCTTGCTTGTTTCTCTCGCGATATCTGGCAACACTGAAAGACAGGTGTCTCTCTGAAAGACAGGTGTCTCTCTGACAGACAGGTGTCTCTCTGACAGACAGGTGTCTCACTCTAACAGACAAGTGTCTCTCTCTAACAGACAGGTGTCTCTCTGACAGACAGGTGTCTTTCTGACGGACAGGTGTCACTCTAACAGACAGGTGTCTCTCTAACAGACAGGTGTCACTCTAACAGACAGGTGTCACTCTAACAGACAGGTGTCTCTCTGACAGACAGGCGTCTTTCTGACAGACAGGTGTCACTCTAACAGACAGGTGTCTCTCTGACAGACAGGTGTCTCTCTGACAGACAGGTGTCTCTCTCTGACAGACAGGTGTCTCTCTAACAGACAGGTGTCTCTCTAACAGACAGGTGTCTCTCTGACAGACAGGTGTCTCTCTCTGACAGACAGGTGTCTCTCTAACAGACAGGTGTCTCTCTAACAGACAGGTGTCTCTCTGACAGACAGGTGTCTCTCTCTGAAAGACAGGTGTCTCTCTGACAGACAGGTGTCTCTCTCTGACAGACAGGTGTCTCTCTCTGACAGACAGGTGTCACTGACAGACAGGTGTCTCTCTCTAACAGACAGGTGTCTCTCTGACAGACAGGTGTCTCTCTCTGACAGACAGGTGTCTCTCTCTGACAGACAGGTGTCACTGACAGACAGGTGTCTCTCTCTGACAGACAGGTGTCACTCTAACAGACAGGTGTCTCTCTCTAACAGACAGGTGTCTCTCTGACAGACAGGTGTCTCTCTCTGACAGACAGGTGTCTCTCTCTGACAGACAGGTGTCACTGACAGACAGGTGTCTCTCTCTGACAGACAGGTGTCACTCTAACAGACAGGTGTCTCTCTCTGACAGACAGGTGTCTCTCTGTCTCACCCAGCAGGACAGTAAAGTTAACTGTGAATGTCTCTCTGTCAGGAGTCGGCTCTCAGTGAGGAGTTCTCTCCTCCTCACACCTCCTCCTCCACCTCTCCTCCTGTCGACTGCTCCTCCAGATCTTCCCACCCATACCACACCCTGTCACAGTCCTCTGATGAGGTAATACACACACACACACCCAGTTAGCTTTCAGCTCAGCATTGCTATTGAGCTTATTCAGTCAGATAACTCCTCCTCCTCTTGTTCCTCTCCCTCCTCCTGCTCCTTCTCCTCTTCTTCCTCTCCCTCCTCCTCCTCCTCTTCCTCAGCCCTGTGATGACCCGTCCTGTCCGGCGTCCTCGTGGACGACTCAGCAGGTCTGTCAGTGGCTGCGAGGACTCAACATGGAGCAGTACGTCACAGAATTCAGTGCGAGAGACGTGGACGGCCAGGAGCTGCTGCAGATGGACGGCAACAAGCTGAAGGTGAGGACGAGGAGGACGTCCTCCGTGGCGTCTGAGCGCGCTCAGTGCAGGACGACACAATTCATGTACGGAAGACTTTTACTGTCCGGAACAAAAGTAAGGAGTCAGAATCAGACATGAAGGAAATGATCAAATCTGAACAGGAAGTCACGACTGAAACTGATGGAAGATGTATATAGTCATATTTAATGTTTGACAAAACATTAAGTCTGTCTCTCCTCTGTCCTCTCTCCTCTGTCCTCTCTCCTCTGTCTTCTCTCCTCTGTCCTCTGCAGAGTCTGGGCGTGCTCAGTTCGTCCGATCGCAGTGCTCTGAAGCGTCGCATCAAAGAAATCCAAAGTGCAGCAGAGAAGGAGAGAAAAGCTCTGGACAAGATGGAGAAACAGAAAGAAAAACAAAGAAGAAAAGATCAGGAACAACGCAGGAACTGAGCCCCGCCACCAGGGGGAGACAGAGTGAGGGACGGGGGAGGGAAGAGGACAGCTGGGGACAGAGGGAGGGACGGGGGAGGGAGGAGGACAGCTGGGGACGGAGGGAGGGACGGGGGAGGGAGGAGGACAGCTGGGGACGGAGGGAGGGACGTGGAGGGAGGAGGACAGCTGGGGACGGAGGGAGGGACGGGGGAGGGAGGAGGACAGCTGGGGACGGAGGGAGGGACGGGGAGGGAGGAGGACAGCTGGGACGGAGGAGGGACGTGGAGGGAGGAGGACAGCTGGGGACGGAGGGAGGGACGGGGGAGGGAGGAGGACAGCTGGGGACGGAGTGAGGGACGGGGGAGGGAGGAGGACAGCTGGGGACGGAGTGAGGGACGGGGGAGGGAGGAGGACAGCTGGGGACGGAGGGAGGGACGTGGAGGGAGGAGGACAGCTGGGGACGGAGGGAGGGACGGGGGAGGGAGGAGGACAGCTGGGGACGGAGTGAGGGACGGGGGAGGGAGGAGGACAGCTGGGGACGGAGGGAGGGACGGACAAACCCTGGACCTCCGCCTGGTTTCTGCAGCAGCTTGATAATTGTGAAACTGAACGTTGACTTTGTGACAGACTTGAGGCTGTACGGTGGCCCAGAGGGACAAATCCAGCAGATTCAGGTGTTGTGTTGTGTTCACTTGTGTTTGTGTGTGAGTTCAATTTGAACAGAAGAAACATGAAGAGAATTTTTTTTTCTGAATAAAAGTAAATGAAAACAAATGAAATACATTTTCTCTGCACCTGTAAGTGTTTTGTCCTTCAGGGCCACCATAGCAGTATAAAGGACACATCTCCTGTGGTGCTCGCTATCCCACAATCCATTGCATGTCAGGAACTTGTTAAAGGTGCGTTCAGATGCTCTTTGTTGTCGTTCAACAGGTGTTAAAGTCATCACAGGATGAAAATCTGAAGAAAAGAAAAAACCTGACTTTCAGAGTTGATGAGAAGTACGGAGGCAGAGGAAGGACAAATTTAACTTGATACCTTGTTGTGACATTAAAGAAAACATTTAAGCAGTGAAATATTTTTGTTTTGTGTTTTAAATTGAATCATTTTGTTATTTTCCGTAAAATGAAAGTATTTTAAAAAAAAAACCTAAATTGTCATTTTCACATTAAAAAATCGAGATTAAGTGAAAATATCTGAATCCTGGTCATCATCAGACAGACAGTCCGTCCAATCAGGTGGCTCCCTGTCAGTCATGTGATGGTTGGGTTAAAAACGGCCTTTCTCTGCTTCCATGAAGCGCCTGAACACATCGTCAGTTTATCTCTGTGATGTGATGTCATCTGATTTAGGGCTCAATGTTAAGCCCCGCCTTCTCTGAAGGACACTCCTGGTTTGACCACGCCCCCTGGAGGCGGGGCCTGAACGTTCTGAAGGAGCCTGAAAGAGAAAATGAAGAAGTTCAGATTGTGAAACATCTGACTCTGACTGACCTCTGACCTTTGACTGACCTCTGACTGACCTCTGACTGACCTCTGACCTTTGACTGACCTTTGACTGACCTCTGACTCTGTGACCTCCACATTAAACTGATCGTTTCAATAAATAAAACTGTGAGAAATGTTTTGACGGGCGTTATTTTCCTTCAAAATAAAAAAAATCCAATAAAAAGTCCCAAAAGAAAATTATGAATGTGTTTTGTATAAAGTGTAAATACTCGATATCTGAGTGGAACGCAGCCCAACACACACACACGTAAACAAACACACAAAGTGACAATAATTTATTATTAAAATCAACATGTACAAAGTTCCTGATTGGCTGAGAGCACCTCGTGGTAACAACCAATAAACACAAAACACAAAATACAGAAACAGTTTTGTCTCCGAGGACGAAATGAACATTTATAAAATTATAAAATCTGTAATCAGAAAAACAATTCAGTAAATGAGTTCACCCACAGGGTTTACTGCACTGTGACATCATCGTCACTACTGTGACATCATCATCACTACTGTGACGTCATCACCACTACTGTGACATCATCACTACTGTGACTCATCACCTACTGTGACATCATCATCACTACTGTGACATCACATACTGTGACATCATCACTACTGTGACATCATCACTACTGTGACATCATCACTACTGTGACATCATCATCAGTACTGTGACATCATCAGTACTGTGACATCATCACTACTGTGACATCATCTTCACTACTGTGACATCATCATCACTACTGTGACATCATCACTACTGTGACATCATCACTACTGTGATGTCATTGCACTTGTTGCTCAATGTGAGAAACTTTACTTCCTGCAGTGACCCAGCCTCCCTCCCTCCCTCTCTCTCCCTCCCTCTCTCTCTCCCTCTCTGTCTCCCTCCCTCTCTCTCTCCCTCTCTGTCTCCCTCTCTCTCTCTCTCGCCCTTCAATCCTCCTCCAAAATAAAACATTTAAATACAAACAATAAATATTTCACCATAAATAATCAATATCAATAATAACAGCAGGTTTGTACAAACTGAAACATAAATAAAATAACAATAAATAAATGTCTAGAAACAAACGATGGTGTAAAGCTGATTAATTTCATTATTGATCAGTATGATGATTAATTTCATTATTGATCAGTCTGATGATTAATTTCATTATTGATCAGTCTGACGATTAATTTCATTATTGATCAGTCTGACGATTAATTTCATTATTGATCAGTCTGACGATTAAGTTGACGATCATCAAACTCTAAAAGCGTTTTGTCCTAAAATTGTCTCTAAGTATTGATTGCAAGAGAATTTGCTGTCAATTAATTTTCTGATTGATGAATCTGTTGAATATCAGATGATTTGTTTGATGTTTCCTGCAGCTTCCAGAGGAACACAAAGAGCAGCGAGCGTGAAGCGAACGTGTTCAGACCTGCCGCGATCACATCTTCAGCCGCATTCCTGCTGCCATTCTTCTGCAACGCATCAGCCAATCAGAGGAGAGAGCTGCTGATCGCACACTGAGGAGGGTCCGCCGTCAAAGTAAGACGCCAGCGGGTCCTTTAAGTCTGTCTCATGAAATGTCCCCGTGAATAAATGGATCTGCAAACAGCAGCAGTCTCTGAAGGAAGACGTGTCACTCAGTGCAGCTTGTTTCTGGCTCAGCAGATGTACTGATCAGGATCGGTTCGGTCCACATCAGTTCTGATGTCCAGACAGAGGACTGTTAAAGGTGTCACAGAACTCTGGATTCTCTCTGTCTGACCTCAGCGTCTCGTGTGGCTGCTGCTCATCTTGCTTTGCTGAAAATGTAACTTTAAATATCTTAATCTATTTTGTGTTCCTCGTCTGTTCTGCAGAACACAGACGGTTCTGTAGGAGACGGTTCCGACTGCTGCTGTCATTAAACTTGAAGAGTTTCCTCGGAGACTCATCTCTCGTGGAAACAACACAAAGTCGCTAATGGACGATCAATAAAAAATCTCCCATGAGGCACTGCAGGACTCATCAGTTCTGTCCATTTAGTGTCACTCATTTTCCCCTGAGGTCCTCAAACGCAGCGCGGGGTTGATCCATGGTGGGCGGGGCTTA
This sequence comes from Diplodus puntazzo, assembly GCA_963678695.2. NCBI lineage: Eukaryota > Metazoa > Chordata > Actinopteri > Spariformes > Sparidae > Diplodus > Diplodus puntazzo. The sequence goes on from OZ023174.1 coordinate 446,148, forward strand.
GCGTGCAGCTGCAGCCGGGCGCCTGTAGGTGGCGATGGCTCTCAGGCTGCGGATCAGGTCGTGACAGAAAGAGCGAAGCTGCGTCAGTGACAGGTGGACCGCCACCTGGACCTCGTAGTTACCATGGAGACGACGGGCGAGGTCCAGAGGGAGGTCCTGATCCACGACCTCGAGCTGCGCCTCCTCCTTCATCTGAAACACACAGTCAGCTGTTAGCATAGGAGCCAATGAGAGTGAAGCACCAGAGAACAGGATGAGCCGGGCCGGAGGCTCTAAAACAAGTCTCCCGATACTTCAACTGTTCTACTGTGAAGCTCCAGAAATGTTTCCTGGTGTCATGATGTCACTTCAGGTGTACTTTACCTTGTTAAGGTGTGTCAGCAGGTCTCTGAGGTCGGCCTGCAGGTCGCTCAGTCCACTCACACTGTTGGACAGAACTCCCAGCAGCCCCTGGTACAGCCGGCTGCCCTCCGACATGCGACTCACACAAGCGTCCTGCAGGGGGCGACACACACATCAGTACCGACAGGTGATCTTAACACAGGTGAGTTTCAGTTACATAGGAAATATCTTGAGCATCTCATCAAGACATGTGACCCTCTTCAAAGACCCTGAGAACCTCCAGAACCCTCCAGAACCTTCTCTTCAGTCCCCCCTACACCCCCAGACTGCAGACTCACCAGTGTGAAGTGTTCGGATGGCGGTTTGAGGACGGGTGCGGCGGGGATGCCCAGTGATGTCACCATCATCTGTAGGTTGGTAGTCTGGGTGGAGGGGTCAAGGGTCAAACCCTGAGGAGCACAGGAAGAAGTTAATAACACATGAAGAAGAGGAAGAAGAAGAGCCAATAGCAGACGAGCTGAAGCAGCCAATCAGATATCTTGCTCACCTCCGTGTTGACGGTGGCGCCGTGCACGGTGGGGATGTCTCTCAGGATTTTCTCCACCAGCATCTTCGCTCGATTGGACGCTTGTGTGAACGCTGGCGAGGGGCTGGACGAGCTGACGGGAGCTGATTGGACCACAACCAGGAAGTAGTGCAGCAGGGCGGCGACTGGAGGGAGAAACATGGTTTTAATTTACCCACAGTTCAGTTGTGCGGAGGGTAAACGCCGCCTGCTTCATTATCACCTGCTAACATACACCTCTCAACAAACAGCACATCAACACAGTAACAGCTAACTGCTGCTGCTGTTAGTTAGTTAGCTCAGTTAGCCGTGCAGCTAGCAGTCCAAGCTGGGAGCGCCAGGGAAGCACAGGAGCTCTGAACCAGCGCGGCTCGGCTAACTTGTTAGCATGCTAAACATTTCAACACATACTCAAATGTTTTCAAACCAGATTATGACGTACTGCACCTTTAAGAGTGATGTAATGACTGATGTGATTCATTAACACTTTACTGATCAGTTCTTTTAAATATTGGTATAAAATCAATTTATAAACATGATCTCTTATAACCTAATTGTTGATTACTGTGATTATTATTGACTCATTAACATTTATGGCCACAGACTGGTTTATTACAAAATATGAATTAAATGTGGCTAATTCTTTTACTGCCTACTGACTAATCAGTTAATTAAAGTTTTAGTTTCAGTAAGTTTCCAGAAGGTCTGTTTTCATGAGCCTCCATATGGATCTGATGGAGGCACCAGTGAGCCTCCACACTGATCTGATGGAGGCACCAGTGAGCCTCCGTACAATCTGATGGAGGCACCAGTGAGCCTCCGTACAATCTGATGGAGGCACCAGTGAGCCTCCACACGGATCTGATGGAGGCACCAGTGAGCCTCCGTACAATCTGATGGAGGCACCAGTGAGCCTCCACACTGATCTGATGGCGGCACCAGTGAGCCTCCATACGGATCTGATGGGCACCAGTGAGCCTCCATACTGATCTGATGGAGGCACCAGTGAGCCTCCGTACGATCTGATGGGCACCAGTGAGCCTCCATACAGATCTGATGGAGGCACCAGTGAGCCTCCATACGGATCTGATGGGCACCAGTGAGCCTCCGTACGGATCTGATGGAGGCACCAGTGAGCCTCCACACTGATCTGATGGCGGCAGCAGTGAGCCTCCATACAGATCTGATGGCGGCACCAGTGAGCCTCCACACTGATCTGATGGCGGCAGCAGTGAGCCTCCATACAGATCTGATGGCGGCAGCAGTGAGCCTCCATACAGATCTGATGGCGGCACCATGAGCCTCCATACGGATCTGATGGCGGCACCAGTGAGCCTGTATCTGAGCTCCAGGTGAGTCCAGGCGAGTCCAGGCTCAGCTCAGGTACAGCAGCTGCTCAGCTTCACATTTGTCTACAAAGTCGATTTTTTTAAATGGGATTCTGTTTCCGTTTGCTGGGAACAGTCAGAGCACGTCTGTTTCCACTCCTCAACCAAACTCCATGCATGTTTCTGCTGATTTAAGCCGCCTGTCTCTCCATCAGTTTAAATGGCAGTAAAGTTGGTTCTTACCTATCAAGGGGTTCATGTCTGTCAGGGTGGCGGTCTGTCGGTCGGTCTCGGTGTCTGTCCGCAGGTAAACTCGGTAAATTCTCCTTTAGCTTCCATTTGCAGCAGTTTGGAGCTTTTATCCGCGCTGAGTCCGGCGGGGTTTTCCGACAGTACCGTCACCCTCCGAGGAGTCATACCGATAAATCCCGAAGTGACGAAGCTTCAGAAAGTTGTTGCGTCACAACCGACCGAACGAGAGAGAGGGACCGGCAGCGGTCTCACCTGCTGTCGGTAAAACACGTGACGGTTCACCGTCACCGTCCATCCAGGTGACCGGTGAGCGCGAGAGAGTTTCACGATGAAGAGAGAGAAGTTCTGCAGGTTTAAACTCTGCTGAGGCAATAATGAGCACATCATCATAATACCTATTATTATTATTATTATTGTTATTATTATTATTACCATTATTACTGTTACTTTATAATTATCATGCGGCAGTGCAGGAAGATTTCAGATCCTTTTATCAGAAAATAAACCTCAAGTATCAAAAGTAAAAATGCAACGTTTGATATTTTATGTTCACCAGACTCCTTTAAAAAAACGCTCATTTTTCAGACTCACTCTGTTTGTGTGAACTTTGTGAACTTTGTGAAACTCTGTCTTCAACATTCTCAACTGTTCAGGTCTGCTTGTTAAACCGGCAAATATTACACATAAATACATTATTTCTTTGTGTAAAAAACATCGTATGTAAACATCAGCACGCTGTGTGTGTGTGTGTGTGTGTGTGTGTGTGTGTGTGTGTGTGTGAGCTTCACTTCCTGCTCCATGTCGCACGTTTGTCTTTAAGAAATCCTGGAAAAGAAAAACAGTGAGTCAGGTTTTTTTTTTTCAGTTTTCAGATGTTTATTTCCTGCTGCTGAACAGGAAACACGTCATCAGGCCTCACTGCAGTAAAAGTCTCAAACTACATATTTGTGTGTTGATTTCATCAGGATGTGTTGAAACACGTCACAGCAGATCAGTTTGTTTCCTGCTGATTCATGTTCACACAGTAAGAGTGTTGATCAATAATGTTTACTGACACGCTGCATCACATCTGATCACTTCACACGTCCTGATGGACACGAGAACACAGAGCTGACCCTCAACAACACGTGCAGTCAATAAACATGATGTATGGATCCACAGCACCGCTCCTCTGATCGATCAGCTCCTCTGATCGATCAGAGGAGCTGATCAGCTTCAGCTCCTGCAGACGAAGCTACTGAACACATGAACACATATCGACAGACGTCAGGAAGCAGACGGATTCAAACCAGAACACATCCTCAGTGTTGAGATGAACCGACAGGTGAGCTCACACAGGTAACAGTGAGGTATTCAGCCAGGTGACTTTAAACTTCTTTAGAGTTTAAAACTAGAGGTTAAAATAAAATTAAAGGTGCACACGGCGATGAACGGGCCCTCGCTCCACTCGGCGGGCTGCGGTGCTGTTGACAGGCGCGCTCGGCTGTAACTTTCATGTCCTTGTAGTGGATGATGAGAGAACAAGCAGTGAACATCATGTCAGTCAGATGATGTTTGACGTCCTGTGTCCAGTAGGTGGCGCTATGGAATTGACAGTATTGATGCAGAGACGTTTTCAGGGCGACTCCCTCTACATGTGTGAGGAATTTGGTGTAGACGGGAAATTGTATGTTGAAGTTAGAAGGACTTCCTGCTTCATGGCGAAGCATCAGAATACAGCGCACCACCACGGCCAGCAGGTTCGACGGAGGCGAAAGCTTTTGATAACTTTTCATCTTAAAGGTCTGAGGATGAGACTGACTGACTGTGAAGACTGTGGTGTGAAATCTGTAGGAGTTCGATACAGTACAAGGCATGGAAATGGGTAAGAATGGTGCTGAAAATCCAAAATGGCGGCTTCCTGTTGCGCTGACGGTTTGGGTCCATGACCTTTTTTGTGCGTCTGGTTATGATAAATATGCATACTGAATTTCGTAAATGTATGTGCATGTAGGAGGCGGGGCATTACATCAGGGGGCGCTGTAGAGTCCCCAGGCCACGCCCCCAACCAATGATGTTTAATAATCAATTTTTTCCCCAGATGTGACGTAGGTTCTGAGTTTGGTGAGTTTGGGAATGTTCAGAATAAAAAGAAAAACAATCCTAACAGATCCAACAGATCCATCAGCACTCGTGACCAAAAGATCCTGGAGACAGAAACTTTCCACTGAAGCGACGTTTCTGTGACGGACACTGATTTCCACATGTTTCCGCTCTGAGCTGTGAGCTGTGAGCTGTGAGCGGCAGCAGCGGCGGCCTCAGGGTGTGTTCAGGGACTCTGTTGACTGAGGGTGTGTTCAGGGACTCTGCTGACTCAGAGGAGTTTTCTGAGGTTATGAAACGTTGGTGTTGTTACAGCTCAGACCGAAACACTTTGAGAGGTCGTCAAACTGATCTCACGTCAGCAGAATTTGGACAATTTTTATAATTTTTAACTATCTTTTATTTTATATCTTTTTTGTCATTCCTTGTGCAGCTCTCCCGTCTTAATCTATCAATCATCCCACACTTATGTCTCTGTTTGGTTATATTGTATATTTCTTTAAGGTGTATATCATAGTTACTGTTTAACAGCTGTCTCAATGCATGCACCTTATCCACCAAGATAAATTTCTCGTTGGTGTAAAATCCTTCTTGGTAATAAATCGGATTCTGATTCAGCGTCACAACTTCATTCAAACCGCTTCTGTTTTTCTTCTGATATTCTGTGTTTGATGTGATTCTATCTGGATGAAGTTTACAGAACTGCAAACACATCAAACTGTCCTCATATCAGAACATCAGCTGCTCTTTACTGCAGCTTTAAATGTTCTGCTCTCATGTAGTGGTTCGGTCCGATCGGACCGGTTCAGGTGGTTCATGCCTCTGATGTAACGTTAGTGTTAAATTACATGAATCAGAAATAAACACGTTGAAATGACATTTAGACGATACGAACTGTAACGGGCGGTGCAGTTTTCAGCAGGAAGTGACTGTGAACAAACACGGAGGTTCTGTTGGACCGCTGGAACAACACGGCTGATTTTATTCTGTTGGAGCTTTCTACATATTCTGTACGACCGGTGCGTCTCCTTCAACCCGTACAGGAAGACGTCCGGACCGGTTCTGAGTGGATGACCTGGAAGCTACTGAAATCCAATGAAAGGGAAATGCTCTGAATAATTAATTACTTCCTGTAATTGATTACTTTTTGAAAACATAAGTAAGCAGATTACTTGTACATCAAACGTCACCTTTGACTTGTTACGACTAAAAAGTACTCGAGTGTTCAAGGAAACATTCAGCCTGAACCTGCTGATCTACTGCTGCACGCGCTCACTTCACACAACCACTCATTAAAGAGTCGGAGCAGCTCGGAAATCTTCTCCTCAGCGCTGAAGGGAACTGAACACATTACTGCGAGCTGCAGTGTTTCTTCTACTCAACTACATTTGATACTGAAGCGTTTCCTCCATTACACTAACGCAAAGTACAGTAAATCTTAAAAGTGCCTCTTTCGTTGTAATTATGCTTTTACACGAAGATTTGACTCATATACATTTACAAGAAAAGCCTCGGTTGCATTTTGGTGAGAGTTTCGCTGTAATGAATCAGCCGGCATGACGTGGTAAAAGCTGCTGACAGTCCACATCCTGCTGATCCACCATCTCACTAACGAGACGTTCAGACGGCTGAACGAGTGTGTGAACGAGTGTGTGAACGAGTGTGTGAACGAGTGTGTGAACGAGTGATGTTTGAAGACGAGACAGTGACGAGTGTAAAAACAGAACGATGGAGAGTCGGTCGGAGTGAAGCTCAGAAACACAAAGGTGTAAACAAAACAAACAGGTTTTATTGATGAGTGACAGAAACAAAGTTCAGAGGTTACAGAGAGAGGAGGAGGAGGAGGAGAGGGGGGTTGTGGGTAATAACTGATCTACTAACACACACAACACAACTACTTCCTGTCTGCACAGGAAGTAAGCAGAGTTGATCACGGGAAGCTGTCGTCGTCGTCTTCAGCCATTTCTTTGGCGAACTCCAGATCCTGCTGCTCACGTTCCCGACGCTCCTGAAGAGAGAACACACACGAACACACACACACACACACACACACACACACACACACACACACACACACACACAGAGTCAGTGTGAACAGTAAGCAGAGTGCCTCCTTCAGACTGTGAGTCAAACAGATTTAAACAATCTGTCAAATTAAATTAATGAAACGTTGAACTGAGTTTGGTTGAGCTGTGTGTGTGTGTGTGTGTGTGTGTGTGTGTGTGTGTGTGTGTGTGTGTGTGTGTGTTACCTCTGCTGACTCCAGGTCTTTGTTGTAAGCTTTAGGAGGAAACCTCATGGCCTGCAGGGGGAGACACAGAGTTATAATGTGGTCTTTAATAAACTCAGTGGGGCTGATTCTGGTGGTTCTGTTCAGGTCCGCTGACGGTCAGCAACTGGCTTTTCTACATTAACTGTTATTTCAACACATTAAGTCATTTAAAGTTGCAGCAACAGTCTGACTGGAGATGTAACGACACATCAACGGCGCCCACAACACTTATTAGCAGAGCGACTGTGTGAGCGGCGCCCTCTGCTGCTCACTCAGAACAGAACCAGCACCAGGACGAGAGTCAAGTCGTACTGATTGGACTTCACCAACACAACAACCACCTGATCTCTGTGTAGAGATCTGCACAGCCGCAGGACCGTTTATCAATATGTTTTATTCACTACAGATAGAAACTGATCGGTAACTGTCGTTCATTGTCATCTAACATCACAACAGTCGGACAGTTTTTAATTCAGGTGACTGAAGTCGTCTTCAGCCACACTCTGCTGTCAGACATCCACAGGTGGTGAAAGTGCGTCTCAGGTGTGTTACCTTGACAGACATGTTGTGGATGTCGAGGCAGAAGGAGATTCTCTGGTGAAAAGGCCAGCTGAGGCTCTCGGGTCCCGTAGATGTCCATGGTCTCCTTTGATTGGACGAAGCCTTTCTCGTGGTTGATGCTCGCCTCGATCACGCCGTCACGGATCGCCTGAAGGATGCACACAGATCACATGAGGGGTTTCCCACCTACTGACCCAGGGACTGCTGGAGACGCTCTGAGGTCATAATGACTTCATTTCCTTGTTACCTTGGCGACGATGAACTCTGCGTCCTCCGGACTGTCGAGCTGAAGCTTCTGAGCGATGTCGGCCAGAGAGATGCGAGAGTACGACAGGCTGATCATACGCACACCTGACACACACACACACACACACACACACACACACGTTAAGGCTGCGAACACACACGGTAACATGTGATGTCACAGGAGAAGTGGTCTGTGATTGGCTCACCAGTCTTGATGACGTTGTGTCTCAGGCGGATGATGAGTGTGTACGTCCCGTCCGTCTGGAACTTCTCCCCGAACTGCTCCAGCACCTGGTTGAACTTGGCCAGGTTACCTGTTCTGACCGCTGGACGGCAGCACACACAGTTTCAGCTTTAGTTCTGGAAACTGCTGATGTTACTGAACACCTGATCGGTTATTCTATTTAACGATTACAACTTTCAGAATTGTTTTAAAATCATCAATAAGAACCTTTCAAATTATTATTCTTTTCTTTGATAAAACAACTAAATCAATATTTTTTCATGCTAAACTATAAACCACAAAGAGAACATCGTCACATGTGCCAGCGAGCCGACCGTTGGTCCTGCAGACGGACGTGTCGACATCAGATACTGACCCTGAGTCAGCAGGAAGTATGGCATCAGAGACCTCTTCAGTGACGGCTGCCTGAACTGAAGTCTGTCAGGAATCTCTCCCAACAACAACTCCACCACGATCAGCAGCTTGTGCACCTGAAGACAGACGCAGGTAATGTCAGTGATGAGCCAGAGGAAGAGTGCTTCTCTTCTTCTGGAGAGACACGCAGTCGTTTTAATGTGTGTGACAGAAGACAGAGACGACAGCAGAACGTGTCAAATGTTCTTTGAGTCTGTTTCAGTTTGACGTTAGCTGTTTCTCCGTCTGTCTGTGAGCAGAGACGTTGTGCGTCACGTTTCATGTCATCAATGTGCCGGCAGCAGGAAACAACCCCAGTCAAAGTCAACACACTCGAGTGTGCAGCTCTACAGCACCCAGCTGGACAGAACCGCCACTATTACGTCTGATTCTGTGGGAAACACTGAAATCACAACTGATGTTGGCAGCTGGCAGCGACCCGGTGAGCTGGTCCACCTGCTCACACTTCATACACAACACAACAGCTGTTGTCGAGCACTCAGAACCGAGTTTCATAAAGAACTGGTACTGAACCGGGAGATTACTGACTGTGACGACGCTGTCTGTCTCAAGCTAACATGTATCTGTAATGTGACCTGTCAGTGTGTGTAATAGTGTGTGTAGCAGTGTGTGTGTAATAGTGTGTATGTAGCAATGTGTGTGTGTGTGTGTGTGTGTGTGTGTGTGTGTGTGTGTGTGTGTGTGTGTGTAATAGTGTGTGTAATAGTGTGTGTGTGTGTGTGTGTGTGTGTGTGTAACAGTGTGTGACGGACCGTCTGCTTGAAGCCCACAGCGGTGTGTTGAGGAGCTTTCCTCAGAGCGTTGGTCAGAGTCCTGCGAGCCTCAGTGTACTCCAACTGGATCGCCTTGATACGACCTGCAGGAGGTCACACGACACGCGGGTCAACACACAGGTACACACACAGCCATCACCTGTGGAGTACAGGTTTGGCGCTCACCTGTGTAATAAAGGTACCGGGCCCACTCGTTGTTGTTGGCGAGCTCAGGAAACACTGATTTGGACACCAGCTTCTCAGCCTGGTCGTACAGGTTGAAGTGCAGGTAGTTCCTCAGCAGCAGGTTCAGGAGGACGGCCTGACCGTCGGCGTCGTGACGCAGAGTCGCCGTACGCAGACGAGTGTGGAGGAAACTGAAGGGTCAGACACACACACACACACACACACACACACACACAAAGAGATTCAGAAATATTAAGAATAAATAAAACAGGTTTGATTTGAATGGAAAGGTCCAGACATCAGATCATTGTCAGGATCTAGAAGATTCTCAGGTGCGTGTCGAGCGTCTTGTACCTGCGCATGGAGTCGAACTGGTTGAGGAACTCGTACACGCGGGCGTGGTAATAATAACACTTAGCAGCCACCAGATCCAGAGCTCTGCGGTTCTTAGAGCCGATCTTCTGCAGCAGGTCGTCAGAAACCTTCTGAGCCTGGGGAAAAAAAAGAACGACTTTACTTTTTTGCTTCTATACGGTTCAATACTGAACCTGATAAATGATCAATAATGACCAGAAGCACAGCGCTGCATATTTCATGCTCTGTTCCCTCCCTGTGTGAGCATCACTACACTAAACACAAACCAGATCTCACTGACTGAAGACTGGAGGAAGATTTTAAATCACATCGCCTCAAATCATGAAACATGACGCTGGCGACATGACTAAACAAGTGAACGACGTCATGAAACATATTCAGATGTTTGCTTCTCTTTTTAAACTCCTGACTGAAACACTGTTTCTCTTTATATGCAGGCAGAAATATAACAAACACATTTAAAGAGGTTTATCATTGACTTCCTGTTTACAGATGACGGTTCTTGATTGGACAAAGCAAAAGCCGTTCCCTAGCAACACATTTAAAGGATTTAACCTGATTTACTTTTATAGTTACTGAGAAGTCACACACACACACACACACACACACACACACACACACACACACACACACACACACACACACACACACACACACACACCTCGGTGTATCTCTTGTTGTTGGTCAGGTGAACCACCAGCAGCAGCTGCAGGTACGCCTCCACCTCCGGCAGCAGAGGAGCCGATGCTGCTTTACCTGTCCGCGGACGAAACTGGACGTCTCCTTCAGCCATCTCCATCGGCTGCCAGACAGACACAGACAGACAGACAGACACAGACACAGACAGGTAAACACAGACACAGACAGGTAAACACAGACACCGACAGACAGACACAGACAGGTAGACACAGACACCGACAGACAGACACAGACAGGTAGACACAGACACAGACAGGCAGACACAGACACAGACAGGTAGACACAGACGGGTAAAAACAGACACAGACAGGTAGACACAGACAGACAGACACAGACAGGTAAAAACAGACACAGACAGGTAGACACAGACACAGACAGGTAGACACAGACACAGACAGGTAGACACAGACAGACAGACACAGACAGGTAAAAACAGACACAGACAGGTAGACACAGACACAGACAGGTAGACACAGACACAGACAGGCAGACACAGACACAGACAGGTAGACACAGACAGACAGACACAGACACAGACAGGTAGACACAGACACAGACAGGCAGACACAGACACAGACAGGTAGACACAGACACAGACAGGTAGACACAGACACAGACACAGACAGGTAGACACAGACAGACAGGATCAGTTCAGCTGTGATGAAAATGATTTAGTTAAAAACCTCCAACCTTGTTCTTCATCCAGCCTCTTTGTTTCTGTGTGTTCATCAGACTGAATTAAAGCTGAATTCATTAACATGATGAAAATTTGGTCCATAAATAGAAAATAAAGATGAATTACTCTGCAGGTTAATTCTATAAAGAACAAAATTAAGTTTGGTTTATGACGATTTTCCAAATCCTCCGAGAGGCTCGAGCGTAAAAGCAGCTTCATTTGACAAATGAGTTAAAATAATTAGTTTCAGCTAATTAACCGGACTGACGAAGCAGTTTGCAGAATGATTCTTGTAATGAGCATTTTCAGAGCAATAATCAGCAGGTTAATCAATAATACATCAATCAGTGACGGTGCTGTGGGTAATCACCTCCTCCAGGAAGCCGAGCAGGAAGTCTCTGGTGGTGGTGTTGTTGGTGAAGAAGCCAAAGATGGCTTTATGCAGCACGTTGGTGTTCAGACGGCGGCTGGTGGACGGCAACGCTCGGAGAGCACGGAGGACGAACCGAGGCTCCTTCCCGGACACCGCCTTCTCTATCTGCTTCACATGCTCCTTAATGTCTGAGGAGGAGGAGGAGGAGGAGGAGGAGGAAGAGGAGGAGGAGGAGGAAGAAGAGGAAGAGGAGGAAGAGGAGGAAGAGGAGGAGGAAGAGGAGGAAGAAGAAGAAGAAGAAGAAGAAATGAAGGTCACAGACAGAAAGCAAAAGAAGGTTTCACCTCAAACACTCCTGCCTGCCAGAGTTTCCTGTTTCTTGTGACACGTTGCGTAAATCAGCGACCATCATGATGATCTGATGACCGACAGGTGAACTGGACCAGCTCACCTGGGTTAGGCTCAGGTTCGGCTCAGGTTAGGCTCAGGCACAATGATTGATCAGTGACGATTTTAATCAACTCAACTGAAAGATCTTGAGACGACTTTCAGCTTCTAAATATGCAGATTTACATGTCGACTCAGGTTTATATGACAGTGCAGTGAACTGTGGCTCCACGTCTGATGACGTCGCTCTGACCGTCATCCGTCACTGATTGGATATTTCATAGATTATTAATAATCATCAGTCGCCAGGTGAGCCCGGTCCAGGTGAGCCCGGTCCAGGTGAGCCCGGTCCAGGTGAGGGTTAACACAGGTCTGTACAACACTTTAATAATCCTAGTCTTTAATCTGGTCCAGGTCTGGTAGGTCTAAATACTGGGAGGGTTTCTGTAGACCAGGTCTGAGGTGCTCAGGATGGACTATAGTCTATAGTCCATACTAACTTGACCAAGAGAATTAATCTTCATGTTCAACCAGTTTTAGTGTCTATCTACTTATCTTAGTCCAGGTCTACATAGAGTCTGGTCTAGACCTGGTCTGAAGTGATCTGATGGTCTGATGTGGTCTGATGTGGTCTCCGGTCTGTTTACGACACGTTTATCAGACCGAGCAGGTCAACATCAACAACAACAACAGATGTTGACTTTCTACCGTTATAATATTAATCAGAAGAACATGTCCGAGTCTTTGGTCTGAACACGGAGTGAACAGTGACATCAGCTCACTCTTCTTCTCTCTTTAAATTAACGCTTCATTAGCAGTTAGCTTCTTCGCAGCTAACAGGCTAACCGCCGCTGACTAACGCTGTCTTCAGTGAACCGGACCGACAATGGACCGGCTCCGGTACCGGTGCCGTCCTCTCCCGGAGGTTCTGACGGGAACATTAACCTTCAGTCTTACCGTCCAGAGTCAGGCTGTCCAGCTCTTTGGGCTGTTTAGCCGCGTTAGCCGCCTCCTCCTCCGGCATCTCCACGTCCTGCGGCTCCGGGCCCGGGTCCTTCGGTTTCTCGGCTTTGGAGTCCCGGTCCCGGCCGCCCGCCTTGTCCCGCCGCTTGGCCGCTGTCTCCTTCATGATGTCTGGGAGACAAAGAGCTCAGAATCAGAACCAAAAAACCCTCCGTGGGACGGAGAGCTGCGTTAATCTGCACACTCACTCACCTTACACTCTGCTACAATGACTGGCAACTATTATGAAGCGCAAAGGATTGTGGGAAGGTTCAGACAGTGTCAGATGATCGCAGAGACCACAGAGCAGCTAATCGATAACAGATAGATCGAGTCAGTCCAACTGTTTTTAAAAGAAAACATTCAACAAACAAACAGCGCAGACAAGAACAGCTGAATAAACAATAATAAAACAATAACATTATTATACATACATGTATGTTCGTTTTCTTTAAAGCGTCTATTTGACACTTTTATTACTTTTCTACAGTTTATGATTTTGATATTCTCAATATGTTCTCACGAGGATCCTGTGAAATTTTCTGTAACTTTTGTTATTTGTCATCAATGTGAACTATAACCATGTAGAACAATGTTAATTTTATCACGTTCAAACTCTATAATGACATTTTAAAAACACTATAAATAAAATATTAAATATATATTATATAAGTCCAAAAGTAACTGAATGTATGTGCTGGAAAACATGTGTGAAAGTTTATGGTTCATCATTTCAAAATTACACTTATTTTCAATATCTAAAAATTAATTAATCCGCCTGTAAACAAGAGTTGATTTCTTTTGTTTAAATTCTACAAATCTTTTTGCTGATAAACAAAAAACAAATTAATAAAAAAGCAGATCTTTCTGTTTTAAGTGAGATTCACAGAAGACATTTTGTTGCGTAATATTCATAAAACACATTGAATCCAACATGACGCCCATGACACACACACACACACACACACACACACACACACACACACACACACACACACACACACACACACACACACACTGAGAGCCACACGAGGGCGCCAGAGTGTCACAGGAAGTCAGAAACTAACAACTGTACAGAAAAAACACAAGATGTTATGGGATTGAAAAAAGCTTTAATAAAAGTTTGTAAAGAGAAAAAATGAAGGCGAGAGAAAAACTACATTTAAATTTGTCTTCGAGCAAGTTCCAGGAGTCCTGAGGAAGGATAGAGGTCCAGTGAAGGTCTAGAGGTCCAGTGAAGGTCTAGAGGTCCAGTGAAGGTCTAGAGGCCCAGTGAAGGTCTAGAGGTCCAGTGAAGGTCTAGAGGTCCAGTGAAGGTCTAGAGGCCCAGTGAAGGTCTAGAGGCCCAGTGAAGGTCTAGAGGTCCAGTGAAGGTCTAGAGGTCCAGTGAAGGTCTAGAGGTGCAGTGAAGGTCTAGAGGCCCAGTGAAGGTCTAGAGGCCCAGTGAAGGTCTGAACAGGCCTTGAGGAGACATCATCAGGTCACTAACAGCAGTTCTTCCAGGATTACTCTCAGGTGGCGCTCCGTCCTCTACACCTGGCAGTTTTGAGTTTTGAAGTAGTCCAAGTATTTTCGGGTGTCCTCGTGGTTTTGGCGGACGTAGTGGACCAGGTAGCAGATGAGGATGAAGAACCAGAGGAGCATGGTGACCAGCATGGTGACATCAGTGGTTCTCCTCACAGACAGATACAGATCCCAGTCCTCCACCAGCAGGTCCAGAGGCATCCCCACCGCTCCTGCAGCACAAACACAACCTGAGAGCGTCACACTCACCGTCATGTGTTCAGCTTCACTTCAGACTCTTCATGTGATCGCTGCTGCTCACACATTCTTATTAACCTGTTCATGCACGGCGTCCGCTACAGTGGACAGAGAACTGAAGTCATTTTGAACTATGTAAGATGGAGGTGGTGGTCCCCAAGGAGACAGATCCCCAAAGTCTTGTCCACAAGTCCAATCGGTTATTATCTTTCTGCGTCTTTGTCATTTTGAGATATCATAAATACAAAATGGCGGAGGGATGATGAGACGCTTCAGGTGCCTCTAATTAACCAGACAGGGAGAAGAGTCTTCTGCTGCAGATGGTAAAAAGACTTTTTTCCAGAATAAAAATTTCCTTGTAGGTTTGTTTTGTTTTTTTACTGAGAATGCAAACGTTGTCCAGGTGAATCACTTCTACACTGTCGACGTGTGGAGTCACAGCAGCAGACCGACACAGAACGGATGAAACAAATCATCACCAGGATTGTTCATTTGTTTCAGAGTAAAAACTAATTCTCACTCTCTGATTTAGTAATTCATGCATGAGAGGCTGAAAGGTATTTGTCTCGTTCCGACCGTCACGTGATGAAGGTCGCTCTGGGATGGCGGCCGACTCGTCCAACAATCCCAAAGCATCAGTTTTTAACACGCTGGGAACGAGGCTGAAAATCAACTCTTCTGACAAACAGCACCTTTAAATATTCTTTAGACGCTGTCTGTTTAAGTGAAGTTGACTGACATGCATCAACTTTAACTGACTGACTGTTTGATGACTCATCAGCGAGAGAACGTCACGCTACATGAAGAAGAACAACACTCATGTGTCATTATGTCACTTTTACACAACGTTTAATGAACGAGCTGGGAACATCGACATGAAGGAAGTACGGTGACGCCACAACACAAACACTCCACACCGATTGGCTGATGAATGTAAACGTACCGAGGCTCGGGAGGTCGGAGGTCTGACAGCCGACTTCAGCCAGAGACGACGGGTCGAGATTCAACTGAGGCGCCAACAGCTGAGCACAGACAGGAAGTCAGAGAATCAAACAGACCTTCTGATTTAAAAAGCACTTTGTCGGCTGTGCAGCTCGGCTCACCTGCATCCTGCAGTCACAGTGCCAGGGGTTGTGCGTCAGGTTGGTGTGAGCTCGCAGCCCGCCGAGCGCCGCCGGGTCCAAAGTAGATAGCTGATTGGACGACAGGTCCAGAAAGCGAAGCGAGGACGCCAAACTTCTGAAACAATCTGCTTCCAGAGAGAAGAGCTGAGAGGAAACAGGAAACACAGATGAAGTCCCAACATTTCCTTCCTCAGCTCTTCACCTTCACGTCTGCTGTAGATAAAGTGACACGAGTGTTTCAGCACCTGTTGTGCGACAGGTCGAGCTCATCGAGCAGGAACAGATCGGAGAACGAGTCGGCCGGCAGGGAGACGAGCAGGTTTCTATCCAGCAGCAGGCGCACAGTGTGGTGAGGGAGGCCGGCGGGAACCTGAGGACAGAAACACCTGAGCAGGTCAGAGAAGCTGAATATCAGTTTAATGTGAGCGTGTTTACTACAGACAGGAAGCAGTTCAGCCTAACATGGATCCTGGCAACAGAGGAGACCTGCAGAGTCACCCTCCGCCTGGCTGTGAGAGTCATTACACAATACAGTCCATGTGTTAATGACGCCACGCAGACGACATGCTCCGGTATGCAGAAGCGTACCGGCCCGGTCTCCATGACTAAATGTCAGCAGATAACGTTTCTCCACATCGATCACACGATCAAACTTGTACGAGTCAACAGCAGAAAAACATCCCAACATTTCTACAAACCGTGCTGAGACAGCGGAGTCTGTTTCCACATTTGTAGGAGTGAAACCAAACGATGCGTTCAGTGAGTCTTTGTGGAGACAGAACCAGGTGCTGTAATCCAGACCAGAGGGCACACACACACACACACACACACACACACACTCACACACACACACACACTCACACACACACACACACACTCACACACACTCACACACACACACACACACACTCACCACACACACACACACACTCACACACACTCACACACACACACACACTCACACACACACACACACACACACACACACACACACACACTCACACACACACACACACTCACACACACACTCACACACACACACACACACTCACACACACACACACACACACACACACACACACACTCACACACACTCACACACACACACACACACACACACACACACACACCACACACACTCACACACACACTCACACACACACACACACACTCACACACACACACACACACACACACACTCACACACACACACACACTCACACACACACACACACACTCACACACACTCACACACACACACACACACACACACTCACACACACACACACACACACACACACACACACACACACACACACACACACACACACACACACACACTCACACACACACACACACACACACTCACACACACACACACACTCACACACACACACACACACACACACACACACTCACACACACACACACACACACACACACTCACACACACACTCACACACACACACACACACTCACACACACACTCACACACACACACACACACACACACACACTCACACACTCACACACACACACACACACACTCACACACACACACACACACACACACTCACACACACACACACACACACACACACACACACACACACACTCACACACACACACACACACTCACACACTCACACACACACACACACACACACACACACACACACACACACACACACACACACACACACACACACACACACACACTCACACACACACACACACACACACACACTCACACACACACACACACACACACACACACACACTCACACACACACACACACACTCACACACACACACACACACACACACACACACACACTCACACACACACACACTCACACACACACACTCACACTCACACACACACACACACACACACACACACACACTCACACACACACTCACACACACACTCACACACACACACCTGTGTCAGTCTCAGTCCGCTGCAGTGAACCGTCAGTCGTCTGTCTGCCGTCTGATGCTGGCAGATGTTGGCGGGGACTCTGTCGTCATGGCTCCAGAGGGCCACGGGAAATGGTGATGATGTCATCACCAGGTTGGGCCACATCAGAAGAAGAAGAAGAAGAAGAAGAAGAAGAAGAAGAAGAAAAAGAAGAAGACGGATCATCTGCTGTGCCGGGTCCACTGCAGAAGAAGAAGGCATTGGTGGACTCATCGTGGGAACATCTGCTCGTGCGACTCGTCAAGTTCTGTTCGCGTCGCAGGTTCGGCTGAGGGGGAGGAGCCTGTGTGAGAGTTGAGACGGGGTGAAAGTTCAGCAGAGGACAGACACAGCTTCAGTTCAACATCTGCTGCTGGTTCCGGTCCGTCACAGCTGCTGGTTCCAGTCCACTTTGGATCTTCATCCATAAAGAAATAGGACTCAACAAATGAAATGAACTTATTAATGTTTTATCACTGATCATTAATCTGTATCATTATGTGAAATGAATCAAATCATGCAAAAATAAAACCAACAGAGCTGAGAAGGAAACGAGACGAGGAGGGATTAGAACCAGAGAGGAGACGGGTCAGAGGACGGATTGACAAAGAGCAGAAATAATCTGTGAGGAAGATGAAGAGGAGGATAATCCTCAGGGATTAAAGGAGCAGGTGCAGGAGGAGGAAGATTTCAATTGTCCTGCTGACAGAAGTCATGATTTCCTCCTTCACACTCAATCTTTGACTTTCTTCTTTCTGTTTCAGTTCTTCATCAGCTGCTGATTCACATTTTGATCGTCTCATGAAACATGAAGTGTGATCACATGACGTCGCCTCCACCTGCTGCAGCAGCACACTAAACATTAATATCCAGAACTTTACTTGTAATCGAGTACGAGTTTACACTCATGAGACTATAAACATTCAGAGTTACATAATCAATAACAGTAATAAACAGAGACCAAGTGATCAGATCAATAACTGATCAGTCGGCTGTTTTTATAACCAGTTCATAACTTCTGCAACATCAGCTGCACTTCCTGTTCGTCAGCAGACTCAGTGTGTCCGATTGTTTGTCTCCATGTTTTAAGGTTTAAACTATTTATTGGATTCCCGATAAATCAATAATTACACTGACTGTGTTCTTAAATCATTATTGATCAATAACATTGTATGTGACATTTTTGTTTTAATGTCTTAAATGAGAGAAGAAATAAGAAACAGTTTGCAGAGAACAGGAAGTGACGAGCAGCGCCCTCTGCTGGTCAGAGGCGGAACACAACACTCATCAATAACATGTGACGTCATCAATCATGACGTCAATCAGTCCATGGAAGATTAAATATGAATAGATGTAATAAACACGAGTATGTTGTGAAATAACTGGCGTATAACAACAACAACAACAACAACATTGTAACAAGTAGCATCAGATACAAACTGATCGGTTGATTCTTTACACTCACATTAACATTTACAGTCTTCAGTACTCACACAAAACTAAATAAAACCCATAAAATCATAAATAATCTTTAAACGACAGAAAGAAACTAAAGAATCATAAAATAAGACAAATCTAAAACCAGATGTCAACAAGTATCAAACATTAAAAATGAGAAACCTGAGAAAGTTTTATAAATATAATAAAATATGAAATAAAACGAAGAATTAAAACAAAATAAAGAAAACAATAAATATGAAACAGAATGAAATATAGTCAGTATTGAAGGTAAAGTTGCCTTCATGTTCACCTGATGACGTCTGGTCAGCCCTCCACCAATCACAGAGCAGGGCCGTGAGCTGTGTGTAGCCTGACGTCACACTCAGAGAGGAGAACCCAACAAAATGTATTTTATTTATTATCTATCAATGTATCAATCCCTTAGTTCACTGATGATGTCACGGCGACGCTGTTACTCAGGCCAGGTGACAGGTGTTACGCTGGTGGGCGGGGCCTGCGGCAGCGCGTCTGCTCTGAGCTGATAGAGCTCGTGCGCGGACACGGTGAAGTGTGCGCGTGCGTGCCGAGGAGACGCACAGCATGAAGCAGCAGCAGAAGAAGAAGACGCTTATTTTCTTCTTTGTGGGCTTTTAACGGCCGAAGTGAAGCGGAGAGGTCTCACTCTGTGGAGAGAACCGGAACCTGCTGGAACCTGGACTAGAAGAATCCTCTGGGACAGGGGACAGGTCTCTGTTCTGGTCTCGTGAAGTGACCTGCTGCAGAACACACAGTGAGTACACACACACACACACACACACAGACACACACACACACACACACACACACACAAACCTGTCGTGTTGAGTTGGGTAAAGCAGTTATAAAAGACAGATGTAAGTGATATAATTCATTAATGATTTAATAAAGATAATAATAATAAACTTTAATTATTAACACGTTATTATTGACACAGAACAGAACAGAGTGCAGAACATCAGCAGCAGAAGAAGAAGAGACACAAAGAAACTGCAAAGTTTAAACATACAGAATATAGTGACAATAAGAACAGTAATAAACACTGAATGGATCTACATGAAAAGGAAGGTCACTCATTAAAGGAGCAGTTCACCCAACATGTCGTATAGTCCACAGAACAGTTCTGGAGCTTCACAGTCAAACAGAGTTGCAGCGTTCTGCTGAACAACTGAAGCAGCTGAGACTTGATTTAAACATCCGATGTCTCCATCAGCTCGTCTGTGTGATCTCAGTCTGCAGGAGAGAACACATCATTAACTGATCTCAGACCAGATCTACAGCCTGGACGTGCGGCCCAGCTCGTGCTAACACTGTTAGCTAACAGTCTCCAGCTGAATAAAGAGTGTAAATCTGATCTCAGATCAGGTTGTGATCTCACTCTGAAGTGTTTCCAGGTTCTTGTGATGATACTTTAGATTTTAAACAGCCTATAGACCCGACCCATCCAGACCTGTCCTGATCCGACCCTAGCCTCGGTCCAGATCCGACCCGTGCCTCGGTCCAGATCAACAGGGACAGAAGCTGCTCAGACCTTCTCACACCAGTTGTTTGTTACTAGGTTGGAAGTCTCGGCCGTCTCTGAGGGACCACGATGAAGACGTGAACACACATGAAGCAATGAATGGATCAGACCTCTGGTAGCTCCTCCCACTCCTCTGACGTCACTGTGAGGGTGGAGCCGGTCCGACCGAGGAAGAGGAAGAGGAAGAGAGTTTGAGCAGGATGTTGCCCTGCCCCGCTGACCACCACATCAACAAAAGACCTGAAGAAGAAGAAGAGGAGGAGTCTGGTCCTCCTCCTCTCCCTGCTGTTACCATGTCAACCTCAGAGGACGTCCAATCAGAGGCCGTCACGAGTCCAACGGCCAATCGGGACGTGAGCTCAGACTCGGGGGAGGAGACGGCGGCCGCTCTCTCGGACACCGGCAGGGTGGCGTTACTATGGCAACAGATGGAGGAGGAGCGCGACGAGGAGGAGACTCAGGCGGTGGCCTCGTCGCCAGACGGACGATTCCTCAAGTTCAACATCGAGATCGGACGAGGATCCTTCAAGACCGTCTACAGAGGCCTCGACACCGAGACCACGGTGGAGGTGGCCTGGTGTGAGCTGCAGGTACACAACAACACACGCACACACACACACACACACGCACACACACACTCTGAGTGCTCCTCACACTGGACTTGTTGAACTTGTCATCCGGATTCACTCCTCAGATTCTGAGTCTGGTTGAGAGTGAGACCTCCCTGACTCAGTGTTGATACGAGCCGACTGACGCGGCGTGATCTTAATAACCTTTTAATTAAAGTCAGCCTGGTCGTCATGGTAACGCTCTGTTGTCGTGGCTACTGAGCAGATTAAAGAGCGACGGAGGAACGTGGACCACAGACAGGAAGTGCACTCAGAACCTTTCAAAGATAATATTCATAACATGTAAGATGATAAATAATAAAATGTCTGAACCATTTTATGATTTTATAGTTTTATTGTGGAATCCAGCAGATTCTTTAATGAAACAATCAGAAGTTTTATTTACAGACGGAACATCGGAACACATGAAGAAGAACAGCGACCTCAGAGAAACAAATCTCTGCGCTCACTCTCACTTTATAGTTTTATTGGACGTGATGCTGAGCTCTGATTGGCTCAGAAGGACAGAGTGGAGTGACAGGAGATAACCTTATGACTCTGTCAATATTAAACACACACACACACACACACACACACACACACACACACACACAATGACCTGCATCACTGTGAGGACGTTTCTTTGATTCTTTGTTTGGTGCAGGTGTGTCTCACCTGTCGTCCTGATGTGGTTTTAGTCTCTGACATCATTTCTGTGTTGTCATGACGATCAAACATGAATCTATGTTGAGTGACACGTCAGCGGTGAGTCTGTGTGTTCGATCCGACCAATCAGAGAGCTGACTGAGTCGTGACAGTCCTCATCAACCAGTCCTGCCCCAGTGAATTCTGGGAAACTTCCACTAAGGCAGGTCCACCAGTGTGTGTGTGTGTGTGTGTGTGTGTGTGCGTGTGTGTGCGTGTGTGTGCTGTAATCAACATCAACCAGCAGCCGTCTGTCCAATCAGATAGTGTGTGTACGGTACAACAAACTGCTGAGTCAGCACTAACACTCTATCACACACACACACACACACAAACACACACACAGTGAATGAGGTCAAAGGTCAGCTCCGTCTGGACTTCCTGTTGTGTGTTTGGGGTTCTCATATATTTCTTGAAAGAAAGTTCAGATTCTGTCCTGAAGAAGAATGTGTGTGTGTGTGTGTTTGTGTGTGTGTGTGTGTGTGTGTGTGTGTGTGTGTGTGTGTGTGTCTGTGTGTCTGCTGATTTCCCATTATGCTCTGCAGTAATTTGACACATTTGTGTTTTCACGTCAGCAGATCTTCATCAGCTGTCTGTCTGTCTGTTCCTGCTGCAGTCGTCTCTCAGCTGTTCCATGTGTTCATTAACTAACTGGTCCATCGTGACCTTTGACCCTCAGACTCACCGCCTGAACAAGGCAGAGCGTCACAGGTTCAACGAGGAGGTGGAGATGCTGAAAGCTCTGCAGCATCCAAACATCGTCCGATTCTTCGACTCCTGGAAGTCGACGCTGAGGGGCCACAAGTGCACCATCCTGGTGACGGAGCTCATGACGTCCGGGACCCTCAAGACGTGAGTCAGCAGGATCAGACAGGACCTGGTCCTCAGAGTCCATCTGTAATATTCATATCTGTCTGCAGTTACATATTTGAAAGGTAAAAAAGTTGCCTATATTAGTTCCAGTTTAGATCAATAAAAGGTTTATTCTTTCATAAATTGAGTGTAAATCTAATGTTGAATTTACAAGATGAAACAATGATTCAGAATCAGAGTTTCATAACGTAATAAAGTTTGTTTTAACTCAACAACTCTTAAAATCACTACCTTTGTTAATGGAGTCTGGTGGTGTTGGGATCACATCTGTGTCTTGACTGCGTCTGAGGGGAGATCACACCTGTATGAGCTGTGTAGATCCCTCAGGCTGGATGGGTCACCAGGTGTGAACGGGCCTGTGTGTTCTTCAGGTACCTGCGCAGGTTCCGTCAGATGAAGCTGAAGCTGCTGCAGCGTTGGAGCTTTCAGATCTTGAAGGGTCTTCAGTTCCTGCACTCGCGCTGCCCCCCCATCCTGCACCGAGACCTCAAGTGTGACAACGTCTTCATCACCGGTCCCACCGCCTCCGTCAAGATCGGAGACCTGGGCCTCGCCACGCTCAAGAAAGCCTCCTTCGCCAAGAGCGTCATCGGTAAGAACACAGCGAGTACGGAGAGCCAGCAGGGTCAAAAGTGTTTATGACAAACTAATTAATTTGGAACTTTAATACTTTTCATCAAAATCAAAAACCTGCTGAGTCAGTGTTAGATGTAACTGTTAACCCGTGATGCGTTCAGGGACCCCAGAGTTCATGGCTCCAGAGATGTACGAGGAGAAGTATGACGAGGCCGTGGACGTCTACGCCTTCGGCATGTGCATCCTGGAGATGGCGACGTCCGAGTATCCGTACTCTGAGTGTCAGAACGCCGCCCAGATCTACCGCAAAGTCACAAGCGTAAGACTCCGCCCCCCTGAACGCCGTCCACTTCCTGTCTCTGTTCAGACGTTTGACTTCCTGTTTGTCTCTCAGGGGATCAAACCCAACAGCTTCTCCAAAGTCAAAGTCCCGGAGCTGAAGGAGATCATCGAAGGCTGCATACGGACCAGCAGCAGCGAGAGGTAACTGACCAATCACAGTGCAGCACTGCAGTTAGCATTAGCAACATTAGCTCAGGGTAGTGGGTACTTTCTCTGTTTAGACCCAATAGTTTTAGATTAGATGAACTTACAGAGTCAGCAGAGCTCAGGTCAGATTTTATCTTGCTGTTGTCTTCAGGGACGTTTCTTCTTCACCTGTTACACAAAGTCTGATTATAAATAAAGATTTATTTAAAAACTAAATAATAATAACAGACAACATATAACTGCAACACATGTCCATATTTCCCCGTCTCCTCCTGCAGGTTCACGGTTCAGGACCTGCTGGACCACCGGTTCTTCCAGGAGCAGCTCGGGGTGAACGTGGACCTGGCGGAGGACGACGACGGCTCGAAGGCGGCGCTGAAGCTCTGGCTCCGGATGGACCACAACAAGAAGCTACACGGGAAATACAAAGACAACAACGCCATCGAGTTCCTGTTCGAGCTCTACAAAGACGTCCCAGAGGAGGTGGCCCAGGAGATGGTACCTGCACCGCCGCGCTCATGACATCATGCTGGTGACATCATCAGCTGGTAGGCTCACCTGTCTCTCCCTCTCTGTGTCCCAGGTGGTGCTGGGCTTCCTGTGTGAGGCGGACTATAAGCTGGTTGCCAAAGCGATCAGGCACAGAGTGACGGCCATAAAGCGTCAGCGGGACAAGCGGCGTCGCCTGCTGGAGGAGGAGCCCGACCCCGCCGCCCAACCACTGGAAACAGCCAATCAGAAGCCCTCAGCTGCAACAGGCACATCTGCTACTGGAAAGGGGGCCAATCAGGTGTGTTTGAAGCTGTTTCCATGGTGACACACAGCGCCTCCTGCTGGCAGCTCTACTCACAGTCAGATACGTTTGTTTGTTTGTTTGTTTGTTTACACAGCAGCTGTCCACAGATAAATTAATATATCTGTTTACAAACACGTGTTACAGAGTAACAGAAGAAAAATAGATTAGAATAAAATAATTCTCTGCTTTATTCCAACCAGATGATTTTCTGACTGCTGAGACGTCTCAATGAGGAACGTTTGAATAAAGTTTTATATTTTGGAGATCACAGTCTCGTTTACAGGAATTGTCACGGAGGGATACTAGAAATCTTTTGGTCCAATAGAAACACAGAACCAGTCAGCATGTGGTCCTGACTGCTGCCCCCTACAGGCTGCAGAGTTCATTACACCCTGATCATTTATCTACTCTCAGTTTGTCCTCAGGGGCGCCGGAGGGAAGATCATGGAGTCCATCTTATTTGTTTATATCTTATTTTCTTTAGGTTAAAAACTCTGCCAGTGTCAGTGTTTGTAAAATATACTCACTGCGTTCTTTCACTAATAATAATAGTAATAAAAATCATTTAAATCATTTAAATGTTTTTTCACCTCTTCACTCTGTCGTCACGTGTTTCTGTGAAGAATCAGAAACAAGACTCATGTTTCTGTCTGAGTCGATTTCTCATCTGATAATCCTGACGTTTAATTGATTATGTCACCGATCGCCTGATCATTTACAATATTAAAGATATTTAATTGTATTTATCAGGATTTTAAAGTTTTCATTCAGATGAACATTCTCTCTGCTCACAGCCGGACTCAGCTGCTGCTTCAGCGCCCGCCCCCGCCTGGATACAAACCCCGCCCCCAGTAACAATGACATCATCGACGCTGTCATCGAGCAGCAGCCTGGTGGATTCTGGGATCAGCAGCGTCTCCAGCAGAACGGAAGGAGACGGAGACGAGGAGGACGACAAGACGTCCAAACCCACCTCCCACTCCTCGGCTGCATGTGAGGATCATTCTTTATATTATCTATTTGTGTCGGTACTGATTTATATTTATTATATTGTTGTTTAATCAAATCATTTATTATTAGTGTTTAATGTACATTTTTTTAATTTTTATGAAAATTATATTTTTTTATGTTTCTGTCTCCTCTGGTTGCCATGGCAGCGGACTGTGAGATTGACAACTCCTCAGGTGTCCCAGTGATTAAAGCCCCGCCCCCTCCAGTTACAAACCCCGCCCCCCTCTCCTCTATCCCTGGCCCTGCTCAGGTGGCTCAGGAAACCTCTCGACCCGACGCTGCACCTCGCCCTCTGGTCCGCACTCCCTCCAGAGGTCCGCCCCTCCCCGTGCTGCGTTTCCCCAAGGTGAGCAGGGGGCGTGGCTATATTACGGGTGGGGGTGTGGCTATAGAAGAGGTCAGGGCGTGGCTATAGAAGAGGCAGCAGCAGGTAGAGACAGGGGCGGGGCTACAGTAGAAGAGACTTCACTCACATTTAGGGCTTTTAGCAGATGTTTTGTCCAAAGCAACCAGCACATCAGGAGCAGTTTGGGCTTCAGTATCTCGACCTTTGACATGCAGACCAGGGGAATCGAACCAGCAACCCTCCGATGCTTGAATCAGGTAGAACTGATCTGTTTGTGTCGTCTCCAGAGCATCGCTGTGTCTCACAATGCAGAGCGACCGTCTCCTGGATCAGTCTGCGGCTTCTCGTCACCTGTCGACAGGTAACACACAGAAATACATGTTTGTTCAAGACTTTTGAGGATGTTTGTCATCAATATGACCAAAATGTCCTCACTTTATAAAATGTCCACGTCTGTTTCTCTGTTTGCAGCTACGCCTCTGATGTGACCTCAGGTTTGAGTGACGGCACTGACGGCCAATCAGACAAGAGCAACAAGGAAGTAACTAAGCGGACGGCGACGAAGCAGCTCAGGAGGAGAGCGAGGGCTCGTCTGAAGATCACAGGGGTGAACACCTGAGTCTCTGTCAGCGTCATGTTCATATATGATGTATAACTGTGTGTGTGACTGTGTGTGTGTGTGTGTGTGTGTGTGTGTGGTGCGTTCAGGTGTCAGACCTGGGGGACCGGGTGGTGGAGTGTCAGCTGCAGACTCACAACAGTAAAATGGTGACCTTTAAGTTCGACCTTGATGGAGACAATCCAGAGGACATCGCCTCAGTGATGGTGAGCTCCAGCAGCCAATCAGAGAGCGGACCGGTTCAGTTCTGTTGTGGTTGCAGTTGTCTTCACTCACATGACGACAGGATTCTTCCCTTCAATATATGATCTGTTCCTGGATCAGTGTTGTAGATGGGATCCACTCTGATATGCTGACGACTGGATGCTGTTCAGCTCTAAAGAATTAACTTTATTTTAACTCACATGTCTGAACTGTGGCTGTGTTCAGATCCACAGAGACTTCATCCTGCCATCAGAGCGACAGGGATTCATCCTCCGCATGTATGACATCATCGAGAGGGCGGAGTCTATGATGCAACAACAGCAGCCAGCCAACATGGACAGGTTATCTCACCTGACTGCCTCCATGCCGCCCGAGGCCACGGTGTGTTTGTGAAGACAAACATCAGAAAAGACAAAAATGTTTCTTCCAGTTCGTCTTCAAATGTCTCGTTTTGTTATTGAACCACTTTGAGAAAACTGACACCAGAGAAGAAGAAGACTTTTAGATTAAAAATACATTCTTTAAATGATTAATGCAGTTTTATATGTCAAGTGTCAAATCATTTCATTTTCAACAGACTGAAGATTTTTTCTATTTTATTCATTTATTTTCTCTCTTCAGGGGAACCTGCCGGTCCAAAGCCTCTCCAGGACTCTGTCCTCGTCTTCACTTCCTGGTGAGAAAAGACGGAGGATCCTTCAATATTAAAAAAAACTGTTCAGAAGGTTAATGAGGAGTAAAAGTGACAGAAGTACTGATATGAAACACTTTCCTGTCAGTAACCTCAGCACACACTCTCCTGAAATGAGCTTTGTTATCTTGGTTGTATGTTTTTTGTTGTTTCCTTTGTAAAACGTCTAGAAAAGTGCAACATAACTTTAATGTTATTATCATGTGACTGTTGTGTCAGTTTTTAGATGCATTTCATAACGAACGGTTTTTGTATATGTACTTGTGAAATGTGACGCACAGCTCCACTCTGTGTGTATGTGTCGTGTTTCAGCCTGACAAGAACAATGTCTGCCAGCTGTTTGTGCTGCTGACTCTCAGCACATGACGGCTGGAGGACTTCAGTCTCATTCTGTGGTGTTTGGTTGTTACGCCGCCTGCGTCCTACAGCGTCTTCAGTCGTGTCTGAGGATCATTTGTCGTGTGAACGCAGAACTTCTTTAAAACACCAAAGAAAACTTCCTTTTAGCAAATCGGTTCTTGTATTGACAGAGCCTTCATCTTTAAACTCCTCAGCTGGCCTCATTGATTTATTTATGTGTCTTCCAATCAGACATTGCAGACGCTGACTCCTCCTCCATGAAGGGTGTAGACTTCCACATCGACCCTGAGGCCACGCCCTCTGTCAGATCCCTGAGGTCACAGTCGTTTCACACCTCCTCAGGTACATGAACACTGTACATTGTGTCCTGTCCAACTCAAAGTTCCCTCCGCAGTAAATCGTGGCGTCCCTCAGGGAAGCGTCCTCGGGCCTCTGCTGTTCTTGCTCAACTCTCTTTGAATTTTATCAACACTTTAATATTTCGGTCCAGGTGTTTCAGTTTCAGGTCCAGGTACATCTGTTTCATCTCTGTGGAGATTCAGGGTGTTTTTAGCCTAGCTTAGCACGACGATGAAAAGTAAGGTGTAACAGGTAGTATTCATTCATTTCTATATTTTGTTGCTGTCATGATACAACAAAATTACAAGGAAAAGTAAAATGACTCATTATTACATGTACACATGGTCGAGTGTCTAGTATTCACAGTTGCTGATTATCTGGATTACTGTTTTTTTTTATTTCAAATAAAATAAGTTAATTTAAAATGATGCAGCATGTAACCTGTAAAATAACTAGTAACTGAAGATATTTAATAAATGTAGTGAAGTAAAAGTACAATATTAACCTCCAAATGTGGAACAGAAGGATAAAGTAGCAGATTATGGAAATAATCGAGTGAAGTACCTCAGAATTGTATTTAACTGCAGTGCTTAAGAAAATGTACTTAGTTATATTAGTTACATGTTTTGGAAAAATAATGATTAAAAAGCAAATCTTGAAAACCTTTCTTTTGATGATGCTAAGCTAGCAGTTTCCCACTGCTTACAGTCTTTGTGCTAAGCTATGCTAAGGATGTGTGAGTCCTGTCCGTTAAAAAGTTCATCTTTGGTATAAAAGAAGAATTAACAGCGTTGATTTGATCATTTTACTGCCAAGTTGCTGAATTTATGTCACAACTGGCGAGAGATTCTCCCTGTTGGTAATCTCACCCCTCCTCCCCGTCTCTCTCCAGCTTCCTCCCATCAGCCCCCAGACTCTGCCCCTCCTCCTCAGTATCACCTCCCGTCTCCCCCCTACTCCCCCTACACTGCCCCCTACCCCACCCAGACTGCCTCCACCGACCTCCCCCGAATCCACAGCAACCCCTCCCTCCTCACGCCCTCCTCGCCTGCCTCAGCTCCTCCTCCTCGTCCTCCTCCTCCTCCCCCTCCTCACTGGCCTCCCCCTGACCAGCCTCTCTTCTCTCTGGCCAACGTTCTCTCTCTGGCCATGAGTGTGGCTCACTCCCTCATGCCCCCAACAGGGACCCCCAACCAGGGCTTTCATCCCCAGGCCTTGTCTCCCCCGTTCCCCTCCCCCCAGGTTTCCCTCTCTCCCCCCAGGTCTCCTGCCCTGAGCTCAAAGCTCTATCCTCCAAGTCAAGCCTCCTTCTCCCCTCCCTTCTCCTCCTACCGCCCCCCCACCCGTCAGACAGGCTCCGTCCCCGAGAGCCAGCAGGGAGCGCCGCCCAGCCGGACTCCAGACACACCTCAGGGACAGGTGAGCTTCTGTTACAACACATGTTCATGTGTGAGCTTACATCTGGTTTCCAGGCTAATGTTAGCTGGGCTAATGTATGAGCTAACATCTGGGTGAAGTCTGGCTGGAAAATTTAATTAATTGATAAATGACTATTTCTTCATTCGTTCATTTCAGCCTCACAGCTCTGCTCAGCTGAAGGTCGGCTCAGCGCCGCCCCCTCATGGTGAGTCCCTGCTGACATCACAGTGACATCACACCACACTGAACCAACTTACTGATCACTGATGTGGTTCACAGGCCCAGAGACCATCTCAGCTCCCAGTCTGACCAGTGCTCCCAGTCTGACCAATGCTCCCAGTCTGACCAGTGCTCCCAGTCTGTCCAGTGCTCCCAGTCTGACCAGTGCTCCCAGTCTGACCAGTGCTCCCAGTCTGACCAATGCTCCCAGTCTGACCAGTGCTCCCAGTCTGACCAGTGCTCCCAGTCTGTCCAGTGCTCCCAGTCTGACCAGTGCTCCCAGTTTGACCAGTGCTCCCAGTCTGTCCAGTGCTCCCAGTCTTAGAGGAGCGCTCTCTGACCTGTCCACCTCCTTACCGCCTCCCGTCTCCACTCCTCACAACAGAGTGAGAAACAAACACAGGAAATCTTTTATTTCTTTCGCTGTTTATTCTTTTCATTGAATCATTTAAAGTTTTTGTTTTGTTTTATGTTTCTGTTTCTTTGCTGCTGTGATTTTAAACTGAAGTTGATTTGAGGACGTCAGGAAAAGATCCAAACAGCAGTAATAAAGATCATCAGGTGTTCTAATCTGTCACTGATGATGATGATGTTCTTCCTCTCATCCAGGTCTCCTCCACCGTCTCCCCGTCACCCAGACTGTCCCCCATACAGGAAGGTAAGACCCACCTGTCTCTCAGTCTGTCGAGACATCTTTACTGTGCGAGCCTCCTGCAACCTTCAGAAACAGAACACTGAACTTCACTCTGTCACTGTTGCTAAAGTGAGCGCTAACTGTTGCTAACTTCTGGTGACCAGACCGATATATCCATGGTGGAGGCTTCAGTGTTCACTTCATCTAGGCTAATGTTAGCTGCTTTAATGTGTTAGCGACACACGTCGACTAGTTTTCAGGCAAAACATTAGCTAGGTGGTTCCTGTGTTAGCTAATGCTAAGCTAATATAAACTTCTGTTCTTCTTTCAGTGAAGAAAACTTCCATCTTCACCGTCGGCCGTTTCAAGGTGACGCCCTCTAAAGACACACCTCCTGTCCCTCATCAGGAACCACGCCCCCTGAGTCAGGCCACACCCACCGCCCACTCTCCGCCTCCATTCAGACAGGACCAATCAGAGAGCTCAGAGAGCAGCACAGAGGACCAGAGCGAATCAGAGAGCAGCATCAGCTCAGTGACCGTATCCCCAACTGGACAACTTCTGGGTTACCGTGACAACCCTGGAGAACAGGAGGAAGAGGAGGAGAAGAAGAGGAGGAGCAGCCGGAGGCTGAGCGTCAGCCTGTGGGAGGGGACGACCGGCAGCCCCGGCCAATCATGGAGCCGCTCTGCGTCCTGCATCAGCTCTGACGAATCAGAGAGCGAGAACGAGGAGATGTGGGTGGAGCTAGAGCAGCTGCGTGAAAGGTGATTGGTCGATTGATTGAAAACAGTTTTACTTCAAATACTTTTTTATTTTGTTGAATGAAGCGACACACAGCGTACTTTAACTGACCGATCAGCATCAGACGATGTCTATGACCCGATCAGATGGTCACATTAGAATTTAGTCTGAACCAGAGAAAGTCGGTCACCAGGTGTAGTTCGGGTCCATGTCTAGTTACAGGTGAGAGGGACCCGTTAACATCTGTCAGTGTGACACCACAGGACATTGTCCAGCCGTGTTTGTGGCGACAGAATCGGGTATTTAAGTCAAATCATTTCTCAGCAGAAACAGAAACATTAGCTGCCAGCATTCATTGTGGAGACTTCATATTGGACGAGGACTGAAATCATTGTTGGTGTCAAACTGATATAAAGCTTTAAATCACTCGGTCCAGTCCGGTCCAGTCCAGGCTGGGTCTAATGCTGTGTGTTGGACAGGACGCAGGGAAATAAACACACTCAGCTCAGATGACAGGTGAAGAAGAGGTGTGCTGTCTTCCTCGTGGTGATGAGACTCCTCGCTCTCTGCTGCCACCTGCTGTGTAACTCAGATACCTGCAGCAGCTCCTCGTGTGTTAAACAGGATCAACATGAACAAATGATAATGAGGCTCTGCGACTCGTCACACTCACCTAAGACAACGAAGAACGTTTCTAATCTATATTATTACTGCAGATTAAACGTTTATCTCATGAACAACAATATTCTCTCTGCTCATTGAAATATATTAGTGATGAACAAGAAACTTATTCAATAATTGATAATAACTTTCATGTAATTTCCTTTGAACTAAGTGTTTAAAGCAGCACTCACTGAAATAAGAATAACAAGTCTGCAGGAGAGAACAGGTCACACCCTGATCTGAGCGCAGATCACATCCTGATCTGAGCGCAGATCACATCCTGATCTGAGCGCAGATCACATCCTGATCTGAGAACAGATCACATCCTGATCTGAGCGCAGATCACATCCTGATCTGAGCGCAGATCACATCCTGATCTGAGCGCAGATCACATCCTGATCTGAGAACAGATCACATCCTGATCTGAGCGCAGATCACATCCTGATCTGAGCGCAGATCACATCCTGATCTGAGAACAGATCACAAACTGATCTGAGCGCAGATCACATCCTGATCTGAGCGCAGATCACATCCTGATCTGAGAACAGATCACATCCTGATCTGAGCGCAGATCACATCCTGATCTGAGCGCAGATCACAAACTGATCTGAGAACAGATCACAAACTGATCTGTGAACAGATCACATCCTGATCTGAGCGCAGATCACATCCTGATCTGAGAACAGATCACAAACTGATCTGAGAACAGATCACATCCTGATCTGAGAACAGATCACATCCTGATCTGAGCGCAGATCACATCCTGATCTGAGAACAGATCACAAACTGATCTGAGAACAGATCACATCCTGATCTGAGAACAGATCACATCCTGATCTGAGCGCAGATCACATCCTGATCTGAGCGCAGATCACATCCTGATCTGAGCGCAGATCACATTCTGATCTGAGGACACGAGACTTCACATGAATCATTTTTCACCCCCTCCTTTCTCGCCGCAGACACCTGGCGGAGGTGCACGACCTGCAGGCCAGTCAGAAGCGAGAGATTGAGGACTTGTACCTGAGGATGGGTAAAGTCCCGCCCCCTGGTATCGTCTCTCCAGCTGCCATTTTGAACCAACGACAACGCCGCCTCTCCAAGACCGGAAACTACCCCCCATCTCGCAAAAACAGCCTGCAGAGACTGGACGTGCTGCCCCCTGCAGGTGGGAGGAGACGCTGCAGCCTGCAGCATGAACACAACCAGACAGTTTATAGTACCAGTGTTGACGTCACCTGTGACTGTGTGTGTGCTTCAGGTATCATGAGGAAGAGCTCGGTGAGCGGCAGCAGCAGTGGGTCTCAGGACCGAGCAGGGAAAGGTGTGACCTTCGCCCCCGAACACAGCTGCAAGGTGAGCTCATGATGTCACCTGACTCAACACCTGCTGTTTGACTTGAACCAGCTCACTCTGATTTAAAATCACATTCAAGTGTTTCAATATTGAAGATGGCTTTTTGATTCAGACTCTTTTTTACAGTTTTCTCAACTGTGTTTGTGTTTCTCAGAGAGACTCGACTGATTCCGTGTTTCTACATTAAAACATTGTGTTGTCTTCAACCCTCCAGTGAGAGAGAAGCTGCTGATGAAGAGGACGGGTCCTGAACACACGGCACTTTATTATCAAACCAGCAGAGACATAAAAATCTGTGGACTCAGGCTGAAGAGTTTAGATCTCGTTCTCTAGTTCTCGTTCGTTTGTTGTTTTTATTGGTTTTATATTTTGAACTGAGATTCAAACATTTTAATGACTTTTAGAGAAATATTGAACCATTTTGATATTTCAGCCATTCTGAAAAAATACATGAGAAACATCTGGAAAACACATGTGCCTTTGAACGCATTACACGTGACCTGCTGTTTCAAATCATTCAGGTGTGTTTTCATCGTGAGGGAAGACGAAGTGTTGAGCTGACGAGCGTCCTGAACGAACAGGTTCTTTAATGTTCTCGTGCTTTTCTCACGTCATTCTGCAGCTTTAACTCGTCAGATCGTCCTTCAGATGATCAGTTTTTACTCAGGAGGATTTTTATAGACGAGGAATCTGTCTGCTGTGTTGATTTCAACATGTGAACGCAGCTTGATTTGTCTTTTACTACACTTTTAAACATCGTCTGGTATGTTTCACTTTAACACATCCGATTTACAGTCATTATAACATTAAATGAATGTTTGTATGAGCGTAATGTCGCTGTGAGCAGATTTGAATATGTTTGAGTGTTCAGGATGTGTTTTAACTCACAGCTCTTTAACTCTGTAGTCAGTTGTTGTGGGTCGGTCCTGCAGCCCGTCGGTCCTGCAACCCGTCGGTCCTGCAGCCCGTCGGTTGTCAAGACGGGTTCAACTGTTCACTGACACACCGAGCGACACTCTTGTATACACTTGTGTACTGACTCATATCTGCTGTCAGTCTGTGATACAGCTGTTTATTATCCGTGTTACCTGAATGCATCTGGAATCACAGCGTGCCTTATTCAAACATTATTGATCGAGAGACTCGGCTGCAGCTTCTCTGTCAAATATTAAAATGATATTTAAAAGCTTCTGAGAATCCTGAGTGGTGACTTTCTGTTTCAGTTTCAGTGATACACATTTCAACACACCTGTCAACAAAGAGGTGTCTGAAAAACCCCTCTACTTTATGACTTTATAATCTTTGGATGGCATCAGAAGGAGTGTCCAGTTGAGCTGTGTGTTGCGTGACTTGCCTGCTCAGTGGAAATAACCCAGGTAGATTACGGGAACTCACACATGAATTGCATGACAGGAATTTGTCCTGCAAGATGTTTCTGTTGTCTGTGGAGTGATCCACGCTGGTGACGATCATCCTACACTGAGAACTGATGGCCTTCTGCCAAACTGTCGCCTTTGAAAACATGAAGCATGAACTGGACATTATACAGTGAGTCTGAAAATACACATCAACTAATGACAGACTAAAAGATCCTATCAGTCTCTATAATCACTCAAGCACGTTCTCGAGATTTTCTACATGCTGAGATTTTCTACATGCTGAGATAAATGAGAATCTGAAATGGAAACACACCTCATCGTTTTCACTGGGTCACGAGAAGTAAACTAATGTGATGTTTATTCTCAGTTTCTCAGTTTATATCCTGAGTTCTCATCCTAAGAATGTTCATTCATTTACATTCTGCTTCCACATGCTTATTAATGAATGCATCTAGTTTATTTCTTTGTGCATTCTGTAGTTATGAATTGTGTCCATATGTCTACTCATTGTGTTTGTTTGTATTTATTCATACAGCATTTACTGTTTCTGTGTTTTGTTTAGTATATGTGTGTGTAGTTAGCAGTGGAGGGATGTAATTGTAGAACCAGATAGCCAGGCAGCTCTAAAACTCGTTGGGCCTCGCCTCACACAGGGCACCATTAATATTAGATTGTGCCTCACACGGGGTACCGTGTTTATGTAACATTAAAAGGGAGATTTAGGTTAAACTTGGCTATCAACAATAATTAATGATTATCAGGGATAATTATTTATTATGATAAATAATATGAATTTACATTGGATCACCTTAGTAGCAAATCTACTTAATCGGTCTCATGAAAAGGCACTAAACTGTTTATAACTCTAATTTATAATTAACTTAATAACTACAACCAAATTTACCATGACAGCTAGTAATGATTGAAGGATTTTCTTCTTCTTGACAGTATAGAGCAGGGATATCGAACTTTTTCACTGAGGGCCACATACAGAAAAATATACGAAGGGCTGTGTCACTCAGTAGGGGTGAGGTATATCACCTTGCCTAGTTTATTAAACAGTTAGCAAAATCAATCAAATGTAGGTAAATTATAGATGAATATGCTTAAAGAAAAAATCATCGCTTCCCATTAATGGGTTCTCATTTATTTTGTTAGGGTTGGCAGCTCATTCCCAAAACAGCCTCAGATTGATTCTTAGTCAGGAATTACACTTGAGTTCAACAGGTAGATTGTTGGATTTTTCTGTTTATAATGAAAAAAGGAGTCAAAATATTTCCTTCTCTTCACATTTATGAGTTTATGTTAATGATTTTTTGACTCAGTAGTGAACTGAAGCTACAGGCTGTCAGACTGTCACCTCTGAGATACAGAGGGCTGTTAGCTTTTAGCATGCTAACTTAAGTAGAACAGAGAACAGAGACATGTGACAACAACACTGTTGTTTCTTCACTCTGTTCATCATGTTAGTATCTCTGCAGTTTTGAAATATTTTAAACTGAAATTATGTTCTGATCTTACAGATTGCACTTTTAATAAACCTTTTATCCATAAAGAACCTGGTTATACAAGCTTGAGTATATGAAATAAGCTCTTAGGGTCACTGCACACGAGTCAACAACTATCGACTCTGCTATAGTATCAACCTTGAGACTGAGACTTATTAAATACATTTTGTGCTATTTGAAGAGTTTTGTCCTGAGGTCTAATGTATATACTGATTAATTATGATATCCAGAAGCGAGTGTTAAATCCATTACTACATCTTACCCAAATATAGTTATGTGCTGCCTATAGTCTGCTACAGATCTGTGAGACAGACTTCAGTCTTCTCCTCACACATTTAGAAATGTTTCCCTCACAGCTGCCTCTGAGCTGGAGGTTTAAAATGAAGCATTTGAAACACTGAATGCTCATATTTAATGTTAGTCAGTGAATGTGCTGTCAGAGATTAGCCCATTGTGTTTGGTGATGTTTGTTACTGAAGTCACTGTACTGTGCCCCAACGTAAGTCCCGGGGAAAACCACTCTATATTTTGGATCGTGTTTCACTTTCAGTTTCAACTGTTTTATTTTTTAGCACTTGGCTCTGAATCAGCCAATAGAAAAACAGTAGTGTTTTGTTCCCACCTCCTCATGACGAAAGTAAAAGGTGAAGCTGACGGTCAGACCTTGATATTTCTCAACAACTAAGCTGTGACATTTCGAGGCAGGTAAGCAAATATGACTGTTTCTTTTTTACTTTATTTCTCGAAAGTGTTCAGACTTTTAAACACAATATTTTAGCAGGATCAAAGCACAGCATTTTTATTTTATGTCTTATTGTATTGCACTGACTGAGACACATCTGTGATTTTATTGTAAACTGAGCTTACAATGACAATAAAAGAATTCTATTCTATTCTAGTCTTTTCTATAGCTGAACAGTCCAAAACCTGAGCTTGCCTGCTTTAAAAAAACCTGCTCCTTCTCCTTCATATAGTCTTGTTCTCCTTTTTATTTCTGCTATTTCTTTTTTCAATTTACTTCAACTGTTTTTGAATGCTGTGTGCTGCTATGTGTTTTATTTATCATCAGTGAGGCTACTTTTTATTTTGTACATTTTCACAAACAGGGAAGACTTGAGTATGTCTGCATATACAGTTCTGTATTGCTGCTCTAATTCTGTTTATTGTAGGTTAGTTCTTTTGTTTCATAAATGCACCAAAACATGGCAGCATTGAAATGGAAATGCAAAGTTCAAGTACCTTTTACTGTAAGCATAAGTAGCTCCCTGCAGAGTTACATCATGTAAAATACAAATGAATGTTCATTTAGGCCTATTAATGATCTATTTGGCTATCTTCTTCTTTCTGATAGGCTTTGTAGGCTGCATTACCTTTATATATTGCATTACCATTATAACACACAAATATGTTTTGCGGCTCTAGACAGTTTTTTTTAAGCGAGCGACAAAAAGGCTCTTTTGATAGTAAAGTTCGCTGACCCCTGGACTAGCACAGCATTCACACAACGTGCAGCTAAAGAAATATTGAATTAACATAGAAAACAAATTACAACCTTGAAAACACATCAAACATTGACTGAATGACAACATACCAAAACTGCATGAGCCTCCATCACCCAGACTGATAACCTGAGAATCTGTAAGTGGGCAGATGAAGGAGTGGTCTGCACATTCACCACAGGACTTTATGACCCTTCCTTATTTTACAGATTGCTTACCTGCAATAATGAACTACTCTTCGCTTTTCAGCTATCTTGAAGCTAAACGGAATAATATAAGTGTTGATATTTGTATTTTCAGGTCGCAAGAGGAGAACTTGGACTTGTGTTTTCAGTTCCTGAGCTGATTTACAACTGTGTAAATCTGAACAACTGAGACCACCTCCACTAAGACTCTGACAGAGATGGCTAAAGCCATGTGGTTGACTGCCTTTGAAAACATGAAGCATGAACTGGACATTATACAGTGAGTCTGAAAATACACATCAACTAATGACAGACTACAAGATCCTATCAGTCTCTATAATCACTCAAACACGTTCTCGAGATTTTCTACATGCTGAGATAAATGAGAATCTGAAATGGAAACACACCTCATCGTTTTCACAAGGACAAAACAATTCTTATATGATACTTGACATTACTCATCCCAGTTCCCATGACTCTTAGCTACAGGTGAGTCTCTTCCAAACCTGAGGTGAAAAACCCTGCAAATAAGAAATCTGCACCACACACACACAAAAATGCATTTTGCATCCCAAGTGCTCCTGGTAAAAAATATTTTGAATTTGTTGACAAAATAACTTAGATGCCTCTTTTTCCCTTTTCCTCCAGCAGACACATTTTTTGGGAGATGTTAGAACTTAAGCAAATCATTGAAAGCAGAAACAGGAGCCCTGAGGAAAAACGAACATTAGTACAGTTTGCAATGAATCAGTGTCAGGATGAAGAAGGTAAGCAATGGCTGCAAGAGAATTCAGAGTCGGAGGCCATCTTTGACATTTTTCATTTCCTGCAAGAGGAGCTCGATAAGGAAAAGACAAAGACGGACTGCAAAGACATCGACATCATCTTTGTGGCACACGGAGCGATCAAAGCGCCGATGTTCCCAGCTCGCTGCCTCCTGCCGCTGCCCTCCATCAGAGATGTGCTCCTGTATTCTCCCTGGAACTGCACCATTTCTGCTGATGTAGTGTACGGTGTTGCTACAGGAAGAATACAGCCTGAGGACAGAGTCTTCTCCTGTGGAAAGGAAGGCTGTCACATTCCAGACGGCAAACATCAGCCTGACAAGCTGCCTAACAGCTGGAACTCCATGAGGGAGGCTGGAGGGCAGAAGATCCCGAACATCATCGTCAGCACTCTGAGGAAACCAGAGGACGGAGTATGGAAACGCGTTGAGTATCTCAATGATAAGTTTGGTCGACCTGAGAAAAACCGCATCGTCATCCCGTTCATCCTGCCTGGAGCGATCGGTCCGTCACTAACTGTCCCGTTCTCAGTCATCACCTTGGCTCTGTCGCTGGTGCTGCATTTCTCCAGTTACAGAGCCACCGTCCATCTCGCTGCCTGTCTGGGCAGACATGAAGGAGCACTACTTTCTGAGGATGACCTGAAGGCACAGTACGCCTGCACTAAATACAAAACACTGATGACACCTTCAGACAGAATGTGGCTCAACAGAGACAGTTACCCGTACAGAGTCTTTAAAGCTCTGTTTGGTTAGAGATCTTCTGTGTTTCAGGTCGTTTTAGGGTAAAAACTGAAAATGAAAAGAAGAGAAGGTTCAAAACCCAGATTTTCAGTTCAGTTTTATATTAGTGACCCCATCACCTGATCTCAAAATCTTAAAGAAAGAGGGAAAGAAATCCCTGGATCCGTCCGTTTGGCTGGATCAGCACCAAATGTTAATGAGGTCTATTCTGGGCTGATACCGTCCTGTTCATTCTCTGTATTTAACCCGTGTTAGCTGCAG
This sequence comes from Diplodus puntazzo, assembly GCA_963678695.2. Taxonomy (NCBI): domain Eukaryota; kingdom Metazoa; phylum Chordata; class Actinopteri; order Spariformes; family Sparidae; genus Diplodus; species Diplodus puntazzo. The sequence continues at coordinate 485,762 of OZ023174.1, forward strand.
ACACTCAGGGAACAAGTCCAGCTTGTTTTGATTTATGCAACCAGGCAGTTAACCGAACATATTGTTGATAGTTTTGATTCACATTGCACGTCCGCTAACAGATCAGTGCTGAGCTTTTGTTTCATGTTTATTCAGTAATGTTGGGTTTCATTAGTTTCTACTTATAGCACAAACATTTTGTTAACTTCTGCACACAGTTCTTTTTACAAACTCATTTTGATCTTAAAATGTCATGATTTCTGTGGAGGTATCTCAGGTTGATGCTGCTGGCACATGTTGTCCCTACAGAGCTCTTTAATACAGGACGTGGCCACTCTGACTGTACAGGTCCAACACTGCTGGACTGTGAGTTGAGATGTTTAGTTTATTTCTTTATGGTATATATCGTAGCAAGTTCCATGAAGTTTTTGGAACTTTTGGTTGATTGCTGGAATCATTTGTTATCAGTGAGACGAGGTGTTCACTGTCTTCACTCCACAGACTGTGTGCTCCTTTGTCTCCTTTTCAAATCAAATCAATTAGGTTTATACAGCTCAAAATCACAGTCACATCACTTCAATGGGCTTTAAAATCTGTACAGTGAACCACATCCTCAGACCCTCGATCAGAGCGAGGACACACTTCACATGTTGAGAAAAACAACAACTTTTAAAGCCTGAAAGAAAGAGAGGAGGAGGAGAAAGAGAAGGAAGCTATAGAGAACGAGAGAGAGACACAGCTTGCAGCTTGTGGGGACAGAAAACAAAAGTTAAAAAAAATATGATGTTAATCAGAATCAACAGATTGTTTCTCGCCTGAAGAGGTTTGGAAATTCTAATACTGTAGGAACTCACTGAGACTGAGAGCGAGCAGCTGAAGAAGCTAACAGCTAGCTGTGTTCAACACAGCTTCAGATCAGAGTCAACTTTAGTGTCATTGACCAAGAAACTAATTTAAACTTACACAATAAACTTCTCATTGTTTTACCTGAATGTTATTTGTTCATGTACCATTTGTTCCTCATTGTCTTCAGTTTTTATTCATTCTTTCGATGCACATTTTGTAATTTGATTTCTGGTTGAATAAACTCGTTTTCTCCACCTTTGACTCCTCCTCCCTGCCAGCTCGCTCCCTCACAGGCTGTTTCACAGAGTTCAGCTTTATACGCAGAGATGATGTCTGAATAAACCGTCTGTACTGTAATTACAGCTCCAAACTTTATTTCCTCCTCAATATAAAACTCTGCCACCAAACATCAGTTCAGTTAATATCACCGGTCTTTCTGTAAAACTTTAAACTTTCTCACATCAAGAACAACTTGAACTGACTCCATCAGACCACCGTCACATATCTGATGTCTCCAGTGATGCTACACTGGATCATCTGGGACAGTTTAAGTGTTCACACACATTCAGAGATTTAAAAGAAATGTACAGTAAACTCCTGTATAATAATGTTTGTCTGTATTCTGTGTTCTGTTATTGCCTCAGTCTGTGAGGGTGTTTTTACCTGGTCAAGGTCTTTGCTAAGAGAGCTGAAGCCCCGCCCCCTCCTGTCCCTCTCATGGACCTTATTGGTCAAATCTTTGTGTGGTAGAATGATCCTGTTTGTATTGTGTCATGAATCACACACACGATGTTTGTCAGTTTAAAAGATCATTTTAAAGTCAATAAAGTTTGTTTGTTCATTAAATAAAGTAAAGAATGAAACCAGTCTCGCTAGCTAGCTTTCATCAAGCTAGCTAGCTCAACCAGACTGACCTGCTCGATGTTTCCTCCAGGAGGGTTAGGACCTGGTCCAGGATCTGGATCAATCAGCCGACGGCGCAAGTTCCACGAGCGAGCGAGCGACGAACGCAACGGACGAAGTATGATGGACGCGATCGGTTTGGTTTTTGTTTTGAACACAGACACACAATCACACACAAACACACAGTTGTCTCCTACCTGCAGTCGCCCCAGCCGGGGATCGAACCCACGATCCAACATCTCTGGACGGAGTCTCAAACCTCTGGACCGTCTGCAGGCTGAAGACAAGCAACAAGCAGAGAGACAAAGACACACACACACACACACACTTCCTGTGGACTCACAGTGTGGGTCCAGTGTCAGTGTGTGTTGTGTTGTGCATGAACACATCCTGACACACTGCTTATCAGCAGGTGGTGAGTTTGACGCCCACACTGAGCTGTACTGTTATTGGATCAGAACCTTCACAGACTCTCTGGCTCACAGCTGTGACGCGTCTCATTAATGACGTCATGTGCTGCGGAGCGCCCTCTGGTGGCTGCAGGTAGCAGCAGAGTCTCTACCTGCTGACAGACTCAGGGAGGAGTCCAGGTGTCTGCTGTGGCTCGGTGCTACAGCAGCTGGTTGTTGTTTAGGAGGTTGGAGGTTTGATTCCTGCCTCAGTGCTCTTTAGCCTCCAGCTCTGACAGAATTGTGTGGCTCACACTGTGTCAGCTGTTCACTCTTAATGAGTCCAACACTCTCTGATCTCTGATGAGCTGCTGTCTCAGGATCAGAGCTGCTGTCAGTGTGTGATGAGAGTTTCTCATCAGGTTCATTTATAAAACCTGGAAGAATCAGAAACTAGTTTGTCACAGATTATTTTCTGCCACCGGGCTGAGCTCACTCCAGTCAGCCTCAGGAAACATCCTGCTGCAGAATCTGAGCTGGAGTCATGTGTGATGTTGGAGCGCCCTCTGCTGGACTGATGACGTCACTGCAGCAGCAGAGACTCACCTGGACTCACCTGGACTCACCTGCTCACTGTTACCTCCAACATCCACTCTGTCACCATCAGCTGCTTCACTTCAGACATCCACACTGAAGGAACACAAGTGGAATTAAGTAGGAAACAAAAAAGTGTTGAACCAGAATGTGTTTTATATTCTTCAGTCACACCTTTTGATCTGACGACACTTCTGATATTCTCTCAGTCGGATTCATGACTGGAAGGGTTTTCAGTGAACAGCTGCGTCTGGTCCAGAGTTAATTGTTGGAGTTTTCTGCCTTCTTAATGTGTTTGAGTCCATCAGTTGTGTTGTGCAGAGGAGGGATGGTACACAGTGAACAGCCCTGTTGGACGACTGTTCTGATCCGTATCATGACCAGAACCACTCAGCTAGTAAAGACCAACGACAGTCCATCGTTACTGTAAGACATAAAGGTCAGTCGGTCTGGACAATATCAAGAACTGAACACTGGCTCTCATGAGGACCGGCCCAGGAGAGGAAGACCAGCAGTCCCCTCTGCAGAGGACCAGTTCATCAGTTACCAGATCAGAGCCCACGTTAACCCAGTTCAAGAAGCAGACACGTCTCAACACCAGCTGTTCAGAGGAGACTGTGTCAATCATCATCATCCCATAATATATATATATTGCACTGTATATTTGTAAATACTTGGAGTGGTCATTGAACACTGGAGGTTGTCTACTTTGCTCCTGATGAGCAGTTGGCGCCTTGTATGGCAGCCTCCGTCATCAGTGTGTGAATGTGTGTGTGAATGGGTGAATGTGGCATGTGTTGTACAGCGCTTTGAGCTGTCGTTAGACTGGAAAAGCACTATAAAAATGCAGACCATCTACCATTTTCCATTGACTTTGTTGCTTTGAAGAAGAAGAAGAAGAAGAAGAAGAAGAAGAAGAAGAAGAAGAGACGTGTTCCGGCCCAGGAAAACAAGTGATGGATTTTAGTCAAAGCCTGATTCAACACTTTTTTGTTTACGACATAATTCAACTTGTGTTCCTTCATAGTTTGGATTTCTTTAGTATCGATCCACACGTAGAAAATAATAAAGATAAAGAGAAATCATTAAATCAGACTCAGACCAAAGACACTTCAGCACACGCTTTATTCAGTTCAGCAGAAACAGGAAGCAGAAGCAGGAAGCAGGATGTGATTGGCAGACAGCAGGTGATGATGACATCACACAGGTCACACAGATGAAACGTCGCTGTCAGTTTGATGTTTTCACACAGACTGGAATCAGCAGGTCAGTCGGTGCGTCTCTATAAATATGTATAATATAAGAATGTGACCGTCCTGTCTGTCTGTCTGTCTGTCTGTCTCTCTGTCTGTCTGTCTGTCTGTCTGTCTGTCTGTCTCTCTGTCTGTCTGTCTGTCTGTCTGCGGACAAAGGCTTTCTTTACTTTATGATGACATCACTTATGTCTGGTTGATACTGTGAAACTTTGAAATCTGTTCAGTAAACAAAGAGAAACAAATACGTTTTTGATTCCATTTTAAAAGTGTCAGTTGGCTGTAATTAAGGTAAAAGTTAGGAGACGACATGAAGACGTATGTTCAGTCTGATGTTTCATTAGTCTGATGACAAACTGACGAACATCATGGGAGTGACTGATGACACAAACAGGATCAACACTTTATCTGTTTCTCTTCACTACCAGACAGAGGTTTTATTAAAGGGCGTGGAATCTTCTCTCTATACAGTTTGGGAAAAGAAGAACTTCTGAACTCACACTGCTCATCAAACTCAGATCAGCTGATGTTATAGAAATATATTTTAGCTGCTGTTGTGTTAATGTAAGAAGTTTGTCACTGTGGTGGAAGCAGATGATCCTTCTGTCCTGCCAATCATGAGAGTCGTCCTGTCAGTCAAAGACGGTGACTACAAATGATTCTACAGTTATCAGACAGGAGCAGCTTATCAGATTATTAGTCTTAAGGAAAAATAATAGAGTAACATGCTGTATATGTAAATCAAGTTTAATTATTTTAATTAAACTCGATATTTCCGTCCACTGAATTTATGAAAATCACAGGATTAAGTGATATATTAATAACTGACTTTGACATCATCCTAAATGATATGTTAACCCTTCAGCTATTGATCTGTAAACTCGTCATATTCCTGTTAAAGTTTATCCGATTGCATGGTGACGTCGTCTCCTGACATCTTAAATGTGACATCTGAAATACGTTTGACTAAATTCTATATATTATACTATAAACTTTTACTTTAAAGGTAACTTTGTGTTGAATTTCAAATTTCCTCATTTTGTTTTTAGCAATTCCCAAAACCTTCCGGAGTTTTTGATAAACTGCTCATTTCCAACACATCATAAAACTATTAAATTACAGTGATTCAGATTATCATTATTTTTATTTCACTTTGAGTATCGACTGTTTGAACACTTGCAGTCAGCGTCTCTGAATGACAGCAGTGCTATCGAGAGGCACTCAGGCAGAGTGATGTCATTACAGTATCTTAACATGGCACATCGCTGTTTGCTGCAACACACATTGTCTAAATCTCATATATTTAAATGCTTTATCTTCTCTTTGAATCCTCCACCATTGGCTCTTTACTTAAGAATTTCTCTCTGTTTTTAGTCTCCTCTTTGGCTCTAGACTTTCAGTTTGTCTTTAAACTCCTGTAACTCCTTCTTGTAATCCTCTAAGCTGAGCTCACAGTGTCGGCCGTAGTACCCTGTCTTGCATTCACACATCGCTACATAGGCGTCTTCTGCATGAACACATTCGCCCCTGTCGGTACCTCCATCTTCACCACCATTACATTTCAGATTGTTGCAGGGATTCTTGTTCATCTCTTCATCACTTTTAATCATGATCACAAACTGGCCACCCTTCACTCCTTTCATTTTCATACAGTCCCTGATATAAATGTATGGAGTGATAGGTGGAGAGTCTCCAGTAGTGTAGCTGTAATGGCCTTTGTCTGTATAAGCATGCACTGCTGTATAAGACCCGGACACTTGGACACAACCCTTGAGTTTCTCTTCTACCTCAGAACACAGAACTGATTTAGTGAAGCATCTGTCCAGCTCACGTTTTACCTCCTCTGCCTTTGTGTAATTCCCTTTCACCTGTCTGGCTACAGCCACAGTGACTTTCCCCTTAGTCACCTCAGTAAATCCTGAGAGGTAATGTCTGTTCTCTATTTTCAATACTTTATGGTTGGAATGTGCAGTTAAATATGCAACAACCATCCAGTCGTATCTGTCGTATGTCTGCGACAAGGATAATGCGACTGTTTCTGCTAGTTTTTGACGGTCTTCAGGTTCTTTGGGGTCATTCATGAGATCCGTCACATCCAGTTTAACGTATTTCATACTGTTAAAAATGCAGGATTTGTGCACTTGGAACATGACTGATCCAGCGTCGTAAGCGATTTCAGCTGCTTCTGCATCTCTGGCTGGAGAATTAATGTTCTTGTATTCATAGTACAAGTCATTCAGAAAACTGCCCTTCATGATGAGTTCACTAATAAACAGAGTAAATCCTATTATGTCCTTTTCATGACATCTTACGTGTTCAGCCAACATGTCTCCAAGGTTAGATATGAAGGTTGTTCCTTTAGCTTTCAGGTACGTTTGCAAGTCCTTTGTGGCAGATTCGTATTTATTAACTAAGTAAGCTTTAAAGAATTCCTTTTCATGCCTTTCCTTCTCAGCCTTGTCTGTAGCTACTTCAAGTGAATGCAGTAGAGTTATGTACTTAGTCCAGGCTTCTGTGATCTTCTTCTCTGGCTTGTGGAAGGCACTGGCTGCCCAGGTGTCCCATTTCTGCTCTATGTGATAGTTGTCAAGCTTAATATAAAGATTTTCAAATTCAGATACAAGAGTTGTTAACACTTTATCATTTGCTGACGCTCCCACCAGAATTAAATTAACAACAGCACCTATTGCACTCCCTGCTACTGGTATCATGTTTAGAACAGGGACAACTACATCTTTGATCTGGTCAGCATGGTCACGAAACCATTTGACCCCCTCTTCAACTTTTTTCAGGTATTTGTTCATCTTTTCTGGTGTCATTTCCAGCACTTTTATCTCATCAGCAGATGTAGAAACGTTGGAGAGCAGGAGGGAGGACGACACCAACAGGAGGAGCAGCAGGCCAGGAGACGCCATGACTGCAACACACAACATGACAAACACGTTAATAACTTCTTTATTATTTCTGCTCGACACGTTTATTCAGAGATGATTCACTTTAGTTATTTTATATATAAGGTGATACTTTATATATTTATATTTAGCATTTGACATACAGAAGTAGTGTAGTATATGTACTGTAGTAGCAGCAGTGGGAGGACTAAACAGCTAGTGTAGGAGCGGTATTTAAGTTTTATGTTTTAAATGATTTACTTATGGTTATTTTATTTTGGTGACATATTTTCTTTTTTGAGTGTGCATCCTCAACAGGTGGTGATGGTGCCACCTTTTTAAAGGGCTGCTGGTAGAGCATGACTGGGAGAAGGCGGGCCAGCAGATAATGTCACTGACCTCAGTCTGTGAGCTGGATGTGCATCGGTACTGAAAACAGTGAAAAGTCAAACTCTCATTGGATGTTTTTTGGACACAAAACTGTGAGTCTGACATTGCATCACCCGCATTCTCCAGGTGGAGACACAAAGGTGAAAAACACAAAGGAAAATGGGACATAAAGGGTTCAAGGAAAAACTCTAAACTGTTTTTTTTGCCACTACAGCTAGCATGGGTTGGAAGTTGCACAGTAATAATTAGTTACTGGTATTTTTGGAGTATTCAAAATTCGGTTACGATGATTAATGATAAACTCTGTTTCTGTGAAACTTTCTCACCATTCCCAATGAAAGGATATTAAGATGAGGCGTCTAAGCAAAATAAGTGAATTAGCTAAATCCGCAGAGACTCTGTTTAGATTTGGTCTCCTGGGTTCGGCTGTGATGTGTGGAGGTTAACAGGTCTGCTGGTCAACCAAACTTATTCATCATCAACCATGATTACTGACCTGATATTGGCAGAATGCAAGCATCAAAATATCACAGAATGACTAAAACCACAAAACAAACCACAATAATATTGATATTATATATATATGTCTATTAATATTAATAGACAGACCTGAAACTGGAGACCAACGAGGGTCAGCAGCTGGTCGGTCAGCAGGATGGTTATTCAGCAGCTGGTTGGTCAGCAGCTGGTTGGTCAGCAGGATGGTTGGTCAGCAGCTGGTTGGTCAGCAGCTGGTTGGTCAGCAGGATGGTTGGTCAGCAGGATGGTTGGTCAGCAGCTGGTTGTCAGCAGGATGGTTGGTCAGCAGCTGGTTGGTCAGCAGCTGGTTGTCAGCAGGATGGTTATTCAGCAGCTGGTTGGTCAGCAGCTGGTTGTCAGCAGGATGGTTGGTCAGCAGCTGGTTGGTCAGCAGCTGGTTGTCAGCAGGATGGTTGGTCAGCAGATGGTTGGTCAGCAGCTGGATTCTGGATGTGATCTCGGTCTGAAGACAGTCTGCAGGTTGTTGGAGTGTGGAAGTGGAAGCCTCTGAACTCTGAGCCCAACAGGACAGAACCTGTAGATTTATAGAAGCTGACTGACTCCACCTTCTCTCCAGGTAGTGATTCTCATCCAGTCTTGGGCAGCTGGAGACAAAGAGGTTCGTCACGTATGAAGAAATGATAGAGAGACGAGGCTGATAACGTTATCGAGGTTATTAATGGAAATGACACGTGTTCATTCACCTGTGAAGGTAATGAATAAAGTGTGTGTGTGTGTGTGTGTGTGTGTGTGTGTGTGTGTGTGAGTGAGTGTCTGTGTCAGCTCTCTATGAACTAAATAAAGTTTCATGATCCAGTTGTTGTGTTTCATTGAGTTTTGTTGAGAAGGCTTTGTGTTTGATAAGTGAGACTGCACAGAGTGTATAGATATATCTCATAGATATGAGTCAGCAGCCTCTTATTGACGACACACTAGAGTTTTGCAGGCAGGTGGTATGTTTCCATCAGCTGTGTTTCCAACAAGTCCGGAGTCCGTCACAGTTTCACCTCCGAGCTTCTCTCATTGATGAGGTGACATGATGTCATGCATCTGTCCGGTGCTGTAAGGTTTCTGCTCCTCCACCATGTGAGGAGTTGTGAGAGTGAGTGATGGATACTGTGAGCCGTTGGAACGATAAGATGTGAGGAAGAAGAACTCTGTATTTGAATAACAGACAGGCGCCTGTTGTCTGTGCTGCTGATAAGACTCTCCGCCTGCCTTCACATGTAAATCACAGGCTGTAATGTTGTTTATCTTTATGAGGTGAACAGAGATGAATCTGCAGCAGCTTCACAGGAACAACAACATCTTTTGTTTTAAAGCCTTTAAAGCTCAAATGAACTAAAATGACACAAAGTCACATGAAGACGCGGCTTCACTTGACTTCACCTCGAACATGTGGAGCTCTGCTTGACGACTTACTGCCCTGCTGTCATCAACATATCAACACACCAGAACCCCTTCAGCCACTGGTGCAGCTCTCAGAACCGAACCTGAGAGCAGCAAGCCGCCTAACATGAGCTCAAATCAAGCTGAGGGAACCCTGGTCAGTGGTGCACAGGGGTGCTAGGGCTCGTCCATCTCCTCCTCCTCCGCCTCCGGATCTGCCACTGGATAACAGGTTTGACATCCTAAGCCTGCAGTATTTCCCTCCCGCGGGTGCATTGTCCGGCTCACCCCCGGGACCTGCCCATCCAGCTGGTCTTGGCTTTCACCAGCCCACGATCCCAAGTCCACTCGTCCAGCCCGGCCCCCCTCCACCTCGGCCAGGAGCAACCGCGGTCTGGTGCCACCAACCCGAACCTCAAGCTCCATCCTGCCTCCGCCGCACCTCCAGGCAGCCAGTGGAGCAGTGCACCCCCTCTGTGCTGGTTGTCGGAACTTCCGTGGTCAGGCACGTGGCGGTGCATGGCAGCCGGACCTTCTGCCACCCTAGAGCCTGCGTCAAGGAGGTCGCATCCTCGGCCCTCCAGCTGAGTCCACAGCACAACTCGGCCTCCATGCTGGTCCTGGAGGCCAGCATCAACGACCTTAAAAACCACCAGTCAGAGTTACTCAAACACGATTTCGTCTCCCTTCTCGGATTGCCTGCTGGACACGGGGAAGCGGCTAATAATCGCCGGCCCGTCTCCTCCACCTCGGTATGGTGACGTCACCACCAGCCACCTTCGTCAGCTCCACCTTTGGCTGAAGGGGTACTGCCTGATCAAAAGCATCTTGTTTGTGGACAATTGTACAGCTTTTTTAAACAGGCCTCACCTTTTTAAACGGGACGGCCTCCACCCAAACCAGGAGGGATCACGGCTTTTATCTGTCAACATTAACTTGGCTGTCCGTTCCTGCACCACACACTTCTGAAGTGGCTGCAAATTTTATCCAGATTTTACAGAGCACTCCTGCAGAAATTTTACCAGCACCATGTGATTTTATTGTTGACAGTTTTAACCATAAAATAAAGTCAACGCTGGACTCAGTGGCTCCACTTTTAATAAAAACAATTAATACAAGACCTACACCCCGTGGACAAATGCGGAAATTAAAAAACTGAAGAGAAACTGCAGGAGTGCTGAGAGGAGATGGAGAAAAACAAAGTTAACAGTTCAATATGAAATTTTACATGGACACCTCAAAACGTACAAAAATACAGTCAAACAGGCAAGAATGTAGATTAACTATGATCAAAATAACTTCACAGGACATCAGAAATGGAAAATAAAGCTTGGCTTTATATAAGAAAAAAAGGTGACACAAAAAAGTGCAGAAAATATCACTTTGGCATAACTGGGCATTCGTTCATTCACTAGTAGCTGCTCTGAAGAGAAAAAACTGCTCCCTGTCTTTTCTTAAAAAAAATCCGGGAAAGCACGCAAAGCCTTATGGGACATGCTGTTTTCTTAAAGTGAACCCTCTGTATGCAAATACAAATAGAAATTCAATGTTGTAGGTAATCAATATCAGTAGACTGTATTATGATTTCAATTCTTTTAACTGTTTTTAACTTAAATAATAATATGAAATTAGCAGCCTTTAATCAATAATGTAAATAAAATAACGTCACAAATTAACTAATGTAACCCATAAGTTACAACAAAGAATCTCCCATTTCCAAAAACTAATCAATGACCATAAAAACAACCAAAAATTCCTCTTCTCCACAATTGACCTTTTAACAAACACAAATTTTAATAGATCCTCCAGAACACCAACTGACGCCCTCTGCGAGGACTTTGCAGACCACTTCAGAAGTAAAATCAATGACAGTGACGGTAGCTCAGTGGGTAGAGCTGAGGACTAGTGACTGGAAGGTCGCTGGTTTGAATCCCTGGTTCCCCGGGGTGGGACTGAGCTGCATGCCGAAGTATCCTTGAGCAAGTTTGCTCAAGGATTGCTCATTGCAACCCCAAAATTGCTCCTGATGTGTAGTTGGTACCTTTGCTGGCCCATAGAGTCACTGGATTTGGCCCCAGTAACCCCTGCTCCACCTTTAAAACGGTGGTATAAAAGCGGTAACATCACCAGTGGACCGAACGAACGTTTTACTTCAACAGATTTTAAATGTCGACACACCCATGATTTTGGATCATTGATTTTACCCGAGGAAACACTGCGAGGATGCGAGGACACTTGGTCGAGTCTTTTCCCAAGTAAAGCCTACAACCCGCCTATTAGATCCAATTTCCACGCCGTTTTTTAAAACACTTTGTGGATTCTTGGAGGATCAGATGTTATACTGTCAGGCCTAGGCTGGAAGGAGGACTCAGAAGCAGGGCGAGAACAGTTAAACCAAGATTTTATTCTGAAAACCTGAGTTTCTCCTGAGAGATGAGTGACAACACAATGGCTATGAAACTCTACAGAAACCAGAAGCATGAAAAGGGAAAAGGGGAAGGGGACAAGGCGAGGAAAACACAAAAAAAAACAAAAAACAGAAGGCGCTCCGAATTGAGGGGAAAATAAAAGGCAGAAAACTGGTCTACTCTGACAAGGACTAACTATGAAATTTAAGCAACAAAGAATGCTCCAAAAGGGAGGATACATCTAACAACAAAGAACAGAAAACGCTCGAGAGGGATAGTAAAACAACAAACAAAAATACAAATAAACAGAAAATGCTCCAGAGGAGGAAAAACCAGCAAACAAAACCTTGCTTAACTCTGAGCTGAAAAATGTTACAAAATAAAAATCACTCTTATGAGGAATAAACAAAGGAATTGAGAATACAAACACTCTCGGTCTAGGAAACAATGGCTGTGGCAAGGGCTTGAGGTACACACAGGACGAAATACTCTGGCAACGAGACAGGGGAAGACATAGACTATATACACATCAGGGAAGGGAGCACAGGTGAGAACAATCAGGGATTAGGGGAGACGTCAGACCGGTGACACAGGAGGAAGGGCAAGTGACCTGAAACGAGAGGAGAGTTATCTTTCAAAATAAAACATGAAATTCACAAGACAGAAAACCCAAGACAGGACGACCCTCACCGCGGTGTGACACATACATGGTGAATTGCTCTCTTCAGACGGGTGTCTTCTTTTATGTTTTCTCCTGGGCTCCGCTCTGCCGCTCTGCTCCTCTCTGCGACCTGCCAGTCTGTGTGTGACCCCGCTCTCCAAGAGTGCCGGGAGGGTGCCGTGTTAACGAGCGTTGGCTTGAAAACGGTAATTACAAACTATGAGTTAGATGAGGACCGAATCAAAGAGTGCCGTCATGCAAGGTCTGCAAAAAAGATTAGCAGATTTGTGCATTGGGAAAGTCTCCACTCTGCAGTCACATGAAATGTAAGTTAAGACTTTTTGAGTAACTTAACGTTAGGCCAACGCTGCACATTAACACTTTGCTTATGATAACCGCTAACGTTAAATTACCGGTTTTACAGACTAAATTATATAAAATGTAGGGTTGTCAAAGTTAACGTGTTGACTATAGACTGTAGAAAAAACGTACGCGTTAACGCATGTGATTAATATGGAAACCATAATAGGCTAGCCCTTTTTTGGGTGGGCTCAAGCCCACCCAAAACTTGCCTTACACTGCATGAAAAGTGGGATTTTCGTCCCTGTAAACGCCTGTCACTATTGGTCACCCTGGGTCATTATAAATGTAAACCCCACCCCTATATATTAATTAATTAATTTATTTATTTATTTATTTTTTATTTATGATATCATCAAAGACATGAATGAATTTATTGAGGAAAAGAAAATGCCAGGAAGGTGCTGTTTATTCAAAGAACCCACTGCGCAGAGAGACGTCCAAACGACGTCTTTTCCAAGCCATTTTTGCACATCCAATTTTGGTCACCTCAAGGTCCAGACTGATACTCCAGACAACGTCTTTTTTTTGACGTACACTTAACGTCCATTCATGACGTCCACAGTACCTCCGTACAGGAGCTATTTCTAGTCCAAATATGGTCTTTGTGGACATCATTTCAACATCAAATTAGAACTCATATTAGACATTGTTTTTATACTGTACTGCTTCTAGTTTCTATGCATAAATGTAGTCCCATTTCAGAAGGTGGCATGCTGTTAAAAATAATAAATCACAATCCAATCCCGACTGGTTTTTTCCCCCATCTTTATTGCAAACATGTCATTTCAGTTGAGAAATACTAGTTACTAGGCTACTACTTCTTAACAGCAGGCAGCATAACCCTAAATTAAGTTTGAAAAAAACAAAGTGGTAAAATACAATAAATAAAATTACACCTCTTTGGTCTGTACTACAAAAATAGGGTTAGTCCTGAGTGACTATGTACAAACATAAGAACAATTAAAATATAAAACAATTAAACACACACACACATATATATATTTTTATTTATTTATTTATTTATTTATTTATTAAGTGTGAACACTGGGGTGAAAATCAAACTGAACACAGAAAAATTAAAGGACTTACCGGATTCATCTTGTGAAAATAAACATAAATTTGGCTTTTTTTTTCCACACACATAAATGGTTAATTTTCAAACTCACATTCCCTTTGTCTGTAGCCCACTGTCTCAGGTCATCTTCAAGGCTGCTGATCACTTCGGCTTCATCATCATTTGGTTCATATTCAGAGTCAGTGGACAAACAGTCCACATCAGTGTCAAAATCAAAACCATGTGATGTCTCAGGAACGCTGTCACTTATTAAACTGCGTGGGGTCCCAGGCACACTGCTACAACTACTCTGACTCCCTGCCACAACATCGATATTAATGTCAATGCTCTGATGTCCATCTTCGCTGTCATAACGTAGAAGTTCATCAATGTCTGAGGTGTTTTCGCCATTCTCTCATTTTCATAGTCATCTGTAGACACAGATGCAGTATAAGTCAGTTTAGTCTTACAATTTATTTGACTGGGTGTGTGCAAAGGAGCATGAGGTCAATCTGTACCTTGTTTAGGTGGCTTCCAAAGGGCTGGAAACCCCACTCCACTTCCAAAAGAGGACCAAACACCACCTGACAAAAGGATAAGACTGATTTAGAAACACCCAACTAAAGCTTTACAATACTGAACTCAGTACTCCATTGCACTAAATTGTTATGCATTTGGCTGCGAACCCCCGCGTGGTTGTGACTGAAGCTCCCCCTCCTCCCGCCTGTATATTAGTATTTTGCTTTGTTTTGTTTTGTTGTGCTGCTAGCCCCATTAGCTGTCCCGGATGTTAGCAAGTGTAGGCACGTCTCTGTCAGCAGCAGCACCGCAAAGAAAAATAACTACAGTCTGAGTGAAGCGCTGGAGCCGCGGACCCATACACGGCCGTCACCGACAAAAAAGCCTTGACCGGTAACTTAACAAGTATGATGGCCGTTGTGATGAGGTAGCTCTATGCTAACTTCGACGAGCGGTAGCGGTTAACATCCGCTGCGAACACCCGCTTCCCAGCTCACCACAATGGCCCTCCTGCTCGTTAACACTGGAGGCTCCTGTTGCCGATAATGGTCGGGTAACAGCACACGGCTCCAGCGCTTCACTCTATGTATTGATTTTTCACCGGCTTCGTTGTAAACAAAGTTGGTTGTGTTCAAAAGCTAGCGTTAGCAGATGTAATGCTAATTATAGCGACAACAGATTTGAAGTAGATTAACACAACAAAGCTAAAACGGCAAACGCTATAAATGCATAAATGAACTAACATTAACTTATGGATCTATGGGCTGACCAAACTTACCTGCAATTTATTGGACGCTGATTTTCGGACTGCTTTAAGTTGTTGTATAGGTCAACGGTGCTCAGAGCCGGGCGGCCAATAGCTTCAAATGAAGAGAAACACCTGGGCCAATGGGAGTGGCTATTAGGATGTACGTTGTAATGACGCAATGCCTCAGCCAATCAAAATGGCGTTGACTGTATGTATATATATTTTTTTTGTATTAAACAGAATTACACTGTTTTAGAAAAGAAAAACAGGAAAATGTAAACAAACAAAAACATTACTTTTATTCAAAAGTGTTTAATCACAAAATAAACATGTCCATACTACTAGTACTACTCCTATGATAATAATAATAATAATAATAATAATAATAATAATAATAATAATAATAATTAATTAATTAATTAATTACTTAAATCATGTCAATTCCCTGCGCCTGTCTTAGACGTCCAAAAAAGTGACCTAGCCCAACGTTCAAATGTTAAACTGCATATTGACGTCCAAGTGGGGTCATGATTAGACGTCCAAATTGTGGACCTAGTTTGCACGTCGTGAAGAGGTCCAGAATTGGTCTTGGACTGACGGACGCAATATAGACACGATCTGCACGTCCATCAAACGTCTAATGTTTAGTGGGAAAGAACTTTATTAACACAAACACACCACAACTATGTACAAAGCATAATCTGCCCACACAACAACGGGAAGCTCACTAGAAGCCCAAAATCCTGCAGCGCCGATAAGTGTCAGCTCCATCCAGACACCCCGCCGTCTTCCTCCTCAGACATCAGGTCCATGGTGGCGCACTTCCAAAGGTCCACCTCATCCTCAGCTAGCACTCTGTCTCGCTTCCAGCAGCTGTAAAAACCAGGGGCGCCGCCAGGGGGGGAAAGGTTAGGACGATTCCAAGGGCCCGGCACTGACAGGGGGCCCTTTGAAACATGGGCAACCTATACAAGGGCCCAACTAGATTTTTTTTCATGGGGCCCAAAATCCCTGGCAGCGCCCCTGGTAAAAACAATCAATAAGGACGATCAGTACTGCACGATGCACTGCGTATGGACACAACACATCTATTAATGCACCCGAATAATAGTCACACTGACCAAAAACGGATCTACTCCAACAAATCTTACCCTCTTTGACTCCGAGCTGAACTCTTCAGCTTCAGCCTGCGATGGAAGATCTTATTGTTTGTACCTGAAGCTCCTGCATACTTTCTTACAGGCAGCTGGAAAACAATTAAATGAGAGTGGTATGAATAAAGAAAACGCAAGTCACAGTAAAATTAAACAAGGAAGGAGAAAACAGTAAACGTTACTTACACACGATGGCGTCATTATCGGCATCATGTAAATCTGGACTTGCAGACAGAGCTCCGAGCAAATAGGAGGTCACGGCCTCGTTATGAGGCGAGGTTAGTCTGTGAAAACAAAATGCTCGCAGCGATAAACCTCCGTGTCCCTCTGCGGCAGCGAAGCGCCCTTCTTTGGCGTCACTCTCCGTGGCGACCCGGCAAAGCTCCTCCCGTCAGCGCAGGCCTCCTCTCAACAATGGCCGGGCCGCTAGCCTCGCTCATGCTAGCCTAGCTTAGCTCCGGCTAGCTAGCTTAGCCGAACTTGCTTCGTGTCCAATAAAACACAAACACTTCGACTGCGATGGAGAGTCCAGCTCACACACTCACAGCACGGCGTCCGACAACAGTTCACAGTCCGTTAGTGATAAAACACGACACTGACGGACACACACAGTTCACTGTTAGCTGATCCGCCATTAACTCTCTGCTCCTTCTTCCTCGTCACTGACGCTCCGGTCAACCTGGAAGTGTAAAAACCCTTAAAGGTCATGAACTCCCACACGTAATAAGAATTACTTTAACTTCTTTTAAACATTCAGAACCCATGAAATTATATGTTAATGTCACACATTTTAAACAGAAATTATTTATACATTTCAATATCTTATTTATCTCAAAATATGTCATGCAAATTTTAACTTCTTAACAACTGGCGTTTTATCTTTAACTTGGTCTCAGGAGAGAGAAAAAAAAGAATAAATAATTTTTTTTACATAACATTGGCCATTGCTAATGACATACACAGTAATTAATCTAGCATACTTTAATTAAATAAATCAATTCAAGCTAAAATTTAAGGGTCTTTAATTAGACTATACTGGGCCTCATCTTTCTATACCAGAGATTTTCTTACAATGAAGTTAACACCTTTTAGAAAAACGCACCTGGGATAAAACTCCCCCTGCTACCCTGATTTGCATTTGTATAGCTCAGAGAAATTTCATTTACATGTTAAAGCCTCCCCTAGAATCAGGGGGGGGGGGTCATGGGGGGACAACTGCCAAGCAAGGCCCACGTCAGTTTCCGACAATTTACGTCAGTTTTCGGTGTTTCCTGCAAATTGCCGTGAATTGTCGCAAACCTGAAATTCCACGACAATCTACAGTGCCGCATACTGACGAAAATCCCACTTTTCATGCAGTGTTAGCTCAGCCTACACTCTAAGAAATGATTCATGGGGTTAGCAAGTATAGCTCAAAATCAAGAGCTTTTTCTGCATGAAAAAAACACGTTTGTTATGTGTATACATTATAATGAGTTTATAACTTAATTTTATAAGTTGGTCTAAATTGAACTAAATAAAATAGTCTTAACTCAATAATACATGAATTTTCAACAGACATTTCTGCCTTACCTTAACACAGAGGTGTATTCAGTTAACACAACTTAAAAATCTGTGTCCGTGTTTGTTAAAAGCTAAGTATCAGGCTGACCTGCTCGGACATGTTTAGCGCGAACAGAACATGCAGCATGCCTGTTGGAAGCATAAGGTTGGAAGACAGGACTTAGCAGAGCACAGAGAAGGAAAAACGCAGTTTGCAAACTTTTACGGCTTGGTAAGTACAATTTTGACTTGTATTATTCACAACAGCTAATAACTGCATCAGCAGACAGTACAAGAAATCGTTTTACACAACACTAGATGCTTTTTCTCGGTCAGCAGTGGTAATGTGTAAGCTAGCAGTAATGGTAGTAATTTGGTGTTTGTTAAGTTTTGTTTTATGGTGGCAGGTGTTAATTGGCACTGGTTTTCCATATAGTTTTAACTTTCTGAGGAGTTAATGTTAATGTTTCTTTCAAATGTATTTAAAATTTGTAGTTGTGTTGAACCTTTGAGCAGCAACAGCTTCCTGGCTAGGCCGTTGTAGGTGACTGAGCACACATTCAGTTTGTTAGTCAGCCATTGCAGCAGCAAGTGCAGTCTAAAAACCACGTAGACGAAGCAAATATTGTTGAGACGCCACAGGAGTGGTCGTACCATAATGAAGCTAGTTGTTATAACAGCAGGAGTGTGCAATTGCCCACTGCCCATTTCTCTGCAGCACTTTGCACGCATTTTCTCTTGTTTTTTTTATTTTTTATCTTGAATCGTCAAAAACAGTTTTAAAAAATGTACTGTTATATACACAAATTGTAGGCACCACAGCCTTCTGAAAGACCTAAATTCAAGTAATTTAAACAGAACCGCTAGTTTTTAAAATAAAGTGGGCCTGTCAAATTTGCAGATTTGAAACACCAAGAAAGACAGATCTGTTAAAGCATTATAGACTTAGACATGGTCATGGTGGAGAATCTCACCCTTGTCTTTATTGGGAGTGCAGTTGCTCATTTAAAACATGGGGCAACCTGCGAACCCACCTGTCACTCCACCCGTGACACAGTGACATTGTCCACTGTACTGTCATTTAAGTGTCCATGTTGCCCCTTAAACACTATCTCCACAACAAGAGAATACTTT
This sequence comes from Diplodus puntazzo, assembly GCA_963678695.2. Taxonomy (NCBI): domain Eukaryota; kingdom Metazoa; phylum Chordata; class Actinopteri; order Spariformes; family Sparidae; genus Diplodus; species Diplodus puntazzo. The sequence goes on from OZ023174.1 coordinate 504,498, forward strand.
GAGCATATTGGCCGTCATTTAAAGAAACAGGAAACTATTTGTTGTGTTTTTGAAAATTGACCTTTCAAAACAAACATTTATGGAACATTTTCTTCTCATAGGAGCCGGAAACACACTCTTCACACTATTGATGACTTCAAGCCTGAGCTTCTGAAGAGGGGACAATCCTGTGGGGGTGCAGTGAGTGAAGATGCTGAAGATAATGACTGTAAAATGTTCAATCTTTCTGAGACAGTTTTACAGTGCTATTTTATGTTGTAAGTTTCCTGATTTATTTTATGATGGCTACATTTTTGTGTACTGTTAACATTTCAATAAGCACTCAGTCCTGTTACTGTAAGTGAGATAATGACTGGTGAATAAACAGTTAGATCATAAAACTGGAATTTCTATGTGTGATTTATTCTGACTTAGATAAATAAGTTTGTGTACTAAAAAAAATTAAGGTAACAATTTGCATGGACATTTCTAAGTAGAATGAAATGAAAAGAAATAAGTTAGAATAACTAAAAGGAGTTGGCCTAACCAAAGAAGTTTTGTGGCATGTACTCAATACTGACTAAGTTGAAATAACTTAAAAATATCCATGCAAATTGTCACATCAATTTTTTACGTTGAGCCAGCACATCATTTGTTAGAGTGTATCGTTTAGTCCACAAATCATATATCCAGGGCTCCAGACTGCGACCTAGTGAATCTGGGAGTTAGAATGACAGCTGGCAGGCCAATGTGTGTGTGATGGACAGGGAATGGCACTGTAAGTGGCTAACGTGTGGAGGGGGAGGGTCTGAAAGTCGTTCCGAGCGCAGAAGGAGAAGGTTTCACTATCAGCGAACAATGGAGAAACTAACTCCGTGATTCAACCAGATACGTGTCCGCTGCCTGACGGAGCTGAGCTGGTTTTTCACTTTAGATAATGTCTTAACTTCCACCAGATCCGCTGCGTATTTGCTCCGAGGGCTGCGGCAGTCCGGAGCAGATACGCATGACTTCTATTTCTGGCAGATGCCGGAGCAGGACGCAGCAATTTAGCTGAATTTAGCACCAAGCAGACGGGAAGTCATGCACAGAAACAACAATATAACATTTGATCACTTTTCAGAATAAAACACTCCGTGTTGACACCAGCACACAAATCTCAAAAAATAGACAAACACAAGCTCTTCTATTGATCCTTCAGTCGGGAACACGTGTTGTTTTTATAACACACACCTATAAATGTGACCGGATCGGAGCAGTATATTATAGACAGACAGCTGTGGTCAAGTGAGCCTTCTCCTCAGTTTACATCAACTAATTTTTGGAGAAAAGTTGATCATTGTTCATCCATCATCATTAATGTTATACATCATAGGTTTAGGAAGATATTAGACTCTTGACGCTGATTTAGTGGGGGGATTGTATGTCTGTGGAACTTGTACATAGATCATGGTTGGATAATCAAAGATTCTTGTTATATATACTTTTTAGGGATGTCCTAATCGGGGATGTTTTGAACGTGGACCCAAGCCTGATTAAAAAAAAAAAAAATTATAACGTCAGAGCGCAATTTGTGACAGAACTCAGACACGTGTGTAGCGTTACTCTGGCTAACTTGTGGATACAATGTTTGCAGTGTGGAAATAACTTAAAGTAGAAAGGCAACGGCGACATGTAACATCTGCAGCACGACCGTTTCGCGGAGCTGCACTTAATACTGCTCATTTGATACGGCAAAAAACTAACACTTAAAGAATACAACGTGTTCACTCGAGCAGTACAGGCAAGGACACCGAAGCAGCAAACACTCGCAGATACTTTCAAAAGGAAAGAGAAATATCCTCGAGACAGCGACATGGCCAGAAATATTACAGAGCAGGTCATTATATAACAAGATGCTTCCCCTTGGGGACGTCATCAGGAGGCACGGCATCAGCTTTCATAGTTATGCTGACGATACGCAACTGTACATCGCCGTGTCCCCTGATGACACAGGGCCTATTGATGTCCTTTTTAACTGCATTTTAGATATCAAGACATGGATGGCAGCGAATTTCCTACAGCTCAACCAGGACAAAACAGAGGTTTTACTCATTGGTCCTGAAGGCCAGAAAGAGAAACTTTTACCAAAGTTAAAGGATTTTAAACCATCACAATCTGTAAAAAATCTGGGTGTGATTTTTGACTCTGAGCTCAGTTTTATTCCACACATCAAAAATATAACAAAAATAGGTTTTTACCATCTTAAGAACATAGCCAGAGTCCGCCCGTTTCTCTCTCAGGCCAGCACTGAGGTACTGATGCATGCTTTTATCTCTTGTCGTTTAGACTATTGTAATGCCCTGCTCTCTGGCCTTCCCAAAAAAAGCATTTCGAATCTACAATTATTACAAAACTCAGCTGCACGAGTGCTGACAAGGACCAGAGGGCGGGAGCACATTACACCGGTTTTAAAGTCACTGCATTGGCTCCCCGTGCGTTTCAGGATTGATTTTAAGGTTCTTTTACTAGTTTTTAAGTGTCTTAACGGTCTTGGGCCTTCTTACTTATCTGACTTGCTTTTACCTTATCGGCCACTGCGGACCCTGAGGTCCTCCGGCACCGGCCTTTTAACCATACCACAGCTTAGTTCGAAAAAACACGGGGAGGCGGCTTTCACTTGTTATGGGCCCCGACTGTGGAACAGCCTGCCGGAGAACCTCAGGGTCACGGAGACTGTTGAGGTTTTTAAAAAGAGGCTCAAGACCCACCTTTTTAACCAGGCTTTTAACTGATTTTTAAATTCTTTTTAATTCCTTTTATGCTGTGCTAATCAGAGCACTTGTATTTATTTATTTATTTATTTATTTATCTTTTATTTTTTATCCTTTCTTAATGTTTTAATCTATCATGTTTAGCCTCTATGCTTTCATGTTTTAGCCCCTCGTGTTTTAGCCGTTATGCTTTCATGTTTTAGCCCCTCGTGCTTTTAGCTTTTACGCTTTTTGCCTTATTTTACTGTTTTAGTCTATCAGTTTTTAATCTCCAGTTTTCCTCAGGGGGGCCTGCCAGGCTAGGAGTGGCCTCTGGTCTGCCCGCAGGGGGTGCTGTCCCGTGGACGGTTCCGGCCCGGGTGGCTAGAGGGCACTGCACCTTGGTGCGGGGCCTCCTGCCTACCCGGGTTGGGGTGGTCTCTGTGGCAGCGCTCCCTGCGACCTTGGACTGGGGTCTCTCCCGGTGTGGTTGGCCCCCCCCCAAAGGTAGCTTCCTCTGCGCCTCAGGTCTCGCTGCTCCGGCCATGTCTCTGTGTTGACAGTTAGTGTTTGTATAGGTGTGAGTGTGTGTGTCTGTGTGTCTGTGTGCGTGTATGTCTGTGTGCGCATGTGTGAGTGTGTGTATGAGTGTGTTTATATTTGTGTATGTTTCTGTGCATGACTGTGGGGGTGGGAGGGTTGGGTTCTTTTAATTTTCTTCACCTGATTTTATTTGATCTTTCTCTTTTTGCTGCTGTAAGTACTCTCTGTAAGGCACTTTGCGATACTTCTGTATGAAAAGCGCCATATAAATAAAGTTTGATTTGATTTGATTTGATTAAATTCTTTGTCACCTGGAGTCTGAATCCCTGGTGTGCCCGACCATCTCTGCATTACATCACACTGACTGCACTTTAGAGTTACAGCATGCCATTTGCGCACTAGTTTGGTGGGTCTCATACAGCAAAGCGTGTAAAACAGACAGTCGAGGAGATGCTGAACGCTGTGAAACAGACGAGCAGCGCGTCCACGTCATTTTAACGTGACGACGTTAGGAATATGTAAAAGCTGTGGATGATCTGGAGGAACCAAGCTGGGCTGCGTCTCTCACTTCAGCTGCTGAACACGAGCTGCTGTCACAGTGCAGCGACACACACTCACCTGCTAACAGGAAGGTGGAGGCCAATGTTGGAATAGCAGAATAAGAAAGAGCCGTATAAAAGTATTTACTGTGTTTCAACAACATAAAAACCCATAAAGGAACAGCTCGGATGCAGGTACTTTGTTTCTTAATGCAGCTGTATTATCCAGGAGAATATGAGTTCAGACTGAGTATCGGATCAGAACTCGGTATCTACAGATACTAAATATTAAAGGACTCGGATCGGACCGGGGTAAAACAAACCTGATTGGGTCATCCCTAATACTTTTATGAAAAATCTGTCAGCTGCTTCCTGGGGGCTGAGCCCCCCAAAGGTCAGATCCTAGAATCGCCCCTCCGCTAAAGAATAATTAACGCACCATTAATCACGTTACGTGACCTCGTTAAGTTAGCGCCTGATTGTCTGTGTGTCGTCACACATGCAGCCTGGTAGTAATAGAGAAGCATGGCTGAGGAGAAGGTCGAATTTGATGCAATTTGGACTGATGACACGTTCAATATTAACAAACTTTGATGAATAAGCAAACAGCGCTCTGTGCTGCACAGAACATCTCTACTGCTGCTGACAGGCTGTCAGCAGAGGAGTCACTCTCACTGGGTAACATCAGAACTAAAGTGCCAGAGTCAGAAACTGACTGTTCAGTTTGTCTGTGTAACGTCACTCCAGGCACTGACGTCTGTAAGAGCTTTAAGTGTGAAAAGGGAATGTTCACTTTTCTCCACTTTTCATTACTTACTTCTAATAAAGTAAATTAGATGGCAAGCCGAGACTTCTTACAGATAGGTGACACATTTTGACAGATTTGGGCAAGTTACTCCAAACACGTAATGCATTATTTATTACTTGTTACTGTCATTTCAGTAACTTTATTAATTATAATATTACTGTCTTTGAATTGTAAGGCATTACACTACTATTGCATTACTTTTAAGTTACTTTCACCAAAATTCACACCCACCAACACTGAAAACAGCCTACATTGTAAGGCCCTTTAGCGAATTTCTATTGTGTTTAACAGAAGTTTTTGTATGTTTTATCTGGATACAGACTGACGCTGTTCTGGTAGCTATTTATATTATAGTCAACAGCCCAGTAGCACTAACCTGTTGAGGCAATGACAGCTTACCTTGTCGTTGCTAGCCTGGACGGGGATCTTGCTCACACATTTTCTAAAAGATGGAGAATCCACTGTTGAAAATGGCAGCATATCTTCGATGACATACACTGCCACCAGTCTCCTCACTTCTCAGGGTTCAAGCATCGCAGAACGGGAGAATGTTTTTGCTGCTTGTTTTTTCTCCACTCTCATCCTCAGTTTGCTTTCTTTTGGTTATTAGCTTAATGTTTGTGTGGCACCGCTCTAGATGTTTCGTTAAATTACTTAAAAATTGCTATTTCGCGAGGTAGAGAGATCTTTGGGTTTCGGACACAAAGTGCACTGAACTATAACGTTCTTCACATCCTTGTCTCTGATGAACTGAAAATAAGGCGCGTATGTACATCTCGCAAACGTAGAGTCCATCTTGTCTGCTGCTGCACTCATCTTCTTCTCAATCAATAGTTCTCTAGCACTAACAGGAAGTAAACATTTGCGCAGATTTTTTCTCCCCTGCTAATCTCGCCGTGTTGGCGAATTTGTATAAAAACAACACACCGGGATTTACAGGGATTTGTACCAAGTATAATATTACCTTTTTTTTTTTTGTAATGCCTTACATTACTGAGTTACAGCAAAAAGTAATGCATTACAGTAATTGCATTATTTTTGTAACGCGTTACTCCCAACATTTTGAAACATAAAAAATTTGGTCAAAAAAGGAAATTACAGAGTGCTCTCAGGTCTCTCTTTGTCTTCAAGTGTGCCTGACTGTGCCCTTTTTTGGATAAAACTTTGTGTTCTCCTTTAATTTCTAAACTTTTTACTATTATTAAACATATTTTTAGATGTTTACAGCATAATACAATGTACATGATTGTGATAAAAGTGAAAAAAAATAAACAAGAGTATATATACCTGTGTATATGTATTTTACCCCAGCGATAAGGTGCTGGAAAAATTTGAAAATTACCCTTAAAAATGTTTGAAAAGTGCTTGAATTCGACCTTGAAAAATGTGTACAAACCCTGAGTGAACCACATCCTCAGACCCTCGAGGAAGACACTTCATATGTTGAGAAAAAGAACAAATTTTAAAGCCTGAATGAAAGAAAGGAGGAAGAGAAAGAGGAGGAGGAGGAGGAAGCTATAAAGAATGAGAGAGACACACAGTTTGCAGCTTGTGGGAAGAGAAAACAAAACCTTTACCTGAATGTTATTTGTTCATGTACCATTTGTTCCTCATTGTCTTCAGTTTTTATTCATTCTTTCGATGCACATTTTGTAATTTGATTTCTGGTTGAATAAACTCGTTTTCTCCACCTTTGACTCCTCCTCCCTGCCAGCTCGCTCCCTCACAGGCTGTTTCACAGAGTTCAGCTTTATACGCAGAGATTATGTCTGAATAAACCGTCTGTACTGTAATTACAGCTCCAAACTTTATTTCCTCCTCAATATAAAACTCTGCCACCAAACATCAGTTCAGTTAATATCACCGGTCTTTCTGTAAAACTTTAAACTTTCTCACATCAAGAACAACTTGAACTGACTCCATCAGACCACCGTCACATATCTGATGTCTCCAGTGATGCTACACTGGATCATCTGGGACAGTTTAAGTGTTCACACACATTCAGAGATTTAAAAGATATGTACAGTAAACTCCTGTATAATAATGTTTGTCTGTATTCTGTGTTCTGTTATTGCCTCAGTCTGTGAGGGTGTTTTTACCTGGTCAAGGTCTTTGCTAAGAGAGCTGAAGCCCCGCCCCCTCCTGTCCCTCTCATGGGCCTTATTGGTCAAATCTTTGTGTGGTAGAATGAAGAGCGATGATAAAATATTGATCCTGTTTGTTTTGTGTCATGAATCACACACACGATGTTTGTCAGTTTAAAAGATCATTTTAAAGTCAGTGAAGTTTGTTTGTTCATTAAATAAAGTAAAGAATGAAACCAGTCTCGCTAGCTAGCTTTCATCAAGCTAGCTAGCTCAACCAGACTGACCTGCTCGGTGTTTCCTCCAGGAGGGTCAGGACCTGGTCCAGGATCTGGATCAATCAGCCGAAGGCGCAAGTTCCACGAGCGAGCGAGCGAGCGACGAACGCAACGGACGAAGTTTGATGGACGCGATCGGTTTGGTTTTTGTTTTGAACACAGACACACAATCACACACAAACACACAGTTGTCTCCTACCTGCAGTCGCCCCAGCCGGGGATCGAACCCACGTCTCCAACGACGCTGGACGGAGTCTCAAACCTCTGGACCGTCTGCAGGCTGAAGACAAGCAACAAGCAGAGAGACAAAGACACACACACACACACACACTTCCTGTGGACTCACAGTGTGGGTCCAGTGTCAGTGTGTGTGTGTTGTTGGACTTCAGGTGCATGAACACATCCTGACTCACTGCTCATCAACAGGTTGTGAGTTTGACGCCCACACTGAGCTGTAGAGTTGTTGGATCAGAACCTTCACAGACTCTCTGGCTCACAGCTGTGACGCGTCTCATTAATGACGTCATGTGCTGCGGAGCGCCCTCTGGTGGCTGCAGGTAGCAGCAGAGTCTCTACCTGCTGACAGACTCAGGGAGGAGTCCAGGTGTCTGCTGTGGCTCGGTGCTACAGCAGCTGGGATGCTGTTCAGGAGGTTGGAGGTTCGACTCCTGCCTCAGTGCTTTTTTAGCCTCCAGCTCTGACAGAGTTGTGTGGCTCACACTGTGTCAGCTGTTCACTCTTAATGAGTCCAACACACTCTGATCTCTGATGAGCTGCTGTCTCAGGATCAGAGCTGCTGTCAGTGTGTGATGAGAGTTTCTCATCAGGTTCATTTATAAAACCTGGAAGAATCAGAAAGTAGTTTGTCACAGATTATTTTCTGCCGCCGGGCTGAGCTCACTCCAGTCAGCCTCAGGAAACATCCTGCTGCAGAATCTGAGCTGGAGTCATGTGTGATGTTGGAGCGCCCTCTGCTGGACTGATGACGTCACTGCAGCAGCAGAGACTCACCTGGACTCACCTGCTCACTGTTACCTCAAACATCCACTCTGTCACCATCAGCTGCTTCACTTCAGACATCCAAACCGAAGGAACACAAGTGGAATTAAGTAGGAAACAAAAAAGTGTTGAACCAGAATGTGTTTTATGTTTTATATTCTTCAGTCACACCTTTTGATCTGACGACACTTCTGATATTCTCTCAGTCAGATTCATGACTGGAAGGGTTTTCAGTGAACAGCTGCGTCTGGTCCAGAGTTAATTGTTGGAGTTTTCTGCCTTCTTAATGTGTTTGAGTCCATCAGTTGTGTTGTGCAGAGGAAGGATGGTACACAGTGAACAGCCCTGTTGGACGACTGTTCTGATCCGTATTATCACCAGAACCACTCAGCTAGTGTGGTTTCTGGGCTTTCGTCCTCAAAGGTGTCGGCGTGTAGTTTGTTGATAAAAGAATTCTGCGGAGGCAGGCTGGTGGAATAGTAGAGCAATCTTTATTGAAACAGACCTTGAGGCCTGTGTCCGGATCAGAAGCGGCCGCATTCTGATTTTCTCCAATCTATGGCAAAAGCCATGCCAAAACGCTTTGCCCTCTGCTCTCTCGGAAATCCAACTCTTTGGAGATCCACCAAATGCCACCCCCTGTCTCTTCCTGTACAAGGCTTTTTAGAGTCTCTTTTCCAGTACCTACCCACTTCTTCTAATTGGTCATTTTGGGAAATTAGCCGATAAACAAAAGGAGGAGTTGACTTGTCTCCCTGCTCCTCTCCTTAACTCATCTAGCTTAGCTGTGGTCAACCTAAGGTCTTCTCCCAAAATTGACCCCTCTATCCTTCTACGGGAACATAAACATTTGGGCATCTCCCACTATTTGGCGTACAGACCAACCTCAGGTTTAGTACTTTGGCTAACCTTTCACACTGACACAGTTGGAAAACCACTCTAGACCCCTTGGGGCTGTGAGTCTCATTCTGTCTGCATTCCTTAACTAACATAAGGAGAAACAATTAATCATGGTTCAGTCTAAGCTAAGTAAAATCAAAAATCAGAATGTGTTGTCATCCAGATACCTCACTAGTAAAGACCAACGACAGTCCATCAACACTTTAAGACATGGAGGTCAGTCGATTCACACAATATGAAGAACTGAACACTGGCTCTCATGAGGACCGGCCCATGAGAGGAAGACCAGCAGTCACCTCTGCAGAGGACCAGTTCATCAGTTACCAGATCAGAGCCCACGTTAACCCAGTTCAAGAAGCAGACACGTCTCAACACCAGCTGTTCAGAGGAGACTGTGTCAATCATCATCATCAGACCTTCATGGTCGAACTGCTGCAAAGAAGTCACGACTGAACAAGAGCAACAAGAAGAAGAGACGTGTTTGGGCCCAGAAACACACTGAATGGACTTTAGTCCAGTGGGAATCTGAACTTTGGTCTGATGAGTCCAAATTGTAGATTTTTGCTTCCACCTGTTGTTGCAGAAAAGGTGACGGCTGGTTCTACATGTGTGGTTCCTACAGTGAAGCCTGGAGGAGGAGGAGCACTGCTGAGTAATATTCAAAGCTCTCATCAAATCAAAAGGTGTGACTGAAGAATATAAATATAAATCATATTCTGGTTTGTTCAACACCTTTTTGTTTACAACATAATTCATCTTGTGTTCCTTCATAGTTTGGACGTCTTCAGTATCGATCCACAATGTAGAAAATAACAAAGATAAATAGAAACCATTAAATCAGACTCAGACCAAAGACACTTCAACACACGCTTTATTCAGTTCAGCAGAAACAGGAAGCAGGAAGCAGGAAGCGTCTCATTGGTTTAAACTTTGTCCACTTTGATGTGATTGGCAGGCAGCAGGTGATGATGACATCACACAGGTCACACAGATGAAACGTCGCTGTCAGTTTGATGTTTTCACACAGACTGGAATCAGCAGGTCAGTCGTTGCGTCTCTATAAATATGTATAATATAAGAATGTGACCCTCCTGTCTGTCTGTCTGTCTGTCTGTCTGTCTGTCTGTCTGCGGACAAAGGCTTTCTTTACTTTATGATGACATCACTTATGTCTGGTTGATACTGTGAAACTTTGAAATCTGTTCAGTAAACAAAGAGAAACAAATACGTTTTTGATTCCATTTTAAAAGTGTCTACAAAGTGTCAGTTGGCTGTAATTAAGGTAAAAGTTAGGAGACGACATGAAGACGTATGTTCAGTCTGATGTCTCATTAGTCTGATGACAAACTGACAAACATCATGGGAGTGATTGATGACACAAACAGGATCAACACTTTATCTGTTTCTCTTCACTACCAGACAGAGGTTTTATTAAAGGGCGTGGAATCTCCTCTCTATACAGTTTGGGAAAAGAAGAACTTCTGAACTCACACTGCAGATCAGCTGATGTTATAGAAATATATTTTAGCTGCTGTTGTGTTAATGTAAGAAGTTTGTCACTGTGGTGGAAGCAGATGATCCTTCTGTCCTGCCAATCATTAAAGTCGACCTGTCAGTCGAAGACGGTGACTACAAATGATTCTACAGTTATCAGACAGGAGCAGCTTATCAGATTATTAGTCTTAAGGAAAAATAATAGAGTAACATGCTGTATATGTAAATCGAGTTTAATTATTTTAATTAAACTCGATATTTCCGTTCACTGAATTTATGAAAATCACAGGATTAAGTGATATATTAATAACTGACTTTGACATCATCCTAAATGATATGTTAACCCTTCAGCTCTTGATCTGTAAACTCGTCAAAATCCTGTTAAAGTTTATCTGATTGCATGGTGACGTCGTCTCCTGACATCTTAAATGTTACATCTGAAATACGTTTGACTAAATTCTATATATTATACTATAAACTTTTACTTTAAAGATAACTTTGTGTTGAATTTCAAATTTCCTCATTTTGTTTTTAGCAATTCCCAAAACTTTCCGGAGTTTTTGATAAACTGCTCATTTCCAGCACTTCATAGTAAACACAGTAAACTGTTAAGTTGATCAGTGATCCAAATGATCATTATTTTCTTTTTACTGGAGTATCGACTGTTTGAACACTTGCAGTCAGCGTCTCTGAATGACAGCAGTGCTATCGAGAGGCACTCAGGCAGAGTGATGTCATTACAGTATCTTAACATGGCACATCGCTGTTTGCTGCAACACACATTGTCTAAATCTCATATATTTAAATGCTTTATCTTCTCTTTGAATCCTCCACCACTGGCTCTTTACTTAAGAATTTCTCTCTGTTTTTAGTCTCCTCTTTGGCTCTAGACTTCAGCTTGTCTTTAAACTCCTGTAACTCCTTCTTGTAATCCTCCAAGCTGAGCTCACAGTGTCGGCCGTAGTACGGATACTTGCACTCACACATCGCTACAAAGGCGTCTTCTGCATGAACACATTCGCCCCTGTCGGTACCTCCATCTTTACCACCATTACATTTCAGATTGTTGCAGGGTTTCTTGTTCATCTCTTCATCACTTTTAATCATGATCACAAACTGGCCCTTCTTCACCACGTGATCTTTCTTACAGCCCCTGATATAAATGTATGGAGTGATAGGTGGAGAGTCTCCAGTAGTGTAGCTGGCATGGCCTTTGTCTGTATAAGCATGCACTGCTGTATAAGACCCGGACACTTGGCGACAACCCTTGAGTTTCTCTTCTACCTCAGAACACAGAACTGATTTAGTGAAGCATCTGTCCAGCTCACGTTTTACCTCCTCTGCCTTTGTGTAATTCCCTTTCACCTGTCTGGCTACAGCCACAGTGACTTTCCCCTTAGTCAACTTAGTAAATCCAGCTGACAAGTAATGTCTGTTCGCTATTTTCAATACTTTATGGTTGGAATGTGCAGTTAAATATGCAACAACCATCCAGTTGTATCTGTCGTATGTCTGCGACAAGGATAATGTGACTTTTTCTGCTAGTTTTTGACGGTCTTCATGTTCTTTGGGGTCATTTATGAGATCCGTCACATCCAGTTTAACGTATTTCATACTGTTAAAAATGCAGGATTTGTGCGCTTGGAACATGACTGACCCAGCGTCGTAAGTGATTTCAGCTGCTTCTGCATCTCTGGCTGGATTCCTAATGTTCTTGTATTCGTAGTACAAGTCATTCAGAAAACTGCCCTTCATGATGAGTTCACTAATAAACAGAGTAAATCCTATTATGTCCTTTTCATGACATCTTACGTGTTCAGCCAACATGTCTCCAAGGTTAGATATGAAGGTTGTTCCTTTAGCTTTCAGGTACGTTTGCAAGTCCTTTGTGGCAGATTCGTATTTATTAACTAAGTAAGCTTTAAAGAATTCCTTTTCATGCCTTTCCTCCTCAACCTCGTCTTTGGCTAGTTTAAGTGAATGCAGTAGAGTTATGTACTTAGTCCAGGCTACTGAGATCTTCTTCTCTGGCTTGTGGAAGGCACTGGCTGCCCAGGTGTCCCATTTCTGCTCCATGTGATAGTTGTCAAGCTTAATATTAAGATTTTCAAATTCAGATACAAGAGTTGTTAACACTTTATCATTTGCTGACGCTCCCACCAGAATTAAATTAACAACAGCACCTATTGCCTTCCCTGCTACTGGTATCATGTTTAGAAAAGGGACAACTGCCAATCTGATCTTGTCAGCATTGTCACGAAACAATTTGCCCCCCTCTTTAACCCTTTTCCAGGTGTTTGTTTGTCTCTTCTGGTGTCATTTCCAGCACTTTGATCTCATCAGCAGATGTAGAAACGTTGGAGATCAGGATGGAGGACGACACCAACAGGAGGAGCAGCAGGCCAGGAGACGCCATGACTGCAACACACAACATGACAAACACGTTAATAACTTATTTAATATTTCTGCTCGACACGTTTGTTCAGAGATGATTCACTTTAGTTATTTTATATATAAGGTGATACTGTTTATATCTATATTTGCGGTAAATTGCAAAAATTGCGGGAATTTGCAAAAACTGCGGTTTTGATGAATAAGAAAAAAAAAGATTCCCCCACTCTTACACTCTTCTCACTGCTACCTTCATGTAAATAGTCATTTCTAATGACCTCCTATGACATGAAAGCATACTACATCACAGAAAGTGCTGGAAATAATTAAGTTCTCATCTCATCATTTTATTTCAGACCTTCAAAAACACAAGGCTCAAACTTACAAAACGTTGCTGAGACAAACAAGTTCCTCCATCAGCGAGTGTCTGATGGTGGCAGAGTGTTTGTCCAGCGTGACTTCCGTCCAACACGCAGCTGCTGAGTGCAGAATAATTCGCCTCCACTGTCATATAACACAGCGGGATAATCCTTTGCTCTGTCTGTTGCGCTTATTTTTGTTGTGAAACTCACAGTCTTCATGATGTCTCCTCCGCGGGGTACGGCGCTTTCCGATGATGTCATTTCATAACGTTCCCAAGGCAACAGACACTTCTTGTCTGAAGTAAACGCAACATTTCCCAAACTTTCTGTCAAAAAATAGGTGACTTTTTTTAAACGAAAATGCGGGGATTATGAAATCATGCAAGCTCCGCATATTTCGCGCATTTTGCGCAGAAATAGGCGATTTATGGGGCGAAAGTGCGGCGTCTTTGGAAAAATGCGTAAAGATGAGGCGCCCTGACAAAATTAGTTAATTAGCCCCAGATACTCTGATTAGATTTGGTCTCCTGGGTTCGGCTGTGATGTGTGGAGGTTAGCAGGTCTGCTGGTCAACCAAACTTATTCATCATCAACCATGATTACTGACCTGATATTGTCAGAATGCCTACTTAACTCATAACATAACACATAACACTCATAAAACACTTTCACTACAAACTAAACAGAAAGGTTGGCTGACCTGATTTTGAAATACATTTCACAAAAAGAACAACAAATAACCGTCCACCTGCGCAGATTACAACATGAAAATATCATATCAAAATATCACAGAAGAACTAAAACCACAAAACAAACCACAATAATATTGATAGACAGACCTGAAGCTGGAGACCAAAGAGGGTCAGCAGCTGGTCGGTCAGCAGGATGGTCGGTCAGCAGCTGGTTGGTCAGCAGGATGGTTGGTCAGCAGCTGGTCGGTCAGCAGATGGTTGGTCAGCAGCTGGTCGGTCAGCAGATGGTTGGTCAGCAGGATGGTTGCTGGATGTGATCTCGGTCTGAAGACAGTCTGCAGGTTGTTGGAGTGTCGGAGGAAGCCTCTGAACTCTGAAGATTTACCTGTAGAACCTGTAGATTTATAGGAGCTGACTGACTCCACCTTCTCTCCAGGTACTGATTCTCATCCAGTGGGCAGCTGGAGACAAAGAGGTTTGTTACGTATGAGGAAACAATAAAGAGACGAGGCTGATAACGTTATCCAGGTGTGTGTGTGTGTGTGTGTGTGTGTCTGTGTGAGAGAGAGTGTGTGTGTGTGTGTCTGTGTGAGAGAGAGTGTGTGTGTGTGTATCTATGTGTGTGTGTGTTCATGTATGTGTGGTTGTGTGTGTGTGTTTGTCAGCTCTCTATGAACTGGATAAAGTTTAATGATCCCGTCGTTGTGTTTCGTTGGGTTTCGTTGTGAAGGCTTTGTGTTTGATAAGTGACACTTTGTGTTTGTTTTGTTTGTATTATGGATAATGTATCAGCAGATGGGTTGATGGTTTGAATCCTGCAGACCAGACTGAGTGGATGTGATGTGTAGGATCATATATTTAATCTTATGGATTTCAACATTGTCTTCAGCAAAAGACTCAAGTCTTATCTGTTCAGACTTCCCCTCGACCCTGCAGAGCATGGCTCCCTCCCAAGAAACAAAGTATGCGCTTGTATGTTCGTATCTTTAGCACTTCAATCACAGCAGTTAAAGTTGATCTTTGACAAACAGCAGCTATGATCCTCAGATGAAAGCTTGACGATTGTTTCTGTATTTCTTTTTGCTCCATCGACATGATCTCGTGGTTTCTCCCTTGGACAAAAGCGTCCGTTAAGTGTAAATGAATCGTATTTTTCACCAGGTGAGATCAATACAGTCGAGGTCAGCTGTCCATTGATTGGTTGCTATGGTAACATGCACAGGGTCTGTAGATATATCTCAGATATGAGTCAGCAGCTTCTTATTGACGACACACTGCAGTTTCCATCAGCTGTGTGTCCAACAACTCAAAATGTTGGATGTGAACAGAAACAGCAGACGTCAGGTTTTCTTCCTGGTCCGTCACAGTTTCAGCTCCAAGCTTCACTCACTGATGAGGTGACATGATGTCACGTATCTGTCGGTGCTGTAAGGTTGCTGCTCCTCCACCATGTGAGGAGTTGTGAGAGTGATGGACACTGTGAGCCGTTAGAACAGAACAATAAACTGTCAGAAAGAAGAACTGTGTATTTGAATAACAGTCAGCTGCCTGTGCAGATAAATGACCTTCTGTTTGCTTAAACACACACAGAGACTCTCCGGCCGCCTTCACATGTAAATCACAGGCTGTAATGTTGTTTATCTTTATGAGGTGAACAGATGAATCTGCAGCAGCTTCACAGGAACAACAACATCTTTTGTTTTAAAGCCTTTAAAGCTCAAATGAACTAAAGTGACACAAAGACGCTGCTTCACTGGACTTCACCTGCAACATGTGGAGCTCTGCCTGCTGCAGGACGACTCACTGCCCTGCTGTCATCAACTCATCAGCAATCACACACCAGGAAACCGTCCAGCCTGAAGGCGCGTTTACATTCTGTTCTTCTTCCACAAGGACCCTCAGTCCTCAGACCCTCAGACCTCAGACCCTCAGACCTCAGACCTCAGATCTCAGACCCTCAGACCTCAGACCTCAGACCTCAGATCTCAGACCCTCAGACCTCAGACCTCAGATCTCAGACCCTCAGACCTCAGACCTCAGACCTCAGATCTCAGACCCTCAGTCCTCAGTCCTCAGACCCTCAGTCCTCAGACCTCAGTCCTCAGACCCTCAGTCCTCAGTCTTCAGACCCTCAGTCCTCAGACCTCAGACCTCAGATCTCAGACCCTCAGTCCTCAGACCTCAGATCTCAGACCCTCAGTCCTCAGTCCTCAGACCCTTAGTCCTCAGACCTCAGTCCTCAGTCCTCAGACCTCAGACCCTCAGTCCTCAGACCCTTGGTCCTCAGACCTCAGTCCTCAGTCCTCAGACCTCAGTCCTCAGACCCTCAGTCCTCAGTCTTCAGACCCTCAGACTCTCAGTCCTCAGACCTCAGACCCTCAGTCTTCAGACCCTCAGACCTCAGACCCTCAGTCCTCAGACCTCAGACCCTCAGTCCTCAGTCCTCAGTCCTCAGTCTTCAGACTCTCAGACCCTCAGTCCTCAGTCTTCAGACCCTCAGACCCTCAGACTCTCAGTCCTCAGACCTCAGACCCTCAGTCCTCAGTCTTCAGACCCTCAGACCCTCAGTCATCAGACCCTCAGACCCTCAGTCCTCAGACCCTCAGTCCTCAGTCTTCAGACCCTCAGACCCTCAGTCCTCAGTCTTCAGACCCTCAGTCCTCAGACCTCAGACCCTCAGTCCTCAGACCCCAGACCCTCAGTCCTCAGTCCTCAGTATTCAGACCCTCAGACCACAGACCCTCAGTCCTCAGACCCTCAGTCCTCAGTATTCAGACCCTCAGACCTCAGACCCTCAGTCCTCAGACCCCAGACCCTCAGTCCTCAGTCTTCAGACCCTCAGACCTCAGACCCTCAGTCATCAGACCCTCAGACCTCAGACCCTCAGTCCTCAGACCTCAGACCCTCAGTCCTCAGTCTTCAGACCCTCAGACCCTCAGACTCTCAGACCTCAGACCCTCAGTCCTCAGTCTTCAGACCCTCAGACCCTCAGACTCTCAGTCCTCAGACCTCAGACCCTCAGTCCTCAGTCTTCAGACCCTCAGACCTTCAGACCCTCAGTCCTCAGTCTTCAGACCCTCAGAGCCTCAGACTCTCAGTCCTCAGTCCTCAGACCCTCAGTCCTCAGTCTTCAGACCCTCAGACCCTCAGTCCTCAGTCTTCAGACCCTCAGTCCTCAGACCTCAGACCCTCAGTCCTCAGACCCCAGACCCTCAGTCCTCAGTCCTCAGTCTTCAGACCCTCAGACCTCAGACCCTCAGTCCTCAGACCTCAGACCCTCAGTCCTCAGACCCCAGACCCTCAGTCCTCAGACCCTCAGTCCTCAGTCCTCAGTATTCAGACCCTCAGACCTCAGACCCTCAGTCCTCAGACCCCAGACCCTCAGTCCTCAGTCTTCAGACCCTCAGACCTCAGACCCTCAGTCATCAGACCCTCAGACCTCAGACCCTCAGTCCTCAGACCTCAGACCCTCAGTCCTCAGACCTCAGACCCTCAGTCCTCAGACCCTCAGTCCTCAGTCCTCAGACCTCAGTCCTCAGACCCTCAGTCCTCAGACCCTCAGTCCTCAGTCCTCAGACCCTCAGTCCTCAGACCCTCAGTCCTCAGACCCTCAGTCCTCAGTCCTCAGACCCTCAGTCCTCAGACCCTCAGTCCTCAGACCCTCAGTTGTTTCGTTTCCTGTTTCGTCGTTTTTTGTTGTATTTAGTCATGTTACGTCATGTTACGTCATGCTTTGTCGTGTTTTGTCGTGTTTTGTCGTGTTTTGTTGTATTTTGTTGTATTTTGTTGTGTTTTGTCATGTTTCGTCGTGTTTTATAAACACCACAAACCTTCCTCCACCCACCTCATCTGATTAAAGGTTCAGACAGCAGCTCTGCCCTCTCATTGGTGGATAGTGCTGCAGTCATGGTCTTTGACTTCTTGTGTTCGTCTATAATAAAGAGTTTTGCACCACATTACATGAACACTTCTTCTGATCAGGCACTCTAATGACACGAAGGCTGGAGAGGTGGAAACATGAGAACCCTTCCATCTCTACGATCCATCGCTGACTTCAGCTCTGCAGCAGCTCTGATAGAACCGGACCTGAAGAATCAGACACAACCAACCTCTGACGGTTACACCGTGTTTGACTAACAGCCGGCGGATAAATGAGCCTGTTAGCTTAAACACACACAGACTGCCTTCATGTTCAGTGCATGCTGTCATGATTTCATCTCTTTATGAGCTGCAGGAGAATTAATCTACAGCTGCAGCTTCACCTGATGGAGGAGAACGTCTGATGTCACCTGATGGAGGTTCAGGTTCATTTACATCCACTGAGAGATCAGGAGCTCATTTACTACATTAACTACTACTACTACTTTAAATACTATAATAACCGTACAAGTACAATGTGACCTGTGTGATGTCATCGTCACCTGCTGCCTTCCAATCCCATCAGACTGGACAAGGTTTAAACCATCAGCTGCTTCCTGCTTCCTGCTTCTGTCTTGGTTGAGCTGAAATGAATACAGCTTGTGTTGAGTGTGTTTGTACATCAGACCCACATGGATCTGATGACGTTTACATCAAACACGAACTTTACAAAGTGATCAATGGACGGGTTGATGGAGAAAATAATGATTAGCATCAGTCCTGAACACAGCGGTTCAGATGAGTCCAGCTCATCTGCTCCAACAGAACCAACAGAACCGTCCTGCTGTTAAACCACAGCATCACAGAGACGTCTTTAAAGGCACATTGAACTTACACACTGCTACTGAAGTGAAGCAGCTGATGGGGACAGAGTGGATGTTGGAGGTAACAGTGAGCAGGTGAGTCCAGGTGAGTCTCTGCTGCTGCGGTGACGTCATCAGTCCAGCAGAGGGCGCTCCAGCACCACACATGACTCAGCTCAGATTCTGCAGCAGGATGTTTCCTGAGGCTGGCTGGAGTGAGCTCGGTCCTGCTGCCCTCTGTGGGATTACTGAGGGTTTAATAAAGGACATGATGATGTTTTGTCGAGTTAGATAATCTTGACAGATGTGTCAAAAACATACGAGGAAAGTTATGATGATTGTCTGGATCCATGACTGACAGGGGGGTTAATATTCAATGATTACCCCTCATAATTCATATTATACTTGGATTCAAAATATATAATCAAATAAATAGTCTCTTTGCCTTTAATTGTTGGTGGCAAAACGTAAACATCCACAAGGACCACCCCCCTGTATCTGATGACATGGTACAGTCCAGCCTGAGTGGTGCTGCTAGGTAGGAGTTGTAGTGAGAAAAGAAATGAAGAAATGAAAAGAAAAGAGAGGAGAGAAAAAAAAGGTGGTTTAGTCTGTGGTTGAAATTAACCTGCTGATGTCACCGCCCCTCCCACACGTTGTCCCCGCCCCTCTTACTAGTTACCTTGCCCCCCATCACTTGTAATGCCCTGACCCATCAAAATCAGCTGTCCCTGCCCCTTATACGGTTATCCCCGCCCATCTTATCGGTTGTCCCCTCCTACTAGTTGCCCTGCCCCTCCCAATGGATGCCCCGCCCCTCATGTCAGTTGCCTGCCCCTCATACCAAATGCCCCGCCCCTCATACAATTGATAAAGTCGGTGTCTCCACCCACTTTATCAATTGTCTCTGCGCCAACAGTTGCCCCACCCATCATATGAGTTACTCCTGCCCCTCCTACCAGTTGTCTCCGCCCCTCTTACCAGACTCAACAATAGACCCCAACCCAGTGAACCTTCTCAGCCAGGTGAGCAACACTGTGTTGAAGTTAGCATCATTGTGGCTTCTGTGGAAGATTATATCTCTAAATCTTTTACGTCAAACACTGATTATTTCCCACATACTGATCTGAATATTGATCATATTGATGATGATATGAAACAAAGCAGCCTGCAGTCTGCACCGGATGCTGACACTGTGAAGCGTTGAGTGACTCGGTCTGTATTGAAGTTACAGCCGACACTAAAGTAAAAACCTTCAGATGCTTTGATGCAGGCTGAAGATTAATGACATCTACAGAAATCGACTTTATTAACACAGTGATATGCAAACTAATACACCAAATGAATCCAAATCTATCAGTAATCTTAATAAATAAACTTGGTCAACACAATAAAATATCAGTTGTATTGGTGGTGATACAGAACTGAAGCAATATTCTGCAGTGTTGTTTATTTATATAAATAATTTTACATTACAAATGATTTTCAGATTGCTAAAGATGGCCTTTAAAACAGTTCTAATAGAGCGTATTAGTCTGGCATCAAATAGTGGATCCACTGTGTGCAGACTGTTGCAGGTGAGTCTGCACAGTGTTGTATGTGCACAGCAGTAAACATCATGCTGTCAGTGACTACAAGAGACATGTAAAGCTCTGAATGGGTCGGTTGGGT
Source organism: Diplodus puntazzo (assembly GCA_963678695.2). Lineage (NCBI taxonomy): Eukaryota > Metazoa > Chordata > Actinopteri > Spariformes > Sparidae > Diplodus > Diplodus puntazzo. The sequence continues at coordinate 524,691 of OZ023174.1, forward strand.
ACAGGAAGTGCTAACATGCTAACTGACTCAAAGGCTTTAGGACTACAGGCTTCACCACTCTGCTGTACGAATGTAGGAGGAACTTAGTGACTACTATCAACACCAACTGTACACCAAATGCAGATTCCACAGATTCAGCACAATAAGCGAGCTTTAATTAAAGCTGGTAAACAGTCCAAATAACCAGAATCCAAAAGAAAACAGGCGAACAGACTTGTAAGATGGCAAATGAAGAGAATCCAGAAAAAATTTAAATACAAGGGGAAGACAAAGACGGAGGGTAAAGACACTCTGTGAAAGACACAAAACCCAGAAAAGACAGGAAACACACACAATGAAGCCGCGGTGACTGGACCATGACTTTATGTCCCTTTTACACAGTAAGGATGATGACAGCTCACTGTATGTTGCATGTTTTAGCACGAATGTGTTCAGCTGTAACGATGCCTACACCTCCCAGAATGCCCCCGACTGCTCCACCCGCTGCAACTCCTGCTGGAACTCCGACCGAGCTCCCAACAAAGTGCGACACGACTCCTCCGAGAGCTGCTCCCACCAGAGCCGAGCCGTTCACACTGAGAGCAATTCTCTTCCTGACCCCAAACGTTTTCCCCTCTTTCTCAGCCTCATGACTGAGTTCAGCAGTGAAGCACTTTCCTCCATTTGTCTGAACCATGACGCTGATCTTCTGCAGCAGCTCTGTGACCTGAGATGGATCCTGGTCTCTATTATCAATAACGTGGTATCCTCCATTACATTCACTGACAAAGCCTCTAAGAGCACTGCTGTCGTTAATGAACTCTTCGATAGGTTTTCCATTTATCTTCAGTTTGTCTCCACATGTGAACAAAACCATAGTGTAATCTTTAACATGTTCTCCAAACGTCTCCTTGATCATCTTCACCACGTCCTGGTCTTCTGAAAATCTGTCCCGACAGCTGAGGACGAACAGGAACACATGAGGTCCAGGAGCAGCGAGGGAGACACGTCGCTTGATCTCCTCCATCACCTCCTCATCTGTTTGTTCTGCGCTGCACAGACCAGGAGTGTCGACAAGGACCACAGTTCGTCCTGCGATCTGGACTTGACATGGTTTTGTCCCACAAGAAACAGGTTTCTCATTTTCCTCGCAGCTTTTCAGGAAGGTGTTCACAACCGCAGTCTTCCCAGTTCCAACCTTCCCGACGAGTACGATCCTCAGCTCCGAGGGCTCTGTTGGATAATATCACACAGACGTTAGTGGTGGAAGAAAGAATTGGACCTTCGCTGATACTCCGTCCCAGTTCTGCAGTTAAATACGTGTCAGCATCACAGTGAAGTTAATGTGACTAAGGGCTGTTTTTGCAGACTGTGAGTACCTTTGTTTGTTTGTTTGGTTGGTTGGTTAAACTGTTGTTTGGTCTCTTGAAGTACGATCTTTAAGAGAGTAGCTATCTTGTGTAAAGGTGTAAAGAGTTATTAGTCACAGCTAGAAGACCTGTGTTCTTTGTGCTGGTGGCATCTTATTCAGATTTAACAATGCATACATGTATAACATGTTAGACAAACCAATAAAGACATAATAGATATCTGAGTGGACCAACATGAAGTGTGGAGGTCAGCAGGGCTCTAACAAGCTTCCATTAGGACAGATTATACTAAATGATTTGATCAGCTATCATAATTATGCAGACAACACACAAATGTACCTTTTCTTTGTTACCAAGCAATGAGAGTCTCGTCTGGTCTTGTTTTAATCTTGGACGCACAGTTCCTATGACATAGTTTGTGTTCTACCACCTTTAAAACAGCAAGAATCCAAAGAAAAATTTAAACCAAACTTTTTATTACACCATCAAAGAAAACTGATGAGTCTGAACAGAGACCAGGAGCAGTGAACACATCGCACAGTGTTACTGTCTGTCTCTATAATGTTTTGATTCTTTGCTTTATATTTATCTGTTTGTCATGTTATATATACGTTATAAAACTCTGACTCGGCTGAACAAGGTTTTTGCTGCGTTTTTTTGTTTCAGTATTTTTGTCGAGGTGAGAACACAGAGTGGTTCATCAACACAAACATGGGAGGCTGCAAACACTGTTAGTTCTTGTCATCAAATACTAATCATTTATTTAGAGCCAACTTACATCAGAATATGAAGAAAGTAATCAAACAGTTGTATAATAAACTGAACACATTGCAAATAGATATAAATAGATTTGAATACTTTCTGACAAGCTTCAGGCATCACAGATGTAACAATGAACCGCTTCATGGTAAAGAAAATGTGTCGTGAACTTACGAGAGAGTCGCAACTCTTCACCGCTCATCTTGTTCTTGTAGAGGCAGCAGGTCTGAGATTTCCCGTCACTGGATGTCTTCTTCTGACACAACAGTTTATATATTATAGCGTCTTGCTCCCTCCCCTGAAATACTCATCATCTGTTTCTAACCAACGTCTGACCACTCACAGACCTGAGATAAAGAAGAACTGCAGGCAACAAATCAGGAGGCTGAGCACAAAGACTTGTTCACAGTTCCACAGTTGTTGAGAAGTGTTGACCTGGAGAGAGTCATCAGTCACAAGTGGACCTGCAGCCCGGAGCATCACTGTTAGTGACTGGACCGTTCAGTACCACACCAACGGGAACACAGTCTGGCCCGGAAGTATATTCTGCCTCTGTGAAGAACTTTTCATTTATTGTGTTGATTTTATGATTTTATTGAAACACGAAATCACAAATGACTCTTAAACAAACAAACTAATCACACAAACAGACACGTTCAGATTTTGAGTTGAGTTTCTGCAGAATTGTCATCTTTATTTGATGAAAAAGAACAACAGTTTGTTTTCCACAACAGTGTTGGATAAACAGGAAAAAGCAGCAGACTGAGAACTCGACAGTTCTGCATTTAAAAAGCAACAAAAAGCTTTGAAAGGCCATTATGTCATTATGTCATTTAGAGTGAAAAACATAACTTTGTCACTTTCCAGGATTAGAGTATCAGTGGAATATTGGTGGAGAATTAGTGGAGTATTGTTTGAGTATTGAGGGAGAATTGGTGGAATATTGGTGGAGTATTGAGGGAGAATTGGTGGAGTATTGGTGGAGAATTGGTGAAGAATTAGTGGAGTATTTGTGGAGAATTTGTGGAGTATTGGTGGAGAATTGGTGGAATATTAGTGGAGAATTGGTGGAGTATTGAGGGAGAGTTGGTGGAGTATTGGTGGAGTATTGGTTGAAAATTGGTGGAGTGTTGGTGGAGAATTGTTGAAGTATTGAGGGAGAATTGGTGGAAAATTGGTGGAGAATAAGTGGAGTATTGGTGGAGAATTAATGGAGTATTGGTGGAGTATTGAGGGAGAATTGGTGTAGTATTGGTGGAGAATTGGTGGAGTATTGGTTGAGAATTGGTGGAGTGTTGGTGGAGAATTGGTTGAGTATTGGTGGAGAATTGGTGAAGTATTGAGGGAGAATTGGTGGAAAAATGGTGGAGAATAAGTGGAGTATTGGTGGAGTATTGGTTGAGAATTGGTGGAGTGTTGGTGGAGAATTGGTTGAGTATTGGTGGAGAATTGGTGGAGTATTAGTGGAGAAATGGTGGAGAATTGGTGGAGAATTAGTGGAATATTGGTGAAGTATTGGTGGAGAATTGGTGGAGTATTGGTGAAGAATTGGTGGAGAATTAGTGGAATATTGGTGAAGTATTGGTGGAGAATTGGTGGAGTATTGATGGAGAATTGGTGGAGTATTGGTGAAGAATTGGTGGAGAATTGGTGGAGTATTGGTGGAGAATTTGTGGAGTATTGGTGGAGAATTTGTGGAGTATTGGTGAAGAATTGGTGGAGTGTTGGTTGAGAATTGGTTGAGTATTGGTGGAGAATTGGTGAAGTTTTGAGGGAGAATTGGTAGAAAATTGGTGGAGAATAAGTGGAGTATTGGTGGAGAATGTGTGGAGTGTTGGTGGAGAATTGGTGGAGTATTGGTTGAGAATTGGTGGAGTGTTGGTGGAGAATTGGTTGAGTATTGGTGGAGAATTGGTGAAATATTGAGGGAGAATTGGTGGAAAATTGGTGGAGAATAAGTGGAGTATTGGTGGAGTATCGGTGGAGTATTGGTGGAGAATTGATGAAGAATTGGTGGAGAATTAATGGAGTATTGGTGGAGTATTGAGGGAGAATTGGTTGAGTATTGGTGGATAATTTGTGGAGTATTGGTGGAGTATTGGTGGATTATTGGTGGAGGATTTGTGGAGTATTGGTGGGGAATTGGTGTAGTATTGGTGTAGTATTGGTGGATTATTGGTGGAGAATTGGCAAACTGCTGCTGATGAGATAATGTGGATCTCTGTGTAAAAAAGGACCTATGTGTTTATTCTCTTTTGGCTCTATGATTTTCTCTGTCGCTTATTTTGAAGTGCGGTTCAGATGATCGATCACTGTGATTGGAAAGCTTCAGGTGGCATGCATTTCAAAGCCACCCCTTCCACTTTTTTCAGGAAGTCTCCGAGACCTGGAACTTTTTTCACCACAGTATCTAGACCCTTACAGATCCAGCCCTCCAGATACTCTGTTGCTGCCTGTACAGGATCATGTGCTGATGTGACCTCAGGGAGCTGCCTGACTTCTTTAAAGACGGGCTCAATCTCTCTGATCAGCTCGTTGCTGTAGTAGCTTCCTCTGTTGTTCTGGACCGTGTGGTTGATCTTCTGCAGCAGGCCGTTCACCTGAGACTCATCCTCGACTCTGTTGTTAAAGACGTGGTGCGCCTCACAGGACTCCTCCAGGAACCTTTTCAGATCTTTATGCTGTTTGATGAAAGCATCACATCCTTGCTCACTCTGATCTCCGTGGGTGAACAAGACAATCGTGTAACGTTTTGCATCTTTGAAGACTTTCTGGAAGGTTTCCAGGCATTTTTGATCTTGTCTTGAGAAGGTACCGAGCCTCAGAACCAGCAGGAACACATGAGGACCAGGAGAGATCCATGTGATGCAACCTGAGATCTCTGTCATCACCTCTCTGAGACCTCTGTCTGTGTGAAACAGACCTGGAGTATCGACGATCGCAAGAGTTTGTCCGTTAAACTCTCTGATGGCCTTCTGGCACCTTGTTGTCGCAGATGAAGGAGACACATCAGCGAGAAACACTTCATGCCCGAGGATGATGTTTCCAGCTGAACTCTTCCCAACTCCGGTCTTTCCCAGGAGCACGATCCTCAGATGATCCTTGTCTGAAATATTAAAATAAACAGACATGATGATAACTATGACATCACATGTTGGGCAAGTTATTTAAAATACATAATGTATTAAACTTGAAACAAACGTGGTCTGACATGGTCCAAGTTCTAGTTTAATAACAGGGTCTCTGAAGATGGACTCAGAACCCTCCTGCCTGACGCTGACAGGAGCATTAATCTCATTATTCTTTATTTCCTTATTGACACAAAATAATAAACACGTATAAACTGGCATCATTTTCAAGTTTAGGGCTTTAAAAACTGGATTTGAAATCTCATTGGCTACATGATGCGTCAATCATCGGGAGGCTGGCGTGTGATTGGCTCAGGAGAGAGGAGGAAGAAGAGAGAGTGGGTCACTGGTCTACACCATCACTCATTGGCTGTAGTAGGCTCTGGGGTGGGCTTATAAACTCATATCTGCTTAAATCAGCTGCCAATCAAATGATGTAGAGATATAGTGTCTGCTGTGACCTGAGTTTTGTTATTTTGTTGTTTTTTTACAGATAAAAGTAAGAAAAATTATTTTTCTCTTTATTGAATGATGAATTCTGTGTTCTGGACTAAATGTGTTAGTTTATGAAATTGATCTAGTTGACTTTTTGAAATAAGAGAGTTTTTGTTGGAGTTCGATTCTCTGCTGAAACACTTTGTTAGCTTGTTTGTTAGCTTGCTTGTGTGGTTTTATCTTGAGATCATCTGCGTGAATAGAGTCAGGAGAAGCTGAACTTTCATGTTTATAGACATGTCGGTGAATTAGCCGGTTCAGACGAGGTTGGAGGCCCTATTTTCAAGAAAAGTTGATGCGTTGGCTCAAAGGTATTTATTGCTTTTACAGGTGGATCCTTTAAATAACTCATGTTGACAGAAATGATGTTTTATTTCGATGAGCACAGCTGGCAGACAGGATCACTCAATAAATAGCAGCGACTACAGCAGAGTGAACGCTGATTGTACCAATTCACACTATGGACCAGACTAAACCAGAGATTGCTCCAAAAAAACGGTGGGTTCCGGATCAGGGTCACAAACCGGGTCCAGTTTTCATGAGAATAAAGACAATATAGTATTAAATAATAGTGAAATATACTAGATATAAAGTATTGAAGGAGTTACTGCAGAAACCAGAGCCTTATATAAAAACAGTAAGACGAGGTAAAATACAAATGGACTAAAGTAGAATTTAAAAATATGTCAAAGTGATATTACACCTGATAATAAACATTATATTACATATTAATAATAATAATGAGACCTGATATCACACAAGCTGCTTCTCCTCATTATTACATTTTCTATTTAATTGTAATAATTTTAACTGAAGTTGATCAAACTACCTCCACTCAACAAATAACATCTTTAAAAAAACATTATAAAAGAAAACAATAATAAGTAGCTCTGATCTCATAAACATCATGAAGAAACAAATATGTAGCAACATTTTGGTCCCACATACCAAAGTGTTTAACGCAAACATCTAATGAACTATTAACTATTAACAATTTAACATTCATGTTGTCACTGTATGAAATGAACATTTTAAATATCACTAAGTTCAGTTGATGAATGATGAAAAGTGTCAGTTTGTGTCTTTGGACTGATCAGAACTGAAGCTGACTTTTGTTCAATGTCTGAAAAGTTAAATCACAGTAAAAAATACATAATTTTCAGATCATATATATCCATGAGTCACTCAAATATGTAGCAGTTACATCTGTTTAAAATGAATCACATACAACATGACCCAAATATAAATCCATTATATTAAAATAATGAATAATAAAATAATACAATGCTGCAACATGTGAGATTTGACATGAAGACAAACGAGTCAGAGAAAATGACAAACATTAAACTTGCAGGAGGCTGAATGGGTGAGTGAAATATTTAAAAGTCGAGACTTTAACGTGACGATTGAGTGTGAATGTCTGTCGTCTGTCATTAATGTTAAAGATATGTGACAGTCATAATAACAAATCATAATAAAACAGTCACTAACCAGGAAGATGTTTTCTGTCCATCCTCGTCTGGTGGAAGCAGCTGGTCTGATGTCTTCTTGAATAGTTTCTCATTTCATCTTCATACATTTTAAAGTCAGTGGTTCCTCCCCTTGAGTCCATGTCTGCTGCTACCAAGTCAGTTTGAGAGTAAAAAGGCACAGAGAGCCGACCAATCACAGCCCGGGAACCAGAGTGAAGCTGCAAGCAGCAAATCAGGGGCCGAACAGAAGTGCATCATATCTAGTTTACAGCCTGTTTTACATCTGCTCATTTACATGTGGTTTGGTTTACAGGGTGTTTAGTATTTTATATGTTGCTGTTAACTATGTGGTGTTTGATGACTTGTACATGGACTGCAGCCAGACAAACACAGTCACCTTGTTAGCAGGATAGAAACACATGGGGAACCTGCTGACCGTCGTAACATTAGAGCGGTGTGCGATGTGTGGCCCCTCAGAGGTGGAGCAAGTCTGCAGAACTTGTTTGTGACTTGTTGGAGAAAAAAATGAACAAAGTTAGTTGCTGCTGAGTGGACGAACTTTACGCCTCCGTGTCCTGCTTATTATTTTCTTATTAAACTGCTCAGACGAACTAAAGACACACATTTCTGGCAGCTGTGCTTATTTTCTGCAGCTGCTGTTAGCATCATTGTTATTCACAGTTTTATAGCCAGCTCGCTAAAATGAGGAAGCTAACGTTGTTTCAAGCTTCAGAGGCTGCTGACGTTTTAAACCAGCACAGGGATTTATGTTGGTGGTACCAGGAGACAGCTGGTGGCTGCTGTCAGAGTGACTGCAGGTCTTCATCTGTTCTGTAAATAGTTTTAGATCCTTGAGATCAACCCATATCAACTATCAGGCTAAAAGAATGAATAACTTCTGGTGAGTCCTGCCTGTTTCTGGTGTAAGTCTCGTCGATTCTGAGTTTGTTTATGGATCCATATGATTTAGTGTTTGAACTGACACATATCATGGAGCGCTCACTCATCCCGACTCAAGATGCAGCTGTTTGTCTGTATTTCCTGCAGCCCCATCTGTGTTGGAAAGCTTTTGAGAGAGTTGGTGTCGAGACACTTTCACGGTCTGCCAATTTGATGCCACAAGAAAGATCATACCAAGTGCGAAATTGTGAGTCTCAGATTATGTTTAGAAGATGAGTTGGACATGCATGTGCATCAAACATGAGAGTGTCGGACCTTCATAGAGTTTCTGGGTGGCGTCCTCAAAAGGGTTATTTCTACAGACTTGATAGTTTGATTGGGAGACTTGAACGCATTGATGGGGAAACCTGGAGGGGAGTGATTGGGAGGAACAGCCAACCTGATCAGAACGAGAGTGGACTGCTGTGCCAAGAATATATTAACACACACCATGTTTAAGAACCTGGTTCCAGAACACCGTATGTTTTGGACACTTTGGTGAAGAGGTTCAACTGAGCACTACCTGGATGCTACCCGTGTTAGCCATCTACTCCTGTGGAACGGACGGGTACCAGAAGGCCAGAATGGATGTGGCTGGCACTGAAGCTAAACCCAGTACTGACCTGGACTGCAGAAACTGCTGAGTGGTGGATAAATCCTCTGAACATGACCAACATTTCTTCTGTGGAGGAGGCAGAGTCTGAAGAATCAGACAAACCCCCAGCAGAGGTTTCTGAGGTCGTCCTGTTGATGCATTTGCTGTGAGATGCTGGAGGCTCTGGACATTGTTGGGCTGTCCTGGCTGACATGACTCTTCACTGTTGCATGTCCAGGTGGAGGATGGATCCTCTGGAGTGGCTGACTGGGGTGGTGGTTCCCACTGGTTCACTGCTCGGCCTCCTGTGTGCTGGAGGGAGGCTCTGTCGAATCTTCGATTCAAGAGGAACAATCTGTTCAGTCATGGCTGTGGAACAGGAACAAGCTCTTTACCACTGCAGGGTTTTTCATCCATCCACATGTGTGGTTCAGGCTTGGAGAAGGCTGACTAACGTGTCCCTGAGGGAATCCTTTAGGGGTTAGCGTTAGCGTTAGCGTGGTTGCTGCTCTTTACGCCAAAAGGAGTCACCTGAGGTGATCGGGAGGCCTCCAGGGTGTCTTCCTTCAGAGGCATCCTGGATGCATCCTACGGGGGAGACTTCAAGACCATCATCCACTGTAGTTTCTGGTATTTCTGAGCCCACCTCAGGTGTTTGTCCTGGTTTCCTGCTGATTGGAGTCTTGTGGTGTTTATTCATAAAGTTCTGTCTCTGTGATAAAGCTCACTTTGGCTCTGCCTGATCGTGCTTTGGATACAGCTGGTCCAGGTTCAGGAGAGCGTTGTTGAGTTCCACACACTGAGCCTTTAGAAACCTTTAATCTAGACATGACTTGATGCAAAGAAAGACCTCTTTGTTTAGAATAACAATCTGAGACCTAAATGAACTCCAGTCCATCTTTGTTAAGTGTGTTTCCAGCCTCACTGTTGTTTCAGCCTTTGAGTTCACAGGTTTGTTGTGAGAACTTTCTTACAGTTTCATATCTTTTGTCTGATAACCAATAAAAATGTTAGTGAGATGTTTTTGTCTTGAAATCTCCCGAGGATCTAGTAGTCAGTGATGTCAGTATTCGACATTTTCTTCTGCACACCAGTGTTATCTTTCATACAGCCACGAGTCTAAAGAGAAATGTAGGTTTGTTACGACATCAGAGGTCTCCGGTGGCCCTGAGAGCTCAACACAGTGCAGCTGAGGAAAACACATGCAAACAAATGAAGAAAACATCTTCTCCACTGTGACGACACATGCACAGCATTTAGAAAAACTGCTGACACACTGAAAACACAACGAAGCTGTTGTTCTGAGAGCAGCTTCTCACTGAATCAGCGTCATGTGGAGGGTGAACGCCTGAGAGGCCGTTGTTCTGTCCTGACGACAGGCAGCAGACGTGATTATCTCAACACTGAGCGAGTGTGTGCGGTAACAAGTCAACACCAGGAGTGAGAAAGGAGTCAGTTAGGAGAAGGATCGATCCGGTTCACGAGGTGAGGGAGGGTTTGTGTTATTCAGCATGAAGACAGAGAGGAAGTGTGAGTCAGTGTGCTGGAAGACGTCTGTTACATTACAATCATCTCTATGTCATGAAACTGATGGAAGTTTAAGAACTGAGAGGTGAATGTTGCTGTTTCCATCAGAGAGAAATGATAAGTGACACAAAATACTGAATCAGCAGCACACTGACTCAGTTATTCACACGAGAAGCTCGAACTTGTATTTTATAAATGAAACTGAGGGTCTGATTTGTCCCTCTGGCCTCTCAGCTGTACAGAGCGCACACAGACACCAGGAGGCGCTCATGCTCCAGTCTAACTGTGATGTCACAGACACTGACTGACTGACAGCAGGTGTGTCTGAGAGCATCAGGAAGAGAACCTGCTGCACCGCGTTCATGACTTATGAGCAGAACTTCCGCGTCCCGCCCTGAAAACGAGTAAATAATAAAAACACGCTGAGACGGCAGCTGCGGCTCGTGGTCTGAGGAAACAGTGTTGTGGAGACCAGACTTGGTAAAAGCTCATATAAAATCCTGCTCTGAACATATTGTGTATTTTGTGTCATCAATAACTAAACATGTTATTTATGTTACAACATACTCATAGTTCAATAACTTCAAACGAACACAACAACACCAACAGGACAGCCTGTAAAGATGTGTTAAATGTTTGAGAGAATAACAGTAAACGTCATTTCATAAAGTACAGAACAGCTGAAACATCAAACCTGTGACACGGTGACGCACATAAGTGACAGAACTAAAGGCCGGACTGCAGACCCGTGTTTCTGTGGAGACGGTACCTCTGGTTTGGACTTTGGGCTTTTTTACTCTGCAGAAGTTTGAAATGCTCAACGTGCTTCATAATGCTCCTTGTCAGGAAAACTCAGGAGCTGTTGTTATATCTCCTGTTTTATATCAGCATACTATGCAATGTGATATAATTCAAAATCAACTGTAAAGCATTTATGACAAATGAAAACAAATCATGGTTCTGCTCCAAACTTCACCGCTGTCTCAGAACAATGACAGATCAGTTCTACAGGTCCGGTCAGGAGGAAGATACAGACTGGAGGCGGTTCTGGTTTGTTATTTATCTTTAATGTTGTGAAAGATGTGATTCTGACATCAGACATAATGAAAGACAGATTACACAGCCGGGGTTTGTGACAACACAACACAATATTTCATCTGGATCATCAACATCAGCGTATCAAGCCAGAGAGTGATCAGACTAGAGCTGCTGCAGCTGAACACAAGCTGTCAAATCATGAAGCAACACGCACAAGTATCAAACTTTTCAACAAAACTGAGACAACATGACAGAAATATTCCAGTCCAATCCACTTTATTCCTGGGTCGCTGATGTAGGAAAGATTATGGGTCCAACTTCCGGTGACACGCCGGAAGTAGCAGTGAGCCATTGGTTGCTAGCGGTTTTCGTTTCCTGTAGCGGTTTATTTGTAAGTTTACTGGTCTTTAACGTACTGTTTACGATTATCAGCTCTAAAAAAAATGTCCTTGCGCAGCTCGGGAACATGTTGCGCTGTTCGCGTTTGTACTAATGACCCAACAAAATTGAATCTGTGGCTACAAGAGCAGTGTTTTGAACCTGCAGCCCGGACGAAGAGGGAATGTTGTTGTGAGAGTCGGTACAGTTTCCACCTGCTGTTTGTATTTCACCCGATGATGACACTAACACCCAGGCTCGGTGATGGGGGACTTAAGGCTTTGGCTGGGCTCTACGTCTGCTTTAAGGTAAATCAGATTGTGTCCCACGATCTCTTTTAACAAAACGCGTCCCACCTTATTACTGTGCAGATACAAGTCCTTTTCACACAGCCTCTCCGCATTATCTCCGGAGCGGTGGTTCGCCAATTCTCCGCCGATGGTGATTCACACAGAGTGAAGCCTCTCCGCCTTCACGTGTGTTATTCACACAGAAATCCGGCGCTGCGGCTCCTATAGAGGCGTGACGGTACACGTCATGATGATGACGTCGGTGTTTCCCAGGTGTTCCCCCAGGTGTTCCGCGTGCTAATCTAAACCCGTGGACAGTTTATAATCATATGGATGCTGTTATAATGTGTAGTGATCTAGATTCTGACCCACCAAACATCCTGGAAAGTGACGGAGTGAAGTTTTTCACGCTAAATTGTCACTCGCGGGGATGGAGGCTGTTTTCTGGGGGAAAGTTCCCTGAAGTCTCCGTCGGGAGAGCTGACAGTCGCGGTGATTTATTTTCGTCACAAACACTCGGTGAGTTAAACGTTTTTTGCTGGTGACAGACGCTGTTTTTCGGGCACAAATGTAAGGAAGAGTCGGGCGGACAGACAGGAGGACAGACAGGAGGACAGACGCTTCTCCACGTACAGCTGCAGTATTTGTTTTCCTCATATAAGTTGCCAACGACAGTTACAGTTACTACGTTAGGCTACTTGTTCGGTTCTGTAACGTTGCTTTGTGGGACATTTCTCTGTATTTAGTTGAGTGAAGGACCTGTGTAGTTATCAGACTGTCAGACCGACACGCCCTCCCTCCGCGCCTCCGGATTATCCGTTCACACTGGGACGGCTCACCAATAATGCGGCCCTGATACCTCCAGAGGCGGATCAGCGCCGCAGCGAAATTTCCCCCCTCTCCGCACCTGAAACTTTCACACAGGGGAGGAGGAGAATTGGCGCAGGATCCCCGCATGCAAACGGCTGTGAAAGGGGCTAATGTTTGCCTCAGAGCCTTTTAGGTTATTCATTGCCTCCCCGTCCGAAGCGGCAGAGTTGAGAAAGTAGCTAAATATGCTACTGTATGTTATTTTAGGCCACTTTTTCCATGTCATCCTCCCACCCCTCTATATCATTAGGCAGTGCAATTGTAATGCCGTATTGTCTAAGCTGTGACAGCTGATGTTCCCACATGGTTTGCGTAATCGGCGGAGAAAGATTAGCTGACAGCTCGCATGTAAATACGGCGGTTCCGGTTCATACCGGAAGTCTCACCCATAATTCACGCAAGGGCTCATGGGAGCTAGGAATAAGGTGGATATTATTGTACAAAACATAGTTCATGTCCCAGACTTTCATCAGAACAGTTGATCAGATAAAGTTCACAAACCTCTGATAACTAATAGACAGTGTTGGGTATCGTTACTTTGGAAAGTAGTTAATTAGGTTACAACGTTACCATCAATTAAAAGTAATCAGTTACGTTACAGCGTTACCTATGAATAAAAGTAACGCGTTAGAGTACTCATGCGTTACCAAAAATTAAAAGCCGTTTGCAGCCTCGCACATGCTGCAACTTAACTGACACACACACAGCCTCCTTTAAATGCACGAGAAGTCGTGACAATGATGAATAACGTCAGTCATCCAACCAAATTAACTCTGCAGGAGAACAATAACAGGAAAGACAGTCAGCAATATGCCACATGGTGTTTTATTAATTTTTTTTTTTTTTTGCGGTTGACAGAAGCTTTTCACCAACGCAGAGTGCATGTTACCTTTATGTTGTTCTTGTCCTTTTCGCTGGTGAATTGAAAATAATGTGCGTACTTCCACGATGCAAAAGCTCTCTGCCATCTTGCCGGGGGTTCGAAAACACTCACTCACACACACACACACACACACAGGGTAACGTAGGTCAGCAGCAGGGCACAGACGCATCACAGCGCTGCGCCTCCGCTGACACATCCGCTGGTGGGACAGCACTGTCTGACAAAAAGCAGCTGCAGGCGGGATTTTCCTTTCCTTATCCGGAGAAATTCTTAAAATAACGGATTACTTTTTGAAAAAAATAGCGAAGTTACTGATTGCTTGACGCACGAAACTAACGCGTTACGTTACACGTTACACGAAAAAAGTAATAAGAGTATTCTAGCGTGTTACTTTGTAACGCGCTACCCACAACACTGCTAATAGAATAGATATAAAGTCCACAGCGATGATTATTCCCACTGTACGATATCCATAAATCAATAGAACTGTTGCTGCAGCTTTATCTCACAGATAAGCTGTGTGCTTTTATTAAAGATGGTTAAATGGTCATAAAGCTACAGGACAGTCTGGAGCAACAATGTGTGGATTGTCAGATGTGTTGATGTTTCCTCATGATCAGACTCATGGGCGTAACCACACATTCTTAGGGGGAGTCGTGTCCCCCCCAATATTGAGAAAATGGCAATCTGTCCCCCCAATATACAGTAGAAAATATGTTAACTGTGAACTCTTTTATAAACCCTGTCAACAGATCTGTCTCATTATTTCTTATTTATTTTCAATTTATTTCCGTTTTTAAGGAAAACATAAGTGTGTGAACCCCCCCTCCCAAATGTAAACTTGGTCGCGTCCATCCTAAGGTATTAAACCGCTGAAATGGAGCGCACCTCAGTACGCTGAGTAGCTTCCCCATGCATGAAAACCCATTGGTCAAGTTAGAGTGATTGACAGCCATCAAGCCAATCACAGCCATTTGACCAAACCCACAAGTCCCAGCAGCCCGGAACGTAAACAATTACATGCTAACACGGAGCTGGAGTCACTCACTGCTGCAGACAGCGAACAGAGTGGAGGTATGAAACGGTTGTTTAACTAATTAATAATAAATAATAAATGTTGTCTGTAAATAACTCTGTCTTGCTTTGTGGCATGTTAGCTAATATTAAGCAAGCCAGGTAAGCCAGGTAAAGTTAATGGTAACTGACAGAGAGTTTTCTAGAAACATCCACTGATTTTGATATTATTCAACATGATCATGAATGCCAAAAAGAAAGAGGCAGCAGAAGATTGACTTCTTTTTCAAGTCAAGTTGTCATGTAAGTGGAGTTATGTGACAGGAGTACATTCATATTCCTGCATTAATGCCATGGAAGTGTTCATTTATGTAATTTAAAGCTATTTGTTGGAGCTTAAAACCTTGTTTTCAACAAAGAAAATCTCCTACATCAACTCATCCCTGTTACTGCTCTCATGTTACACATGCAGCTCCTCCAGGTAATGTCCAGGTAAGTTCAGAATAGCAGTGCATGTGTGAAAGGGGCTACACTACTGTACATTGTACACTGTTATTTATGCACTTACTATATAGCT
The DNA here is from genome assembly GCA_963678695.2 of Diplodus puntazzo. Taxonomy (NCBI): domain Eukaryota; kingdom Metazoa; phylum Chordata; class Actinopteri; order Spariformes; family Sparidae; genus Diplodus; species Diplodus puntazzo. Next base: position 540,005 of record OZ023174.1, read on the forward strand.
AAAGCAAATAAACTAGTAACACAAGCAGAAAAATCAATGTATCAGATTAAAATGATCATCACAAGGAGAGGGAGAGGCAGGTGACAGCAGTGGCCAGGCAGGAACAAGCTCTGATACAGGTGATCAGGTGAGAAATCTGAATGAGAACTCAAAACAGCTTGATAACATTAGTTTTAACCTCGGCCTACATGTCAGCAGTAAATACAACTAGTAACATTGGGCCTGATACTGGCATATAGGTGAGATATAGAGCAAAAGCTTTGAGATAAAAACATTGATATTCACTTAATGGGAATTTAAAGAGAAGCTTTATCTTGATTCTGTAGGAATCCATGCAACTTCACAGAAAATTCCTTTACATGTGAATTCAAATGGTCAATGATGTCCTCAAAACTTCTAAATGTGCGAATTTTCATATATAAAATATCATAGAATTGTGGGAAATGTACTTTAAAAGAAAAAATTCAGGGAAAGGGCTCATTGGGACCCCCAATATCTATACCATGGTTACGCTGCTACAGTGAAGCTGTGTAGCTGCCCGATCCAGTGTACGCTAACATAGCATGCTACGCTAACATAGCATGCTACACTAACATTAGCATGCTACGCTAACATTAGCATGCTACTATCCTTCAGTCAACATATCTGAGATTAGTTCTGTGTAATAACGATTCAATCTGGAAAATATTAAACTATATTTACTCAAAGACACAAAAAAGCTCAAGCTATAAAGTTTTATGCTAACATTACATTTGACTAGATAAGTAGCTAAATAACATCAGTTAGCTTAGCATAATTACATATTTGCGTGCTATTTTAAACTGTCTTTATACTGCCACTGAAACCACCAGGACACTCTGTAAAAGGGTTAAACCAGAAAACATTTCTCCATGAAATACGATCCAGTCTCACTTAAATCCACGGATACATTTCTATCTGTGTTTTGTACAGTAATGTGTGCAACTCTCCTCCAGCAGCATCTTTCTGACACGAGTTATCAGCACTTGCTTGCTGCTGGAAGCTTGATTGACAGCTGGGTGATATTGTTGGCTCAAATAAGTTTGTTCAAATCAACAGAAGCACACGTGACATTTAGTCTGAGTGTATTTTGATGTGAAAATACATAGAAATGAATCTTTTGTAAATATATTGTGAACACGGCGTGGATGTGAGTCACTGATGACTTCAGCCGACTGTCAGTTTCAGCACTGAAACCTGATTCAGTTCAGTGTGAAACTCGCTCGAGTTCCTCATTCACTCTTTCTCACCATTTTACATTTGATACATTTTTAATGTAAATTTTAGATGTTGACTCTGGATCACTTTTTTGGACACAATGTTTGATTTTATATACATTTTACTGTGAACTACGAATTTAAGAAGTCATCTTACATTTACATTTACACAAGTATTTATATGAGTACATCTGTCACAAGAGAGAAACACGACATCACCGTCGATGGAGTACAAAGAAATAAACATATGTCAAGCCGTCATCTGAGGATCAAAACTGATGTTTATCAAAAATACTTGAAGTACATAAATGCTGTGATAGAAGTGTGACGATATGATACAGTTATTTTTGTATGCAATTTTTTGGGTGGTGGACGGAGTCCTGCTCTGCAGGTGGAGCTGAAGTCTGAACTAATGAGTCCTGAGTCTCCTGCTGCAGACAGAGAGACTCTGCTGTCCTGACGTTGGTCGGGAGTTCGTTCCTCCACTGAGGCTCCAGAACACAGAAGAGTCGTGACTTCTCTGAGCAGCTTTGTTTGCTCTCAGTGATGGCGGTACCAGCCGGCCCGCTGATGTAGCAGAGTGCAGTGCTCTCTCTGGGCCGTGTGGGCTGACCAGGGTTTGGAGGCAGACGGTGCAGTTCTGTTGACGGCCTTAAAGGCCAGAACCATCGCCTGGAATCGGATGCGGGCCACAACAGGAAACCAGTGGAGGTCACGGAGGAGGCGGGTCACATGGGAGAGTTTGGTAGGTTGTAAACGAGGCGCTGCAGCGTTCTGGATCCGCTGCAGTGGTTCAGTCTCAGAGGCTGAGAGTCCAGCCAAGAGGGAGTTACTGTAGTCCAGGTGGGAGACGACCAGCACCTGGACCAGGAGTTGTGTTGTGTCTTTTGTTACTTGCTGTTGATCTGCGGTGCAGGTTATGTAGTTATGTATGTTACCCCGCTCTCTGTAACAGCCTCATGACAGCAGGCGTGTCAGCAGTTACTGTGAAACCAATCCTGGCTTCTGTTCTGGCTTTAGTGTTTTGATAACAGCAATTTCAATGCGTTTCCCTTTTTCTGACAGGCTGCTGTTCATTTGTTCATCCTCAATATCAGCTCCGTACTAACTTGTTATCTGCTTGATTGACACATGACATGAATTATGTAAATTCACTGTATCATACATCGATGTTTATCGTGTTCCACTACAAGCATCCCTGCAGCTCCTACTGTAGCTCCAACTACTCCTCCAGCTGCAGCACTCAATACAAATCCAAACGGGCCCCCAGCAAAGTGCGATACTATTCCTCCAACAGCTGCTCCAGCCAGCGCAGAGCCGCCTGTTGTTACAGCGATTCTCTTTTTAAGTCTGGCACCTTTTTTTTTGCTCTCGGCTGTTTCAGCAGAGTAGCACTTTCCTCCGTTAGCCTGAACCATGACACTGATCTTCTGCAGCAGCTTCTTCACTTGAGATGGATTCTGGTCTCTGTTCTCAAACAAATGGTGTCCCCCTTTACATTCGCCGACAAAGCTTTTGAGAGCACGGCTTTCTTTAATAAAGTCTTCCATGCCTTTTCCATCTTTCTTCAGTTTGTCTCCATACGTGAACAGAACCACAGTGTAATCTTTAACATGTTCTCCAAACGTCTCCTTGATCATCTTCACCACGTCCTGGTCTTCTTCTGTGAATCTGTCCCGACAGCTGAGGACGAACAGGATCACATGAGGTCCAGGAGCAGCGAGGGAGACACGTCGCTTGATCTCCTCCATCACCTCCTCATCTGTTTGTTCTGCGCTGCACAGACCAGGAGTGTCGACAAGGACCACAGTTCGTCCTGCGATCTGGACTTGACATAGTTCTGTCCCACAAGAAACAGGTTTCTCATTTTCCTCGCATCTCCTCAGGAAGGTGTTCACGACCGAAGTCTTCCCAGTTCCAACCTTCCCGACGAGTACGATCCTCAGCTCCGAGGAGTCTGTTGGATAACATCACACAGACATTAGTGGTGGAAGAAAGAATCCAAATGGAAATTTTACTTGAATCAAACTACAAATGTAGAGGCATCAAACGTAGTTAGAAACAATAATCTCGGCTGTAAACAAACAAGAGTAATCAGGATCTGCTGTTTCTCTGGATAAAAAGAATTTAGGTTTCCAGGTCGATGATCTGTGACGCAGGAGAGTTATTCAGAGTGTGAATCATGTCCTATAAATACAGTGTGTAGCAGGAGTAATTCAAGTCTGTGGTAATAAATAATAATGGAGTAAATAGTTGCATGATATTTGTAGAAAATAGTAAACAACAAAATAATGAGAAGTTAATGTTGTTGTTTAGAATATTATCTTATCTTACACTATATTTTCTTATGAACAGCAACTTGTGTATTTTTAAATGAAAACTTCTTTCTGATGAACAACAGATGAATATTGTACTTCAGTTGTTGTAACACATGTTGTTACAGTTGTGATTCTGAATCTGAGAGAACCATCATGACGTGTGGAGAACCTCAGGGCTCAACCCTCGGTCCTCTCGGGTTTAACACTGAGATGCTTTCATTAGGTCACATGATGACACTGATGACACGTCTGTCAGGGAGCTCCACCAATGAATGACTGGATGGCTCCTGACAGAACTCATTGAGACTTTTTCAGGATTTAAACTTCAACATTTCAGTCAAATTAATGACAAAACCTTCATGCTCCCTTTTAAAACCGGTGGATATCACATCCAGTCAGAACTCAGAGAACAAAGATGTGAAGACACCAAACAGGTCTCAGGTCAGTGAACTGGTTTCCAGTCACTGAGGTTTAAAATGCTGCTTGACAATAAATCTTTCTCCAGCTGAGGACCAACAAAACCATAACAAGTGTTATTCATGTTTCAGCATGAACTTTTTAATTTCTTTCTTTTTGTACTGAATTATGAAAAACACTTTGAAATTGTGCTGTACAAATAAATTAGAGCTACCGAAACACTGTTTTATGTAGATCATCAAGTCATCGAGAGAAACACAAGTTTGTAACGATTTATAAAATACTCGATCATTTCACTTATTTACATATTTCAGATAAAGCAAAAATATTAATTTGCACATAAATCAAATAATACAGTAAACTGTATCTATGCTGACTGTAAAATGACAAAATATCAAATCTCTCTTTTTCAGATGTTTAACAAACATCACAGACATGATGAATGAACTATTATATACTTTACTACTATATATTGATCCATCACTGTTCATGAGCTCTGTGTAAGAAGTGCACTCACCAGAGAGTAAAGTGTCCTTACTGCTCATGTTTGTGCTGTAAAGGAAGCTGACAGCTGATGTTCTGTCACTGTGGATGTCTTCTCTGACTCCTGGATTTGCATGTCATCAGTATATATACTATAGCTTCCTGTTCCCTCCCCTGAAATACTCATCACCTGTTTCTAACCAAAACCTGACCACTCACAGACCAGAAATAAAGATGTAGCTGCAGGCAACAAATCAGGAGGCTGAGCAGAAACACCTGCAGCACAGTTCCACAGGTGTTGAGAAGTGTTGACCTGGAGAGAGTCACCAGTCACACACGGACCTGCAGCCTGCAGCATCACTGGGAACTCACACAGGATCAATCAGAGTGATTCTTTATGATGTCATTTAAATTAAAATAACAGAATCACTCATCACTATACATGAGATTACAGCCACACTGTCCTAACAGCATGTGATGCTAACTGTCAGCAACATTATCAGCTTGATTTCATTGTTTTCTATTGTTGTGTCCAAACCAACAGCGAGCAGCGCCGCCTGACCCGCCTCAGGCCCGACACCCTGTTCCTATCGGCATCCTGTAGCTGGAGAAGAACGTCGACAAGGAAGCAGAAACTTTTGTTGCTAAGATGCAAAATGGTAAATTTTATTAATAGGCTGCCTGCAGTCAAGTAATTCAGATGACAGATAAAACTCAAGATGGAGGCTGGAAGTGAACAGCAGACTGGACGAGATGTAGGAAAGTAAGTTATTGTTGCTACAGATTGTTGTTCAGCTGCAGGCGTACAAAGATAAAAAGCATTTACTCCAGTTTTAAAAAGTAAAGTACCACAGAACCACTGAGGAGCGGACCCTGCTCAGACGAGCTGATCCGGCTCCTGATGGCGTCACAAGCCAAACGTAGAGTCACAGTGTGTGATGGAGCTTCCTGTGAACCACGAAGTTACCTGGAGTATCATCATCAGGCAGGTAACACCTGCCATTAACATGTGACTGTGATCTGAACACTAGTGGACGGCTTTAATGCACATGTCCACACTGATGCCCCCCGACATGGTGACAAACCAACAATACCAAAATCCAACGGCTGAAAAAATGAGAGGAGCACTGATGAAAGCTGTTGGAGTATCAGTGAAACATAATATAATATCCTGCTGGGCAGAACTGGAGGACCTCTGGCTGTTTGGGAATCTGCTGGAAGATGAAAATGGATGCAACCACAGAAACAAGTGGGATCAACGTGTTGCACGACGGTCAGAAAACACTTCCTGCCCTTCAGGTTGTGCTACAGCAGCGTTTAAATATAGAGAGTAAAACATGGCGCTCGTGTCCCGGCTGGTGATTGTGCTGTTTGCTCCCACAGAGCCTCTGCTGGTTCTGGGCAGACCTAAGCTGTCCCTCTCTGTAGTCTGTGGCCCAACAGATAAAGTGGCTCTCCAACATAACGTTACTGTTTAGTTATTGATCAGATAGGATCAAACGTGCTGTAGGACACTCCTGGGTCAGACATCTCAGTGGCTAATTAGCCGGCTAGCTTCCACACATGCATTCATTAAGATGAATGAGATGTATGTGGGAGTTGATGCTCTCCTGCTGCTGGAAGCTCCTGTAGGTTAACACAGTTCAGTCAACTAAAGTATCATTTGATGGCATGAATTGTAAATGTGTGTTAGAAGAACGGTCGTCATACAGATCAGACAGAGTTCAGTTTATTGCAGCAGAGACAGAAAACAGCACACGGATCAAACATCACATAACTGCCGTATAATGATTAATGATTAAACAATAACCTGATGATCAATTTGGCATATCATCCAACAAGACTTGATCAAAGAGCCGACAGAGACCTTTCACCACACACACCTTTACAGGAGTCATAAAGAAATAAAACAGTAAGTTACCTTTGGACAGGTGAGTCGGAGCTCCACATCGAGGTTTCAGTGTGAAGAGCAGAGAACAGTCCAGGTTCTTTGATTTAGACTTTTTAATTAGATTTTTAGTTTATATTTATAAAGTTATATTAATGTTTCATAATTTGGCCTCAGACACATTCATCATTTTTTTTTCACTTGAGAAACACTCGGTGTTGAGCGACGCTCCAAAAGCAGCGTGTTGTTGAAGCTCACAGAGTAAAAAATGATAATAAATATAAAGCCGCTAACAGACAGCATCTTCCCTGTGTCATCGTCTCATTACTCTGATTCCCTCGCTGCCGCTGGCACGAGCTCAAACACCACCTCATTCAGGAAGTTCAGGTAGCGTGTCACAGCTTTAAGGGCCCGTTGAGCGTCTGCACCCACTGCATCTACAGCCTTAGGGACGTATCTTGCCATCTTTTCTGACATGTTTTCTGAAATGTTTTCTGAAATGTACTTTAAAATGAGATCCACTGCTGCCTGTGCAGGATCACGTGCTGATGTGACCTCAGGACGCTGCCTGACTTCTTTAAAGACGGGCTCAATCTGTCGGATCAGCTCGTTGCTGTAGCAGCTTCCTCTGTTGTTCTGGACCGTGTGGTTGATCTTCTGCAGCAGGCCGTTCACCTGAGACTCGTCCTCCACTCTGTTGTTAAAGACGTGGTGCGCCTCACAGGACTCCTCCAGGAACCTTTTCAGATCTTTGTGCTGTTTGATGAAAGCATCACATCCTTCCTCACTCTGATCTCCGTGGGTGAACAAGACAATCGTGTAACGTTTTGCATCTTTGAAGACTTTCTGGAAGGTTTCCAGACATTTCTGATCTTGTCTTGAGAAGGTACCGAGCCTCAGAACCAGCAGGAACACATGAGGACCAGGAGAGATCCATGTGATGCAACCTGAGATCTCTGTCATCACCTCTCTGAGACCTCTGTCTGTGTGAAACAGACCGGGAGTATCGACGATCGCGAGAGTTTGTCCGTTAAACTCTCTGATGGCCTTCTGGCACCTTGTTGTCGCAGATGAAGGAGACACATCAGCGAGAAACTCTTTGCGCCCGAGGATGATGTTTCCAGACGAACTCTTCCCAACTCCGGTCTTTCCCAGGAGCACGATCCTCAGCTCATCCTGCTCTGTTGGAACAATTTAAATAAACAGACATGAGTAATATTACAAAAGTTCACCATGACGTACACACACCTAACTGGTTTGAATGTTATCTGCACAATGTAATGTCAGTCAGCTTCAGGTTACAATATGATTTTTGTAACTTGTCTCTGATGGAAAATCTCTACATAAAGTGCTCAGTTGCTTTTCTGTACAAATAAACAACTGGAAAGTCATTGCTGTATTTCCAATTTTATCTAAACTATTATATTAAGAACCCTGTTGGTGAAATGATCCAGGTGGATTTAAGTTCCCGATCAGACCGACACGGTGTGTTCTGGTACAGCTGGGACTGTTCGGCCCGTCACCTGTCGTGGCCCGACCGTGCTGATAAGTTAACAAACGCTCACATGACGGCTGGTCACGTGTGCTGTGACATCAACACTTCATGTAGGATGCAACACGCACATCAACAGTGACGGCCGGTACGACAGCCTGACAGGAGCAGTGAACAAACCAGCAGCAGGAACAGCGATGATCAGTGTGACACAGTGTGTCCTGCAGTCACACAGGCAGGACACGGTGTGTGTCCACACTGACGACAGCTGGTTGTCTACGCAAACACCTGGTCAAAAAACAAGTACATCTCCAGCCAATCACAGTCTTAGTTTCTCAAGGTTTCACTGGAGGTTCTCTGCTCAGCGCGCTGCGGTTCGTCACACTTCCTCTCCGTCACATGACGATGCTGATATGATCTACATCTCCAGCAGTCCTGCACTGAGTCCTGCGGTCCAGATAAAGGGCGAGTACGCAAGCTTTGTCAGACTCAGAGAATGAGCAGACCTCAGATTTGTCTTTTTTGTTTTTCTGATGTGTAATGAACATTACAGCCTCACAGCGGCATTAATGCAGATATAGATTATTGATTACATCAGTCATCTAAAAAGCAGATTCTTTATGTCGGATGTTTCTGTATGCTGACGATACGACGCTCTATATATCTTCTCACTGGGCGTGGTCACAACTTCTCCGTCTCACTATTTAATATAAGAAGATGTTGTGTTCTCTTTGCCTCTGTAGAGTCAAACACTTTCACTTTGGGACTATAAACTCAGAGAGGCACCAGGGTTTGGATTCAGGTTGGAGAATTACTCTCAGTACTGCTGTCAGTACCGGGGACGTGGATTAGTTCATCTCTCAGGTTAGAAAACAACTTAAAGACAAAAGGTTCAATAAAAGGATCAAATGATTTGGCCTGAAACTTTCCCTTGTCATTGGATTTCAGTTGTAGGATCTTTGACTGAACGATGGTCTGTGAGCTCCTGGTTCACTGATCCGCCTCAACTCAACAAATATAATAACCAAAGTGCAAGAATGAGATGAACATAAACAACTTGAATACATTATTTTTTTGTTAAACTTGGTTTCAGCAGGAAAATCTTAACTTAGGCTAAAGAACTACTCACACACCAAAACATTAACATCTGTGTAGTTCCTTCATAACATGACTTTCTACTAATGTTGTGTCATTTTAATGTGAGTTTAAAAAGCAGGACACAAATATAAACACAGCAGAATAGTTGAAGCAACAACTAATCAATGTAATCAATGATAACAGAAGAAATAATAAATAATAAAGTTTGGTTGATAAATCATAAAAGCTGTAAAGTGGCAGTTTGCTACATTTGAATGATTATAAACTTCACCACATTCTGATTCTGATGCAAATCATCATTAAGTATTTTGTGATGATCTACATTTGTCTAAAAAACATGACAGAGAAAATGATTAATGTGTCACAGTGAAAGAAGTGCAGTTGTTAAATATGTGATGTCATCAAGACAAACAAAAACATTTAGAATTCACATTAAAACAAGTGAGTTATGTAAAATCTAAATATGTTGTGTTTGTATGTTTCCTTATGATATTAGAAGAAATATAAATAAATGTACATTTTGTTATGAAGCCCAACAATGTGTAATACAACACATGTGGTTTGCAAACAGAACAGTCAATAAAAATATAACAATGAAAAGTAAAAGATCAAAAACCAGAAGAGTTGCAGAAGACTGAGTGGAGAGTCAACAGAGAAGACTTCAGTGTGAAGGCTGACAAAGTTTCTTCAGAACAACAACAGAACCATGAAAACTGTCACAATAAGAAGAGAACATGTCTGATCACACTCACCATGTCTGCTGGCCATCTCTGTCTGAGAGCAGCTGGCCTGATGTCCTGGTTCTGTTGATGTCCTGGTTCTGCTGATGTCCTGGTTCTGTTGATGTCCTGGTTCTGTTGGTGTCCTGGTTCTGTTGATGTCCTGGTTCTGTTGATGTCCTGGTTCTGTTGGTGTCCTGGTTCTGCTGATGTCCTGGTGCTGTTGATGTCCTGGTTCTGCTGATGTCCTGGTGCTGTTGATGTCCTGGTTCTGTTGATGTCCTGGTTCTGTTGATGTCCTGGTGCTGTTGATGTCCTGGTTCTGCTGATGTCCTGGTGCTGTTGATGTCCTGGTTCTGTTGATGTCCTGGTTCTGTTGATGTCCTGGTGCTGTTGATGTCCTGGTTCTGTTGGTGTCCTGGTTCTGCTGATGTCCTGGTGCTGTTGATGTCCTGGTTCTGCTGATGTCCTGGTGCTGTTGATGTCCTGGTTCTGTTGATGTCCTGGTGCTGCTGATGTCCTGGTTCTGCTGATGTCCTGGTTCTGCTGATGTCCTGGTTCTGTTGATGTCCTGGTGCTGCTGATGTCCTGGTGCTGTTGATGTCCTGGTGCTGTTGGTGTCCTGGTTCTGCTGATGTCCTGGTTCTGCTGATGTCCTGGTTCTGTTGATGTCCTGGTGCTGCTGATGTCCTGGTGCTGTTGATGTCCTGGTTCTGCTGATGTCCTGGTTCTGCTGATGTCCTGGTTCTGCTGATGTCCTGGTTCTGCTGATGTCCTGGTGCTGTTGATGTCCTGGTGCTGAACAGTGTGTCATGTCATCTTTATATATGATAAAGTCAGTGGTTCCTCCCCTTGAGTCCATGTCATCTGCTACCAAACCAGTTTGAGAGAGAAGTGTCACAGAGAGCCGACCAATCACAGCTCAGAAACCAGAGTGAAGCAGCAAATCAGGGGCCACACAGAAGTGAATCCAGGAAATAACATTAAATTTGGGGTTTGACCATTAGTTCACTACATATTCTGGTTCTTTTTATTTTCATATGCATTATTTCTACAGTGATTTTGTATTTTAAATATAATTTTGTCTTTGTAGCTCTGCACATGGTGGTCTGTGTGCCTGGACTCAGCCGGACAAACAAAGGCAGTGCTGGGCCTCTCAGAGAGAAGCCGTGATGGAGCTCAGTCACATTTACTGTTGATAATAATGATAACAATAATGAAATGAATCCTGTCTGATTTCCTTTATTTCACTGCTGTTTCCCCTCATCAGTGGTTGGTCAGTCAGTGGCAGACTGTGTTCACATCAGTGATGCTCGGTGCTCGTGGACAGCGTTTGTCAAGTGTTTGTTAAGATGTCGAGCATGTTATCTGCCCAGAGAATTCACCAGTGATTTTATTGTTGCTGTATGAGGCCAGGCTGCCGGATCAGCTGAGCACAGTCTACGCTCACTTTGACCCGAGCTTTGAGGTCCAGTCCGCCTGTAGAGGACCCGGACACGTCAGTATCCGTAGTGGATGTGAGAGAATATGAGTGAATTAACATGTCGCCCTCCAGCATCAAGACAGTCGTCAGGGTTCCTGGACACAAACAGTCTGCTGTGTCTTGTCTTCATGACGAGAGAAACTGAGAAACTGGTTCCCCAGCACATCAAAGACAACGTCCGTGTCAGTCTGGACCCTCACCACTGTGCTTTCAGAACCAACAAATCCACAAAGGATGCCGGATCTACTGACCTCCACTCCGTCTTCACACCACTGGACAGTAAGAACAGCCGCATCAGGGTCCTGTTGACTTAAGCTCAGCATTCAGCACAATCTCACCATGAGGCTGATTGGAAAACTGTGAGACTTCCTCACAAGCAGAGTCCAGAGAGTTCTGATCGGCAGTCACACCTCCTCTGCATCCAACAAGGGTCACCCTAACCCCCGAGGCTGTGAGCTCTCATACATCAAGACCACTCTTTTGTGACGTATGAGGATGACAAACATGCCTCCAAACCCTGGTCAGCCCACACGGCCCAGAGAGAGCACTGCACTCTGCTACATCAGTGGGCCGGCTGGTACCGCCATCACTGAGAGCAAACAAAGCTGCTCAGAGAAGTCACGACTCTTCTCTGTTCTGGATCCTCAGTGGAGGAACGAACTCCTGACCAACGTCAGGACAGCAGAGTCTCTCTGTCTGCAGCAGGAGACTCAGGACTCTGTTCAGACTTCAGCTCCACCTGCAGAGCTCGACTCCTTTAGAGCTGAATGTAAATGTGAATGTAAGCCGGAGCCTTCAGAGGTGGACGGTCCTCAGGAGCAGGACGTTTCCTGACATCATGTCCTCCACTGCTGACAGCAGATGTCTCAAATTCTGTGATTTAAGATTTATCATCAGCTTTTATGGTTTTTCTCTCTGTGCACACAAATAACAACGTGTCAAATTCATCTTTATTTCATGAACTCTAGCAGACAGAGTTTCTCTACGGACCGACTGACTGACTGACTGGCTGACTGGCTGACTGGCTGGCTGGCAGACTGGCTGGCTGACTGACTGACTGGCTGACTGACTGACTGACTGACTGACTGGCTGGCTGACTGGCTGGCTGACTGACTGACTGACTGACTGACTGACTGGCTGGCTGGCTGACTGACTGACTGACTGACTGACTGACTGACTGACTGGCTGGCTGGCTGGCTGGCTGGCTGGCTGACTGACTGACTGACTGACTGACTGGCTGGCTGACTGGCTGGCTGACTGGCTGACTGACTGACTGACTGACTGGCTGGCTGGCTGGCTGACTGACTGACTGACTGGCTGGCTGGCTGACTGGCTGGCTGACTGACTGGCTGGCTGACTGACT
>OZ023174.1:557500-585000 GCA_963678695.2 Diplodus puntazzo
TAAACTCAGTGTTAGCCGACTAGCTGCGTGGCTACAAAGCAGCTACGTGCATATTAACGACATCATTAAGTGGACGTGACAGTTGTCACCTGTCTACCTCAGTGTTACAGTCTGTATTGTACTCTTGTGTCGTAGCTGCTGCATATTGTCTGTCAGGTGTCTGTGTTTCAGGTGTGTTGGTGACAGATCGACTCAGTAGAAGTCAATATTTAACCAGGTGGTGGATAAATCTCACCTGTCGGTGGGACTCTTATCAGTGTGTGGCGAGCTGACAGGTTCAGAGAGCAGCAGGATATCTGTAAAACAGCCGTCAGTGGGCTGTAATGATAAGTTGATTGTTCTCTTATGTTTTATTACAGTGTTATTTGATCGTGGACTGATGAACTCGACCTTATCTTTGACATTCAGAGACAGATTTTATGGTTGCAGATGCTTTGGGTTCCTGACAGAGCTGAGCAGACACTGAGCTGACTGTAAGAGGAAACAACAGGGAGCAGAGTGTGAGTCATGTGTTAATGAATGATCTGAACACTCAGTTATCTTTACCACACCTACATTACATCCACTTTAAGGTCTGAGCCTGATCCAGGGGTCACGTAACACAGTGATAAGCCTTGAATCAGGATTGTGTCAGCACAATCTCAGCCGGGCCTCCAGCCAGCTGCAGCCATCTGCCAGGTGTTCAGCCGGTCCTGCAGACGAGGTCCGACTGCGCAGCTGAGGTTGATTCAGAACCGGTGATGAAGTTCTGGTGTTGGTGCAGCTTCGACCTCTGAGTGAGTCGAGGTGACGCTCAGTGGAGGGCAGCCGTCCCCACAACGTTTATCTGTCATATTGATCTATTATATTGATTAATGATGGACTCATTCATGTAAAACAGTATTTCTGCAGCAATTTCTCATGAACTCTGCTGGATTCATTGTAGTTCTGTCAGTTAAATAGTTTAACTGGAGGTCAGTGATGGAGCGTGTTGCTGCTCCATGATCTGAGTGACAGCCTGTCAACTCTGAGTAATCTGTAAACTCTGAGTAATCTGTCAACTCTGAGTAATCTGTAAACACAGAGTAATCTGTAAACTCTGAGTAATCTGTAAACACTGAGTAATCTGTAAACTCTGAGTAATCTGTAAACACTGAGTAATCTGTAAACTCTGAGTAATCTGTAAACACTGAGTAATCTGTAAACACTGAGTAATCTGTAAACACTGAGTAATCTGTCAACTCTGAGTAATCTGTAAACTCTGAGTAATCTGTCAACTCTGAGTAATCTGTAAACACAGAGTAATCTGTAAACTCTGAGTAATCTGTAAACACTGAGTAATCTGTAAACTCTGAGTAATCTGTAAACACTGAGTAATCTGTAAACTCTGAGTAATCTGTAAACACTGAGTAATCTGTAAACACTGAGTAATCTGTAAACTCTGAGTAATCTGTAAACTCTGAGTAATCTGTCAACTCTGAGTAATCTGTAAACACTGAGTAATCTGTAAACACTGAGTAATCTGTCAACTCTGAGTAATCTGTAAACACAGAGTAATCTGTAAACACTGAGTAATCTGTCAACACTGAGTAATCTGTCAACTCTGAGTAATCTGTAAACACAGAGTAATCTGTAAACACTGAGTAATCTGTAAACTCTGAGTAATCTGTCAACACTGAGTAATCTGTCAACACTGAGTAATCTGTAAACACTGAGTAATCTGTAAACACTGAGTAATCTGTAAACTCTGAGTAATCTGTAAACACTGAGTAATCTGTCAACACTGAGTAATCTGTAAACTCTGAGTAATCTGTAAACACTGAGTAATCTGTAAACTCTGAGTAATCTGTAAACACTGAGTAATCTGTAAACACTGAGTAATCTGTAAACTCTGAGTAATCTGTAAACACTGAGTAATCTGTAAACTCTGAGTAATCTGTCAACTCTGAGTAATCTGTAAACACTGAGTAATCTGTAAACACTGAGTAATCTGTCAACTCTGAGTAATCTGTAAACACAGAGTAATCTGTAAACACTGAGTAATCTGTAAACTCTGAGTAATCTGTAAACACTGAGTAATCTGTAAACACTGAGTAATCTGTAAACACTGAGTAATCTGTAAACTCTGAGTAATCTGTAAACACTGAGTAATCTGTAAACTCTGAGTAATCTGTCAACTCTGAGTAATCTGTAAACACTGAGTAATCTGTAAACACTGAGTAATCTGTCAACTCTGAGTAATCTGTAAACACAGAGTAATCTGTAAACACTGAGTAATCTGTCAACACTGAGTAATCTGTCAACTCTGAGTAATCTGTAAACACAGAGTAATCTGTAAACACTGAGTAATCTGTAAACTCTGAGTAATCTGTCAACACTGAGTAATCTGTAAACACTGAGTAATCTGTAAACTCTGAGTAATCTGTAAACACTGAGTAATCTGTCAACACTGAGTAATCTGTAAACACTGAGTAATCTGTAAACATTTAGTAATCTGTAAACACTGAGTAATCTGTAAACACTGAGTAATCTGTAAACTCTGAGTAATCTGTAAACACTGAGTAATCTGTAAACTCTGAGTAATCTGTAAACACTGAGTAATCTGTAAACACTGAGTAATCTGTAAACTCTGAGTAATCTGTAAACACTGAGTAATCTGTAAACTCTGAGTAATCTGTCAACTCTGAGTAATCTGTAAACACTGAGTAATCTGTAAACACTGAGTAATCTGTCAACTCTGAGTAATCTGTAAACACAGAGTAATCTGTAAACACTGAGTAATCTGTAAACTCTGAGTAATCTGTAAACACTGAGTAATCTGTAAACACTGAGTAATCTGTAAACACTGAGTAATCTGTAAACACTGAGTAATCTGTAGTCTCATTCATTCCGTTGTGGAAGTTGTCTTTGATTTGCAGAATCTTTGTGTTGGAGCTGAAGAACAGAACAACATGTGAGGACTGAATGACGTGATGATGTTTGTGTTGCAGAAACACAGGATGGTACCTCTCCTTCACACACTTGTGTATCTGTGTCTGTCACTGAAGGAGCGGCCCGGTGCTGTGACACTGACCTGCAGGTTGGACTCTGATGACAGCTGGTCCATCATCCTGCTCTCTCCACCACCTGCACCGGGTCCAGAGGATCCCAGGATGGACCGGGCCTTCTTGGTAAGTTTATCAAGTCTGCTGCTGAGATGCTGCTGCTCCAGCAGATTACTGCATAGAAAATGGCTGATGCCACCACAGAGTCATAGTTGTGATCAGTCACAGTTGTGACAGAAAGTTCCATCTTTCTTTTTCTGTGGTAGTTTGAATAAACACAGACAACAGGAACATTCATTCATTCATTTGTTCAACCTTTATTGATACCTGGAGGAATCACAGAGGGCATGCTCCAATTTTCAGGTCTTCAAGTTCAACCATAAATCTGATCACAGCTGTGGAACATCCAGCAGCCGTCTCACCACCTCTGAGCCTTCCTGCACTCAGGTGTGCATGAGAACGCATACAACTGCTAGTTTCTATTAGTATTTATCGGCCATGACAGTCAGGTAAATATCAGTTATCATATCAGCTTAAACAAAACACATCGTACCCGAACGTGAAAATAATCTCTGTCAGTTTAAAGGTAAACTACAACTGATGTTACACACTGTAACACAACAGCTGTGCAGAGACTCACTGCTGACTGTCATGTGACTGCTCACTGAGAGGCGTTCATAAAGTGTGTGTGTCTGTTCATGAACACACACCGAGTCTGATGGATCACTGACTGATGACATGCTGCCCTCTGCTGGTGACAGCAGGAAACACACACTGATCACTCAACACAACTCAATACACACAAACCACAAACAACACAAACAACACAAACCACACCAACAACACCAACAACACAAACTACACTATCAACACAAACCACACAAACAACACAAACTACACTATCAACACAAACAACACAAACAACACAAACAACACAAACCACACAAACCACACCAACAACACAAACAACACAAACCACACAAACCACACCAACAACACAAACAACACAAACCACACAAACCACACAAACCACACTATCAACACAAACAACACAAACTACACTATCAACACAAACAACACAAACCACACAAACCACACAAACAACACAAACCACACAAACAACACAAACCACACAAACAACACAAACCACACAAACAACACAAACCACACAAACCACACCAACAACACAAACCACACAAACCACACCAACAACACAAACAACACAAACCACACAAACAACACAAACCACACAAACAACACAAACCACACTATCAACACAAACAACACAAACTACACTATCAACACAAACCACACAAACCACACAAACAACACAAACCACACAAACCACACAAACAACACAAACCACACAAACAACACAAACCACACTATCAACACAAACAACACAAACTACACTATCAACACAAACCACACAAACCACACAAACAACACAAACAACACAAACCACACAAACCACACAAACCACACTATCAACACAAACAACACAAACCACACAAACAACACAAACCACACAAACCACACCAACAACACAAACAACACAAACCACACAAACCACACAAACCACACTATCAACACAAACAACACAAACTACACTATCAACACAAACAACACAAACCACACAAACCACACAAACAACACAAACAACACAAACCACACAAACCACACAAACAACACAAACAACACAAACCACACAAACAACACAAACAACACAAACCACACAAACCACACAAACAACACAAACAACACAAACCACACAAACCACACAAACAACACAAACAACACAAACCACACAAACCACACAAACCACACAAACAACACAAACAACACAAACCACACAATCAACACAATCAACACAATCAACACACCGTACACTGTGACTTCGACTACAACAGATTCTGAATCATTGTCTCCTTCTTGTAAATTCAGCACTAAATGTAATTCATGCAGCCGACTATCATCCACAGCAGCACCAGACTCCCTTAACAAATGTGTCAGTTTAGTGAGTTGTTGAGTTGGAGACACTTTATAAACTCTGTGAAACTCTGTCTCTGACTCATTCTGCATTATTTGGACCTTCTTGTTAATTCAGCAAATGTTCTACATGAACTTCTTTCTGTCTTTGAGCAGAAACATGGAGTCTGTTTGTCTCAGTGATGGACAGTTTGTTTCATACAGAGCAGGAAGTGACATCACATCATCACAGACGTTAATGTTAATGTCAGACTGAGAGCTGAACACTGTGATTGGACCGCTCAGGATGTCAACACGAGGTCTGGTGGGAAAGTTTCCCCAGAGTCAGCTGATGGTCTAATAATAGTCCTGGTCCTGGAGTGTGGACGCCTGCAGCACAGAGACCAGCAGAGCTCAGAGGAGTCAGACACCCGGCCCTCAGCAGCCGAGGATCGGACTGAAGGTCCCGACAGCACCGAGCCGACACCAGCAGAGGTAACAGTGTGTCAGCGTGTGGACAGTTAACGGACCGGTCAGAGTCACAGAGATGGATGTGTCTCCATGCTGCTCTGAACCAGGTTCTGTTCAGTACCACTGTGTCATGGAGTCAAAGTAGAGTCATGGCTTCAGTTTGGATCAGATGTTTCCTGTTTCAGTTGGAAGGTTTTATCTTTGTGTCTTTGTTTCTACCCTGTTCTCCTGTTCTACCATGTTCCCTCATGTTCCTATATTTAGTTGTTCTGCTGGACGGCTGGTTCTGGATCACTCTGTCGGATTTCAGTTTGATAAGTTTGTTCTGTTTGGTTCATCTGCAGTTAGCATCTCTCTGCTTCCTCTGTGGGATCATTGAACTGGGTTCAGGATCATTACAGAAAATAATCTGAAGGTTCTGATCCATCCAGGTTCTGTTGATCCAGATAATCTGCACAGATGAACTCCACTCTGTGATGTGTGAAGCTAAATTAACTGTGTAGCAGTAAGAAGCTAATGCTAGGCTACAAACAGACGACATCACGGTCACATGACTGAAACGTCTCCACCACTCAGAGTCTTACTGCACAATTACTATCCAGGTTTTCTATAAACTGATGAATGAACAAGTTGTAAAGTCAGAGTTAGAACAGTGTGTAACTAAAGTGGCTGTAAAGACGGACTAGTGAGTAGATGAGTCTCCGTGTTCGCTGTGAGGACGTTTAATGTCCCGACAACCTCTGTAGTCTCATGCATTCCGTTGTGGAAGTTGTCTTTGATTTGCAGAATCTTTGTGTTGGAGCTGAAGAACAGAACAACATGTGAAAACTGAATGACGTGATGATGTTTGTGTTGCAGAAACACAGGATGGGTTCAGGGATGAGTGAAGAGGAGCGGACGGACAGAATTCGAGACAATTTGGAGAAAGATGTCAAGAAATTTAGAAACTGTCCCGATGTGACGGTGAATCGAGCCGTCGTCATGTTCTGCAGCTCGTCTTCCTCGGAGCTCCTCCAGCAGCACCTCAGCGACAGGAAACAGAGGAGCTTCCCCGCCGCAGACTGGATGAAGAGACTCGCAGAGAAGCTCGCCAACCTGTCTCCAGATCCCAAACTGGTGGGCCTCGGAGCGCTGGCCATCGCCGTCTTCATCGACATCATTTCAGCCTCTTCTTCTTCCTCTGAGACCCTGAAGGAGGCTCTGAGGTGTGTGTTTGCTGAGGAGAAGGCCTCCGAGGTCTGGGATCACATCGACGAGTGTCTGAAGAGATGCATGATGCACATCGACAACACGGAGGAGCTGGTGGGCGACATCAGGAGGATCGAGGTCCAGCTGAGCGCCGCCATCACCAGGCTGAAGAACTCCATGGTGAGGGACGGGCACATGACGTCTGAGGCTCTGAAGGCCTGGGTGAACGGGGCAGCCTTCCACATCCAGGTGCTGATTCACCTGGTGAGACTGGGAGGGATTCAAAGCTGTGATCCTGTAGAGAGACTCAACTCTGCTTACCTGAGCGACCTGGACCTGCTGTTCAAGGAGCACAGGGAGGCAGTGGAGAAGAGGTGCAGGAAGGGATACACCTTAGACGAGTCTCCCTGGTCAGCGTGGCCCTACTTTGAGACTGAGGAGGGAGAGTCGCGCTCCATGATACCCAGCGTCAGGTTTGAGAGATACTTTGAGGCTTATTACGAGGAACATTACAGCCGGCAGAAGGACGAGATCAGGAGGTTCTTCACGACGGTCAGAGACGAGCTGCCGAGGCTCGTCAGTCTGGTGGGTCATCTGAGCGTCCAATGAGAGGACGAGTTCAGACAGGAAGAGCATAACAGCAGGAAGTGGAGCAGGAAGTGCGTCCTGACCCCAATGAGACGACAGGCTGTGGACTGTCAGACAGACATCCGCCTCCACAGGGGGCGCTGTGGCTCAGAGAGCAGGTCTGCTGAACCTCTGCAGGTCCTGTGACTGAACAACAGGAGGTCACTGCAGCTCATCCCCACGTCACCCACTGTGGCTTCTACCTCTGTTACACAGGGACGGACAGTACGGTCCATGGGTCCATGTCCTGCAGAACCACAACCAGTGTATTTCTGATGTACTTGTACTTTAATTCCATGCGGTTTTATGCTTGTGTTACTTTTCACTGATTAAAATGTTACATTATTCTAAATATACAATGTGCTCATAAAACACATTATTAAAGATGCTTTTTGTCTTTTGATCTCTGATGTGATATTATTGTGCTGCTCTGATTGTTATTTGAGATATTTCTCCTCTAAATTTCTGACATGTTGTAACTTCATAACTGTTCAAATGATCAATATCTTAATAAAACAGGGTTAGAGAAATAATAAAGAAATGAGGCTGAAGCTGGAGCACAAACAAACAAACAAACAAACAAACAATCAAACAAACAAACAGGTGTTGAAGAAATGTTGGAGAGGAGTGCAGCTGATGTCTGACAAAACAAGGTGTTACAAACCTGTGATCAAAACAAGTGAAAATCTAAAAACAATTGTCCTTATTTCTCATTCAAGTGCTATTTTGTATGTGTAATGTTTAAAATTGGATATTTTGAGAAAAATATGACAAACACAGCGGGTAAGATTTTGAGTTTTTGCAGTTGATTTTTGGATTAAAAAAAGAAAAACTATGACCATTGGAGCCGCTGTGCTCAACACTCCGACCAGCAGGTGGCGCTAAAACACGGAAACTCTCTTTGTTAACGCCATTAAACAACAAAAGAAGGAGAAGAAGAAAAATACTACCCACAATCCCTTGTCTCCTTCCGGTTCCAACCATTCCAGACCTAAGATGGCGGACCGGCGGCGAAGGAGGAGGCGCGCGTCCCAGGACAGCGAGGACGACGACGAGTCCGGTTCAGGTTCGGACAGCGGGAGGTCGGGATCCCCGACGACTAAGCCTCGAGTGAGAGAACCCGAGCCGCCGGAGGCGACAGTGACCCGGGTCGAGGCGAAGAGCGAAGTCGAGTCCGAGTGTGTGAGTAGCTACCCCGGACGTTAGCTTACCGGGCTGACGGCTCCGGCTCCCGGTCGGGAGCTGTGGCAGAGACCGCTTCCATTAAAACTTTTCCCGGGCACTAAGATGCCGCTGTTGTTGATGTAACAGCGGAGACCTGAGCAGTGAATAACTGAGCTGGAGAGCCATTTTAAATACAGTCCTCCGCTTCACTTCAGCAGGCGGAGTCCGAAGAAAACTCCAGAGCAGTTAGCCTGAAACCGTTAGCGGACGTTAGGTGCGCTGTGCAGCGGCGGCGGCTCTGTCTCACCGTGCTAGTTTATTAATGAACACTTCTGCGGACGTTGTGTTGAGTTCAGTCAGACATTTCCAACGCAACGAATCCGGGAAGTTAACTACAATCTTATTTTCTTCTCTTTGGTGAAACCGAGACGAAAAGGCGCCAGTTGGAACGCAGTTACACGGGCAACAGATTCTGCCACAACACCGGCTCGGGCTTCCCCTCGGCTGCGGTGTGTCATGGTGTTTTTTAAGATAACAAGCGGTTTGCTCCGAGTTGACTTGTTGGCCAGACAGCGAGCAGAGCAGAGTTTCCACTCAGGTGTGTACGTGCTGTTGTTTGACAGTTATGAAGGCGAATGACTGTTTAGCACCCAGCTAGGCCCCGCTAATGCTAATGCTACCGCTCCATCGTGCGAGTCCGCCACGTCTTGCACACGTTAACTAACTGTGATTAATGACCCGGAGATGTGTCGGTACATCAGGACATGACTCCTTTAAACTAACAAACAACTGTGTGTGTGATCCTCGGGTGCACACACAGGGTCACACTTAACTCAGTAATGTAGTTACTAGTTAAATTATTCAGACATTAACGCTGCATGTTGGTGTGATGTGGTAAAGATTGGTGGTTCCTGCACCTCCGTCCAGGAGCGACCACAGTGCTCAAGACCATGATGACACTGTACGAAGTAAAAGCACAATACATAAGTTCAATAATAAATATAAGAGGTTGACAGATTATCAGTGTGGGAGATTATCGAGGCAGATATTCAGCATTTCTCCAATCACCAGTGTTGGTGTGTTTTGTGTCTCATTGCCATTTAAAGTAAAACACAACATGGTGTAGTTTGGCTGTGATGCATCATCTGCTCCCTGTTTGTGGTCTCAGTGTCCACAGCACCGTCTGAGGCCACGAGGAACAGCTGGTCAGCACTGAATAATCTGAAAGTTATCCAATAAATGAAGTGGAGTGAAAGTATTAAGGAGCTAAAATGGAAATACTGAAGCACATTCCCTCAAAATTATACCCAAGTACAGTACTTGAGTAAACTGTGATTGATTACCTTCCATTACTGGTTACTTTAGACTTTGAATCGCTCACTTTCAATGATCAGTTATCGATCTCCTGGGTGACTAATAATCTGTATTGATTGCAGCCCTGGATGGACCACACCAGTCGACTCCTAGTAGAAATATAATGTAAATTGTGGTAAAAGTAATAGGAAACACAATGATGACAAACAATGGCTCCATGCATAGATTCAATGTCTTTCTTTCTCAGTTATATGTAACTGTTGTCTTATCCAGCTGTAATAACCAGGTTGGCTTAAACATACAGAGACAGTCTGAGACTTTAACATCCTCTGATTCTCGCCTCTCTGATTATCATTTTTACGTTTACAGACCCTCTTGTTCCCGTCCAAGCATCGTTAACTTCCAGTTCTGTGGTGTAATGTGGTGATATTAACAGGAAGTGACACGCAGCCTGTTTGTTATTTCTGTTCTCTTTGTATAGATACTTTTGCAGTCAAATTCAGCATAAAGATCAGGTGCTGACAGAAGTTTGAGCTCTTTGCCTCTTCTGCAGGATGATGGTGATGTCAGAGGAGTCACAGCAGACTCTGGTAGACAAAGTGTAGATTATCTGTGACCTGAATGGTGTATTTCTATTGTGATGGAGGAGCAGCGTTTCCCCAGGGAGACTCTAAAGGAGGTCTGAGGTGTGCAGGTTTGGGGTTATGCTGCCAAGAAGTGTAACATGTTTCAATAAACACATGCATACACCACTGTTTCAAACACACATCGGATAACTTGTGTTGGTGCGTCACAGAAGCAACAGCGGCCACCGCGTACTGCGTTTCATCTCTCTGCCAATCACACGTCTCACACACGGCCCTCCCCTCCGTGCACGCCGCGTTCCTACATGGAAGAGAAAAAAAAAGATTAATGGCGTGGAAGCGTGATATGAGCTGCAGACGGCTGGTGAAAGTCATGAGTTCATGAAAGTTTTGTATCTCCGCTAAGTCATGGTACGATGCTAAAAAGATGTGTTGCCTGCGATTATGATAGGTTAACTTTGCAGCGATTCTGTCAGAAGGTCCGGATCTCTGTGGAGGATAAGAGAAGGTGTTTGTGATGAAAGCATTATAAACGTCTGAGCAGTGTTTGCTTTTCTGATGCACTCATTTGTTCCTCAAACTGGAATTATGGTGTCATATTTTCATCGTCTCTTGTATCTGAAAAAACATGGCCTGTGGGTGTTTCTGGTCTGAATGAACTGTAAGAATTAGTTGGGTTTTTTTTCAGTTTTTAAAAGTTTGGCTCTTGGAGGTGACCAGTTTTTGGCTGGCTGTAGCTCAGGAGGGTGAGTGGGTTGTCCAGCAATCAGACGGTTGTTGGTTCAATTCCCCTGCTCCCCCAAACTGCTCCTGATATATATGAAGTTGTTCATTGTTCTGGAGGAGAAAGAGAACTCCCAACCTATATTTTTTAAGTTGGTGGAAAAGAGGTCAGGTGTGCTTCTGGGTCCTCTCTGAAGACATTCTTACTCTTTTACTAATTTTTGACCAGTGGACCAAGTCCACTAGAGACCAACGACTACTATTAAATCTCTTAACAGTCATCCAATTTTGCTCACGCAGTGCAAAAAACATCAACACGCCTTACAGTGGTCGAGAAAAACCCCGTTATTGTTGAGGCTGGGCGCTCTGAGCAGTTAGACTGCAGCTGAGCAACATTTTGATGATCTGGTGCTGATTTATAATAATCTTTTTGTCTCTCGTTGCAGGAGAGTGAAGATGGAGTAGGAGAAGGTAAGATATTTATCACTGCACAGCACACAATCTGGTTAATTCAAAACAGCAGAAACCAGGAACATAAAAAATCGATTGTTGTTATTGCACATTTTCTTTAATTGTACTGTGGATATAAAATCTGAGGCATGCCACAGCTCTGTATCATTCAGTCCTCTCCTTCTGTCTGTCTGGTTCATCTAGCCGTCCTCTCCGACTACGATAGTGCAGATCCAGAGGAAAATGGCTCCCACTCAGAGGTAAAACACATTAGCTGTAGGAAACATCTGTCAGAACAACATCAGTGCATGACCACATCCAAGCTTCAAACAAACACAAATCCTAATCCAGACCTCGTGTCTAACTGATTTAGGATCAACAGTATCATACGATGATCTTTCATCGGTTGAGGTTTTAAGAACTACATGTTCCTGTTTTCCCTCAGGGTGTGGAGGAGGAGGAGGAGGCGGAGCATTTCAGCGATGAAGAAGCTCCAGCAGCAGCAGCAGCAGCAGCCAGCAAGGCCACGCCCTCTGCAGTCGACGGCCCAACAAAGGTAGACGAGGAGGAGGAGGAGGGCGAGGATGAAGAACAGGAGGTGGAAGCGGAGGCAGAGGTGGAGGGAGGAGGAGAGGGAGGACAGAGGAAAGAGGAGAGCAAGGCTGAAGAAAAAGGAAACCTGGCAGGAGAGAGACAGAGCGGAGACGGACAGGTGAGACTTTAGATTTAGTCTCAACAATTCACCCTCCTGTTGTCTGATAACAACTCAAGGAAATTAAGCTTCTTTTTAAAAAAAAAATGTATACGATTTTATTTAGATTTTTCAATACATGCAAGTCAAGACAAACAACCACAGTTCTGATGGCAGAACAAGACAATAAAGGCCGAGCCAAAAATAAAGCAAAACCAAGCAAAAACACACAGGTTCTATATCAGTGTCGTCATCTAGACCTTCAATACAGAAATACAGCCAAATATCATTCCTCTTCATGGAACACCCACGTATCAAGAGGAGAAAATAAATAAATAAATAGATTAATTATTGAAACCAAAGGACTAAATAAATAAAAATCATGTCACCCCCAAAATATTCGTGCTAAGTACTCAGTGCCCGTAATACTTTCGCCCATATAATTTCAAATTGAGTTGATTTATTTTCCATGGCAATTGTTTTTTCCATGTTCAAATAATAAAAGACATTTCTCTTTTCCAGTGTAGTAATGTGGGAGGGTTTGTGGATTTCCAATGTTTAAGGATCATTTTCTTTAATACGATTGATGAAAAAAGAATAATCCAACTCCATGGGTACCTCACTGTGTCCAGCGACATATCCTGGAATATACAAACTGATGGATTAAAGTTAAATCTTAACTTAAATACGTCTGACAGCCGATTGTCTGTTAACCCAGATCCTCTGAATTTTGCTGCAGTCCCAAAAAGCAAGAATTATTCAATCTGAAGTTCCACATTTAAAGCAGTTTCCTGATATGTGTGGATTTTGTTTATGCACTTTATCCCTTGTGCAGTGGGTTCTGTACATTATCTTATATTGAATCAAACGTAGATTCTCATTAACAGTAATATTTCATGTTAAATTCCAACAATCCCTCCATTTTACATCAGAACCCTCTCGTTTTAAATCTTGGTTCTACAAATGTATTCTTGACTGTAACAAATTATCTACAGAATACGATTTCTGCACGAGCCCGTAGACTTTACCTGTAACATGATCACCTGATTCTGAATCAAATATAACATCTTCTGTATATAAGAAATCCCCTATTAGACAAACCAACTGTCTTTTGCAGATCAGCCCATGAACTGAGTTTGTTTCCATGCATTCAGTCATTTATAGTTTCTGTCCCGCTGTCTCTCCATGCAGACCAGCTTCATGGTGCATTTTGAAGAGCTGTCCCAGGATTGTTCCACGGAAATATATTGGGGACTGATAGTGACTCACTCAGAATACCTTTCATTTTTCTCCATGTTGTTGCTAAAGTTCTTACTACAAAATGAACAGAGCTGTTTTTATCATTTGAGAATATATACGACAAATGTTTTTGAGGATAAACTTGTGCGCTTTCCACTTGGATCCGCTGCTCTTCTATTGTGTTTTTGACTATATGACGTAAGTAAAATGCTTGAGAAGCAGGATAATATAGTTCTAAGTCCGGGAGGTTAAATCCCCCTTCCAACTCTGGAAGATGTAGAGCTTTCCTTCTTAATTCTTTGATTTTTCTTCCCCCATATAAAGTCTGTAATAACAGAATAAGCTTTATTGAAAAATATTTTATGGGGAGTCATTAGTACTGTTGAGAATAGGAATAAGAATTTTGGAAGCCGTGTCATTTTGAATTGAATATTCCCGTAAAGTTCATTGGAAGGTTCTTCCATTTATTCAGATCTGATTTCATATTACTGAGCAATGGAATAAAATTATCTTTATATCTGTTGCTTATTGTGACTTATTACGCATCCTAAGTATTTTATACTGTTTGTCCACTTAAAAGATTTTTGTGTTTCCTGTGTTATGTTTTTATGTTTCCCTGCTGCCATTACTTCAGTTTTGTCCATATTGATTTATAACCTGAGACTAATGAATATTCAGAAATAATTTTAAACAAGGAAGGTATAGATTTGTCAAAGTTAGTTAAGTACATCAAAAGAATGAAGCTTTTTTTGAAGAGTTGATTTGCTTTAATAGCAGATTTAATAACAGTGTAACGCTTAGTTAGGCTGATGACTCGGTCACAAAACAGTTGTCAAAGTTATTACTGACAGCAGATAACTGGGCTGTTGGGGTCATCTGTATGTGTTCTCTTCTAACCCACACACACACACTCAGGAGTCCACTGATGACCCTGAAACGAAGGCCGGAGGGAAACCTGGTCAGAAGCTGGACGATGACGAAGACAGAAAGAACCCGGCCTACATCCCGAGGAAGGGTCTGTTCTTCGAGCATGACGTCAGAGGACACGCTCAGGAGGAGGAGAGGTGAAAACATTTTCCTCTGCTGTTGTTGTTATCATTATTATTATTATTATTATTATTATTATTATTATTATTATTATTATTATAATAATGTTTTTAATGCATGTCTTGAATTAACTTTGGTGTAGAAGGCGTCTATAACTCTTTGCCAACTTGCCTTGTTTATGTAAAGATTTCTAAAATCGCCTTTTAAGAATCATCATCTGCTAAATAATCTCACATTTGATATAATTGTTTTAAATGTGTCTAATACATTTGGCGAAGATCGTTAGAACAACTCTCTGATATTAGTCAATGAGCTTGTAGCCGTGAAGGTGATCCCTGTTTTCTGTCCTCTCAGACCTAAAGGCAGGAACAGGAAGTTGTGGAAGGACGAGGGTCGCTGGGAGCACGACAAGTTCAGGGAGGAGGAGCAGGCGCCCAAGAGTCGCGAGGAGCTCATCGCCATCTACGGCTACGACATCCGAAATGGTGGTGGCTCTGGGGACCGATCGTATCGGCAGCGCAGGCCGAGGTGAGAAACTCCTTAACGAGGAACGATGAAAGAAAAGAAAGTTGATGTTGACGTTCACAGTTGAACCTGAATAATGTGAATGTTTCCGGCTCCCTGCAGACAAAACGCGTCTCCCAGCCGAGACAAACGATGGAGAGATGGAGGAGAGAGACCGGTACGGTCCTGGCAGAGCGGAGGAGGTCTGAACCGAGGAGGAGCTCCTCCACCCGCATCCACCCACCCCTCCTCTACATCCCCCTCCTCTGTCCCCCTCTCCTCTGCTCAGAGGAGCAACAATCCCTCCAGACCGCCTCCTTCCCGCAGCAGACCTTCCCACCAGAACCAGATGCACCTCCCGCCTCAGAACCAGTACAGGAATAATGATTCAAACACACCCCAGACGCATCCAAGAGAACGACAGGGTCCTAAAGCTCCACCTGAGCCCGCTGACAGAGACAGGGGTGTGGTCGGCAGGGGAGGGCGTGGTGGTGGGGGGAGGGGCGGTCCCTGTGTGGTCGTTGAGGACATCACCGTCAGCCAGGGCGGCGTTAGGGATCAGGACCTGAGTGCTGTAACAACGGCGGCATCTTCACAGCCAGGTGGTTACAAGTCTGCGTCGCCGAGACGACAGCAGCAGGATCAACGAGGGAGTGCTGACAGATCCGCGTCAGGATTGGCTGCTTTGTCCTCCACCTCTGACCCCTCCCTACAATCATCAGCTGCAGCGACCAATCGGGAAGCGTCTCCTCCCACTGAGCGTCCGGTGGAGCGTAAATCGTATTCACTGGCTCGCAGGACTCGCTCTCGGCCTGCCGACCTGGGCAGCAAACAGGCGTCGGTGGAGGAGTCTGCAGCGGTAGGGAACGCCCCCTCCCCCAGCGCCGTGGGAGGGAAGAGTTGGGCGGGAGCCGGCGACGGGCCGAGTCCGGGGGGAGGAGGGGGAGGAGCGCTGACCGAGCTGGACCAGGACGTCGCTCGACTCAGTCTGGCAGGACAGAGCTGGAGCCAGAGCCCGGCGTCCTACATCCGGTCTGAGATGAGAGGTGAGCAGAGACAGTTTATCATTATCAGCTGATCAGAGATTAAACACTGACATACTGGGTCTGATCAACTGACATTTATATTGATCAGACAAAGTGGGATTTGAGGTGTGAATCTTCACTTCCTCGGTGTATTGTTACTGCACACGGCTGCTTTAAATCGTTTAATAAGAGCTGTAAGATTCATCTGAACTGTTTTGTTTAGAAAGTCTAAAATATAAAATGTAACATCATAAACCAAACAGATCTGTGTGAAGTGCAGAACTGTGATCTACTGAAATATCATTTTCACACAGCAGCTCTGAGACGGGATGCTTCCCCACAGGGTTGTGTGATGTCTCCAGTGAAACAACGTGACGGACAACATTGTGTATGAATCTGAGGCAGCGCGCCCCCTCAGTGTTGCTGTACGGCAGCAGTTGTGTATTAGCTCACTGTTGTTCTGACATGAAACTCCAACTGTGTCACCCTGCAGAAGAAACTATTTCCCGTTACCACCGTCGTATATGTGCCAGGTTAAAAGCATCCTTCTAACATACTTTTCATTTCCCCTCCTCACATATCACAGTCGACAACAGCAACTCTGAGGAGACGCCTCTTCATCGTGCTCTCTGGTCAGGAGCCTTTTACATCAGTGTTAGGATGGTCAGGGATTATTGGTCCATGGCTGTCAGCCATCGGCGATGAACGGTGGCATTCATCAGCCCACTTTCTCAATGTGTCGGATGTCACAGACTTGATTTTTGAAGTTGACAGCAGCTCCTCAGTTATGCGCTGGGCTCAGAGTGGAAACAACAAACGTGGTTCCTCAGATTTGTTGTCACCAGTTTGTAATTTTTGAAATGAGAATATATTCAATGTTTCTCTCCACAAATCCACTCGTCAGTTCTCCCACAGCTCGATCCTTCTTCTCCACAAACTAAAATCTGCTGCTTTCATTCTCTCGCAGTTCTTCTCAGAGTTATTTGATCAGTATTTGTTTTTGTCAGTGGGATTATTTGAACAGAGCTCAGTTTGATTATTAGTATTAATTGGTGTTATTATCAGTATCCCTCTGACTGCAGTTGTGCTGCATCTGTTCACAGTAATTAAGTTGACCGTTAATGATTCTGAGCTTCGTTCATACAATATCATCCAGTTTTTCCTAAACCTTTCTGCCAGGGCGACACAAATATTATATTAATATTTTTAGGGAGGATTTCAGCAATTTTTCTGTAATTATTCTGACTGAGGCTTCAGGGAAAATCAAACAGTTTCCAAAGAGGTTTCCATGTGCCAGGATTCAGCTCAGGTGTGGCCATCACAGTGAAAACACACACAGAGAAAACAAGCGTCAGGCATTCATAAACAGGACTGCAGTAACAGGCTGTTTACATGTAGTGCTGGGCGGAATGACCAAAAATGTATATCTCGGTATTTTTCACAGTATATGACAGTATTTTTTTTCATGCATAATCAGGTGTTGACAGCATTTTCTGCTGGTTGAGAGAGGAATTACCAGCCGCTTTCAGATAAAGGCCGCACTCCGTCTGTAAGGGAGGTGTAATTTTCCGCTCTCAACCAGTTTGTCATTCCTCCACTGAGGTAGGCGTAAACATGTGACATGACGTGAAGCATGAAGTTGGGCGTGAACAGTGACATACAACATATGCATTGGAAGAAATGTGGCGACACATGATAAATTTACTTAATTATAGACCCGTGGCCCATATTCTCGCCTCCTCAGTCAAACACACGCGGATGTTAAATCCCCGCCATTAAAGGAAGCGTGCGGTGGAGCACCTCGCCCCTTTCGTTAGCTGCCTCAAGCAACAGACAGCTAACAGGAAGCAGGTCGAATTTGTCTTCAAAATAAGAGCTTAACATTGCAGCCCATTGAAGCTCAGAACTGGGTTCTTAGCGGAGGGCTTTTAATTTGAAAGTACCGACCGTAAGTAGCTTGCCGCTACAACAACAAGCAGACAGCTACAGAGACTGAGGAGACGCTAACATCTTCCGGATCTCAGCGGCTTTCCAGTCGCTCATCTTGACGTCCGCGGATGAAGTGATGAACTGCAATGTGTATCCTATCCATCTTCACCGTAACATAACACCAGAGCACTACTGTTTACCCCCACTACGCCTGGCCGTCGCACCATGCCTGTTTAGAAGCGCAACATTGAAAAGGGTCCGGTCTGAAACAGTGTCCCGCGGCGCAGCGTTCCGAACGTTGTGTAATCAAATACAGCGTTATGGCGGTATATTAAAAATTCATATCATAACGAAAATATACACCGGTATTCGGTGTGAGCCGGTATACCGCCCAGCACTATTTACATGTCTTTAAATGTTGTGATTTTAACACCACTGATAACATCAAACATTGTACGTCTCTTTGCTGGAGATGTTTTCATGTTGTCTGATTGTGAACACGATATCTGAACAATACTGTGATATGTGAGTTTCTTCTACTTGGGTACAAATATTTTAGATTCGGGGATGAACTGACCAGATTCTGATGGTCAGAGGTCATTGTGTTGTAATGGTGGCATATTCTTGTGAGTGTGACAAATCAAACAGGTAAATGTGTCCACATGTCTTACAGGATAAAATGATGAAGTGAATGGTCAGAGGTTAAATGTTCGTCCGTTGTTCAGCGCCTCAGCTCAGGAATTCTAGTTTTATTTGTATTTTTGTAAAAGAATTACTCAAACAGAACCAAATTACCGCGCCGCGTCTCTGTGCTGAGCCATTCACATCTGCAGCCACAGACAGTTTGTGTTTCAGCGTCTTTATCACAGGATACTTCGACGTGCAGTCCGTGTGTCTGGGTATCGAACCCCCGACCTTCTGATGAGTGGACAACCTGCTCCACGTCCTGAGCCACCGCAGCCTCTGGTGCTGCAACTCTAATAATGTATTAAAACAGAAACTGACATTAAATATGTCTATGTGAAGCGATGTGGACCGTATAAAAACCACCTGAAGGTCTGTGTGATGTATCGGGTGTCGACATGAGTCGAGCAGGATTATGAAACGGTGCTGATGTGTGTATGTGAAGGTGACGTCTCTGCTTCCCAGTAAAACCAACTGGTTTCTCTTTGTGTTCACAGGCATCTCCAGTCCAATGCACCTGCCCGCCGGCCCGCCTCAGTTCTCCAGCATAGAGGAGATGGGTGTCGGCTCCAACCGGGCCAAACGCTACTCCTCCCAACGACAGAGGGCCGTACCTGAGCCGGCACCGCCCATGCACCTGGGAGTGATGGAGGGACACTACTACGAGCCCAGTAAGATCAGAACCAATACAAGATGACATTAACACTAATCAACAGACCCGTCTGTCCGTCTCAAACGGGTCAGTGTTGAAGCTGGTGAGGAGAAACATCGTGTTGGACGTCATGTCTCCTTCATTTATTAATTAATTTGAGGAATAATACAAAAACAAGTTTTCAGATAAACTAATTGAAATTCTTTGTGCAACATTAGTCTTTTAATCTGAAGTAAATGTCGCAAGAATCTCACTCGCTGTCAGTGTTTGTTGCCACAATACTAGAGTTTCTATATATTCGACACCGTGTTCGGTGCTGCGGGGAGAACTTCCTTCATTCAAAACTAACAAACACGGAACTTTCGTGTACTCGTGACTTTGGCCAGCCGTCTGCACCGTGTCTCAAGCTTTCATGCCGTCACTCTCATTTTGGACACATGGCGAGCACGGAGGGGACGGTCTGTGTGAGTGACAGGGAGACGAAGGGAGGGCGTTAACATTAAATAAAAAACACAACATGTGGCGGTCGGCCACAGTCGGTGTGGGCAACATGCACCAGCTGGACCCTGAGCCACAGGTCCAAGACGAGGCTCGGCCTCCTGATCACCAGCAGGGGGCAGTGCAGGCTGAACATGACCGTTGCATAAGTGTCTCTGGTCTACACATTTGTCTCCTCCACTGGGCTGCACCACTGGTTTGGTCCAAACCGGCCCACAAGGGTCCTGGTTTGGTTCTGTGTTTGGACCAAACATGAAACACTTGCGGTGTTAACTCGCACTAAACAAGCGTTTTTATAAAGATGTGAAATGTCCCTCAGTTTCCCCCTGGTGTCAAATATAGAATCCAGTTTGTGAAATACACATTTTTTTATTAAATAATCATTTTCAATGTCAGTCAAGTGTCAGTTTGTCATCGAACTAATGAAACATCAGTCTGTGACAACACGTCCTTACAGACGTCCAGCCGACAGTGTCATCAGTGACATCATCTCCTAACTTAACTGAACAATTTGTTATTCCCATTTTTCCGTTTCAGTCCCGTTTCTGTGTTAAACTCCTCAGTGTTCTGCCTCCGTTACGTGTTTAAGTGTTTGTTGGCTGATTTGTCAGCGTTGGATTTTTCACTTGACGTCATCGATCCGGCTCGACTCTGATCTGTCAAAGTTCCTTAAAGTTGTACTGAAACTTTTCCATCAGCAGTGTACTGATTTTAGTTTGTCTCTGTCTCTCAGTGTCGTATCAGGGACCAATCTATGCCCACGGGGAAGGCCCCGCCCCCATCCCACCGCAAGGCATGCTGGTCCAGCCGGAGATGCACATCCCCCACCCCGGTGAGCGGAGCTGCCAGCCTGTTTGTCACGATGACTGTTAGAGTTTCTGTTTGAGATTTTCACCTGTCCGCTTCCTCGTCAGGTCTTCATCCCCACCAGTCAGGCGGCCCGATCGCTAACCCCGCCCTCTATGGAGGCCCACCTGTTTCTCTGTCGCCGGGGCAACCACAGCAGCTGCTGCCGCCGCCTTTCTACCCTCCGCCTGGAGTCATGACGTTCCCTTACCCCGCCATGTACCCGAGTCCACAGGTACACACTGTTCCTCCAGTGACCTCACACTCAGAAATCATCAGGTCATTAGATCTGTTCACGTCCCTCCCGTCAGCGACAGCGTGTGACATCAGTGAATCTCCTGCTTTGGACAATGAAGTTTAAATTGATTTTAAGTGTGTGTGTGTGTGTGTGTGTGTGACAGGGTCAGGCTCAGGTGACCTACGGAGGTGTGACGTACTACGACACGATGCAGCAGCAGGCTCAGCCCAAGCCTTCGCCCCCCCGTCGCACATCCCAGCCCGTCACCATCAAGCCCCCCCCTCCGGAGTTGCACTTCGCCTCAGAGTGACCCGCCCCTCACTCCTCCCCGCCTCCCAGTCTCAGCCTCACTCTGATCCGACAGCTGCAGGTGAGCACATGTCTTCACCTGTTACAGGTGGGATTTAACCCCTCAAGTTACTGTTACACTTGATTGAGTTCTTGATTGAGAACTTGTCGTTTTTTGAAAAAGTCTGATTGGTGTCAGTGGAGAGAAAAATGCAGCTGTTATGTGTTGTCTGAAGGAGCGGGATGGCAGGGTCAGTGAGGAGCTGCGGTCCCAAATACCAACCTCATCCAGGGAGGGACGGGAGGACGGACAGGTGGACGGATGTGAAGAGCGGACTCTGCAGGTGACTCACAGCATCACTGGTGGAATATGACTTTCTCTTTTTTCGTCTCTTTATTTCTGCCCTGTAGCAGTCGGGCGGCTCAGACTGTCGTGTTACTCTGCAGCCGCAGGTTTGATCCCGTCGACGCTGAACCCTGAACACGTGATCGTCCGCCTGTCAGACTGACGGGTTGAAACCCTTTAGAGCCACTTTGAAGCATTTAGCGTCACAGAGTGGGTCGGCGGGAGTCCAGCTGTGATGTGTCGCTGTTGTTCTCAGTGTTGAAGCTGCAGTCTGAGTCCTGACAGCTGACGGCAATATAAACGGTTTCTCTGTTATCAGTGATCGCTTTCCTTCACTCTGTGCATCAGTTACTGCGGGAGGTTCATGTGTCTCCGGCCTCCAGCACAGATACTACAGAAGGTGTAACCAGAGTTTATCTGCAGGATGTTTGTGTAAATAGTCTGAATGTGTTCACGCTGACTCGGTGCTTCCTGATAACCTCCAGATGTTCCCGTCATGTTACAGCTGGTCGGCCTTTGTTAGATTTGGATGTTTCCCCTCTTCACACAGAACGTTTTTATATTTGCCTGCATTTCTGTGTTTCTCCTCGTCCATCCGCTCTGTGTTGGTTACCGTAATGACTGTTAGATCTGTAGTGCTGCGTGTCGGACCAGAGGCTGCCACTAGTCAACGTCTGGTGGATAAAATGTCACAAAATAGTGACGTTTCAAATTTCTTCAAATGTTCAGTGATATAAAAAAGCTTCTTCGAAATAATTGACTGAAATTATTAAGCAAAATTCTTGCAAGTTGATTTTCTTTTGCTGCCGTTGATGAATCTTTTCACCTCACAGCAGTGACGAGGACACAAAAGACACGACTGTCGTCTCTCTGCAAATAACAGAATCTAAATAATACAGAAGTTTGTGGATCAGGGCCGGGCGACCGGGTCACAGCGTTAAAGGTAAATATGTAAGAGATGATACCCCACCAGGGTAACTGTAGCTGCTGTTAGCCTGTTAGCTCTGTTAGCTGTGCAGCTAGCTGGACTACCAGGAGAGTGCTGGTGATGACTCCACTGGCCCGGGGCTAGCTGGTTAGCATGCTAACTTCTAATCTGGCCTCTTTTGATTTAATATCAAACGTTATTTCATGACATCGGATGATGTTTGAAGTTAATTGAAGTCATACATATTGCACCTTTTTTAAAGAGCAATTCTGGAGTTTTTTAAAGCTTTAACACAAAGATCTCTGTAGGAAGCGTTTCTGTGATGTTGTCAGTAAACTCGGCCTGGCGGCAGGATTATGTAACAGCCGAGGAGAAGAATGAATCATCGACACACGAAACATGTCAACTGAAGGTCCAGCTTTGAAAATACCAGAATTCCTCTTAAAAAATGTATTCCTTTAAAATGTAATTTATGTATGATGTATGATTTAAGGAAACATGTTTTCTCGTTGTTTCAACAGTTAACAGTTCAACAGTTAAACAAGAATGAGTGATAATATAACAGATAAATACATGTTAGTGACTTTGGACCGTCAGTAGCAGGTCGACTGGACACTTCTGATCCAGATCAGTGAAGTCTTTGTTCAGTCTGTAGTCTAAACGTGAGCGCTGACCCAGAGTGGTGCCGGTCCCGGGACCTGCAGCGGGTCTGGTCACAGTCCACTGGACCGCAGACTGCAGACCGCTGCCAGAGACGTAAAAACGTTTTTGTGTACTGATTGTATTTACAGTATTCACACGAATCAAACTAAGTGGCTCTGTCACCCGGCTCCTCTTCACTGTTTATATACATGCTGTGTGTGTTACTATGGCAACACACCATCCAATCACACTCGGTGACGCAGCCAGTGTGGCGGTTAAATGTTAACGTACCGAGACGTGATGAAAGTGTTTTCACTGATTCCGCAGACCGAACGCAGTTTGATTTTCTTCTTCCTCCGTTGACGAGCAGGAAGTCAAACTAACGACGCAAAAGTTGCACAAAGGTCGTTGGCTCGTCCGAGAGAAGCTGCAGCTGCCTGGCGGAGGCGTTTATTGTTGCTGTAAATAAAAAATCTAAATGTGTATATAGAAGCTTGAAGAGATAAAATAGAGCAGTAAACATATTCTAATAAAACTACTAGTGCTACAGAAACAGTCGGCTTCTGATTCAAACGCATCGGCAGGGACCTCGAATGTTAACGGTGGATATAATTTAGAGAGAAGTAGCGACGTGAAGGAGCTGCGTGGTTTAGCTTTTATCTGTTTTGTTTTTTTCCTTTCTGAAATGTCGCTCTGTTTAATTTTAATACTGTTTTTTTATTTAGTAGTAGTGAAATAACGACTGCTGAAGATTTCTTTGTTTTCACACGTTAACGACACACTGAGGAAACCACTCAATAAACCTGAACTGATTCACTCGGTGTCGTGTGTTTGTCCTGAACTAAAGAACTCCTTCAACTCTTTCCATGTGTCTCTCCTCCACAAGTTTGTTTTACATTAAAGGGATAGTTTGTGTTTTTTAAAGTGGGGTCATATAAAGTACATATCTACAGTCGGTCTGTTTCCTCCTGTAATCACCGATCAGCGCAGCCTCAGTTTGGAGGAGCAGAGAGCCTCCAGCCAGACGCTCAGCTTTGTACTGCAGTGAACGGGTCCAGAGAAAAAGTTAAATAAACCACCTAAAACAAGACTCACCTTAAATGTTTTACATCAGCTCAAGTGTACGTTGTAAAGAGAAAGTTCACACCGCTGTACATCGCTGTCAGACCGCGCTTTCTTTTGGCACTACGTTTTCTCAGCCGTAGAACCTCCGTATAATGTGTAGGGATACGGAGGTTCTGGACTCCATCTGGACCCGTTCACTGCAGTACAAAGCTGAGCGTCTGGCTGGAGGCTCTCTGCTCCTCCAGACTGAGGCTGCGCTGATCGGTGAATACAGGAGGAAACAGACCGACTGTAGATATGTACTTTATATGACCCCACTTCAAAAAACACAAACTATCACTTTAAAGAACATCGTGCTCGTCGTTGAATTTCAAATTAAAAGCAAGAACTTTGTTTTAGTTCTGAATAATTTATAATGATAAATAACTAAAGCTGCACGGCTGAGTCCAAAACTGACAACTCAGCCAGTTCTTCTCTATCCAGAATCATCTTCCTGAGCCCGGTCAGTGACACGTCACTGTTATTAATAATGATTATTATTATTAATATTAATATTAATATTAATATTATTAATAGTAGTAATGTTGAGAGAATAATCTGATTGTGACTGAACGAGAGGAAAACGGTTTACATGAAATACAGCACTCAGTACTGTTGAAACATCAGTGTTGGAATCCTCCTCCCTGATTTGTTGAGATGTTAAGATCTTTTCTTTCCGGTGCCGACTGTCACATGTGGGTCAGTACAGACCACCAGGCCGTCGGTTTGTGTCCCGACTCTTCTCTGCAAAGATGGTTTACAACCACGGTTCCACTTCAACCTGGAGGCTTTTTGACAAGTTCAAATAATATTCACCCAAAATAATTAACAGCCTTCAGTGATTCAACAATAAACAGAAGATAGAAATTCAGTGTGTTACAAAGTTCAGTTTCTGTAATCTGTCCAGAGTGAACCCTCTTCACAGACACATCAATAAAAGATCTCTGAGAAAAATAAGCCAACATGTCCGACGCTGTCAGTTTCCTCGTCTCCTGGCTAATGCTGAGCTAGCTGCAGGCTAAAGCTAACCTAGCGATGTCAAATTTTAAGTGTTTATTTTCTTCAAACATGAACAAGAAGGCCTGTAGAGAGAAAAATAAAATGGCGGGAGAATCTTTGATTGGTTGAGACTGACAGCTTGCTTTGATCCATTTATTGAAAATGAAAACTGGTGCAACGATGATGTTTCCCCCTGAATGTAAATCAGCTGTGAATCTTTAAATCAAGAGGAGAATGTTCTCACACCTCAGAGCTCCACCAGGTGAATATGGAAACACAACTCTGTCAGACTTCCTGTTAAACGGACTCAGGTGTGACTGAAGGTGTGAAACTGAACGCTCGAACGCGACCCGACTGTTACTGGAACATTTAAAGGAAACGTTCTTCCACGACCAGATGACTGTTTGTCTGCAGCAACAGTTGTGTCAGTAGTTTGGACCTTGGTGCTGCTGGATGCATCTGAAGATGATGTACACTTGAAGATGGCGGTGTGTTTTAGTAGGAGGAGTCAGGGGGACGTGGTGATGATGTCATCCAGCAGCCTAAGTTCACTTCCAACTCAGAAAAGTGACTTTCAGTTTCAGCTCTTCTGTTTTCAGCGGTAGAACATCGTCTTTCTTCTTCATGTGTTGAAATGTTTGAGAGCTGAGCAGCTGAGAGTTCACTGTGATGGTTTGTTTCAGTGTGACGATGAAGACGATGATGATGATGATGATGAGCAAACAGGTACGAGCCTCCTATTGGACAATTACTGCATGGGCGATTATCTTTCAGCTGGTAGCAAGTTATTTAACCCGACTGATGCAATAAGTAGCTTCTCATTTCTCAAACAACCATGTGGGAAAGACACATCCTGAGAGATGTCGGTCTGTTGGAGAGGCGTCACATCACTGACATGCATCAAGCAGAGAAAACGTCCGAGGAGACCGCAGAAACTACTAAAACTGGGTTAAAGTGAAACTTGAGATTTATCGTATTTTTGTTTTCAGGTCAAACTCATTTTCAATGGGAGTGCTACGGACACTTTTACGATAGCATCAAAATCTGTATTTTTAAAACAGTAAGAAGACTCGACACAACATGAAACTTTGCTCGTAGTATCACCAGGGTCTCTACACATGAACACCAGCACTGAGAACATTGTTTGTGTACACAGAGTTACTAAAAAGAAGGTTTTTGAACAACTCACGTTAGCAGTAGCTTGTTCCGCTCGCCGCCGTCCTCTATGGAACTAGATTTGTGCCAAAAAAAACAAACAAAACTTCTTGAATCTCAAACAAAAACAGGAATTTGAGAGAACATAAAACTCATTACGAAAATAAAACTTAGAACTTGCAATCAAATAATTCGTCAAATAGTGTAAAATATCGGTCTTTTACTCGTTTTTTGCTCGATTGCAAGTTCTGAGTTTTTTTTTCGAAATGAGTTTTATGTTCTCTCAAATTCCTGTTTTTGTTTGAGATTTAAGAAGCTTTGTTTGATTCTTTTGGCACAAATCTAGTTCCATAGTCCTCCGGCACGGGTCAGGTTTGGTAAACATAATGAGCGACCACCGCTGTCAACAGTTTTTGTGCTTCTGATTCATGTCTCCATCTCAATCCACAAGTAGTTCATTCATTTGTCACGATGGAACTTCATTGAAAGCAGAGCTCCACCAAAGAGCCTGCAGTCGTTGCAGGAGGTTCTCTGATGCGTCAGTGTTTCCTCTGTTTGCATTCTGCTGCTGGATTTTCAGCGCCGCCGCAAAAACAAAGACATGATTTCTGTAGGTCTGATATCGCAGGTGAATGGTGAATCTAAGCTGCACAGTGAAAGCACCGCACCTGAGTTATCTGGAAATCGATTATTATTGTCATTACTGCTATTTGTATAATTTCCACAAGTCACAGTTTAAGTTGAGGGACTGAAATCCTCGTCATCCTGTTCACAGGCTGCAACAGGCAACTCATCGAACCGGGCTGAAGTTAGTTTCAGGTTGGATATCGGGCAGATATTCACTCGGGTCCAGTCGAGACTCTACTGAGGTTCTGCAGTGTGAGCAGCAGGAGGACGGTCAGCTGACCTCCAGAGTTGCTCAATCACTGAGACTGATTTAGGGACGTCATTAAATTACTCAGCATAAATATATTAATACAAATAACTGCAGTTTTTTCAATATCTTCCATGTCATGTGACCCAGTGACTCCAAACCAGCAGCAGATTGTGTTAGTAAACTGGATGAATGAGTCACAGCTCTTTTTACTGTACTTTAGTGCTTCCTCTATTTTATATGAATATTAATATGCAGAAATTATGTTCGTTCGTTTTCTTTTCCGCTTTTTCCGTGAG
>OZ023174.1:590000-592500 GCA_963678695.2 Diplodus puntazzo
GGCCCGAGAGGTGTTCAGGTGAGACCGCCTTCTGTTACATTACATTACACCTCACACCAGAACCAGAACCAGAACCTGACCGAGACCAGATCCAGATCAAAGGCTTTGTGCCAACTTAGTGAACCAGATACAAGGAAGGACATCAGCGCGTCATCAAACACGTCATCAAACACGTCTGACAGTCCAAAGTTTCTAGCAGATAAATATCGTTAACATGGCACCGGACACACGGTACCAGTCCAGGCCCAGCAGGCGCCTTTAATTCATTTAAGCTCGATCCATTTTCAAATAAATTCTGCTGGTCCGGACTCCTCAGAACACCTGATCTGCTTCATCAACAGCTGCAAATTAGAAACACAGAAACACACCTGAACTCACCACGTCCACCAAA
The DNA here is from genome assembly GCA_963678695.2 of Diplodus puntazzo. NCBI lineage: Eukaryota > Metazoa > Chordata > Actinopteri > Spariformes > Sparidae > Diplodus > Diplodus puntazzo. The sequence goes on from OZ023174.1 coordinate 590,392, forward strand.
CTCTCTTCATCTGGATCAGCACCAAAAGGTACTGGACTCTATTCTGGGCCGAGGCCCAACAACCATCCAGGTTTAGTGGAAATATGTTCTGTAGGTTTTGTGTAATCCTGCTGACAAACCAACAAACACACAAACCAACAAACACACAAACCAACAAACACACAAACCAACAAACACATAATACAACAAACACACAAACCAACAAACACACAAACCAACAAACACACAAACCAACAAACACACAAACGTCTGTGCTGGAAACAAAATGTCGTCGGTGAGTTAAAAACATAAATATTCATCATGATGTCAGAAGAAGAAAATCAAAAACAAAATTGTAAAATATTTTCGGAAATCGTCTCAAACATCCTGAAACAAAAACCCTCGTCACTGATTGGTTCTCAGGACGGTTACGTAAACATGGAAACGTGTGATTGGTCGGTTCACAGCTTTCAGGTCAGACCCGTCTCGGTTCTGTTCTCATGACGTTAGCACGCTAACCAGCTAGCAAGTGTATCCGGGTCAACACCACCTCCATGGAGGTCAGAGTTCATGCTTTGTTAAAGGAGCAGTACGTAGTTTTAATGATCTGAAGCAAACTGACCTTAAAGGAGCTTTACTCTGTTTGTATGTGGCGGACCCTGCCACCTTTGTAGCTTCACACAGTGTTGTGGGACCTGGATCTCCTCTGAGAACAGCTGGTTTACTGCCTGACGGACACAGTTTGTGTTATTACCTCGTTAATATTCTACATTTTAAAGTTCTGACTTTGTTTTTCTTCCTTAAAACTACATAATGCTCCTTTAATGATGTGTGAACTCCTGTATGCATGACACCGTTAGCATGCTACCATGTCAAAGCTATCCCTTGTATAAATAGAACTGTCAGTTAGCTGGTTAGCTTATGCTAACTTCCTGTAGCATGGTGCGGTCCGTCTGCAGCGGGAAAATAAAGTGTAAAGTTTCCACGTCAGGTTTGATGAGAGGAGCCGACCCACACACACACACACACACACACACACACACACACACACACACACACACGTGGAGCCGAGGTACAGGTGTTTGCTCGAGGGCACGTCAGTGACGTCATAACACACAGATCCTACTACCAATAACAAAGCTCTTAAAGCTCCTACATTTCCCATAATGCACCACAGACGGGACGAGCTGCTCCGCCAATGATTCAGTTAGAGAGTAAAAACGATGAAGTTAAACACTGAGTGTCTTTCGGGACCGTCGGTTCTCGTTGATTTCTGCTGCTCGTCTTCTTGGTTCTGATTGGATGGCGGTGACGGAGTGTCATGACAGGAAGTACAAAATGATTCTGAACTTCTAAACTTTGACCTTTGACCCCTGCAGCCCCGACAGCGAGGACCCCCCCTCCTGGCCCTCAGCTGCAGGGACCGGTCTGGTCACGGTGCCCTGCAGTGCTAACGGCTCCGGATCTGGTTCTGGTTCTGGAGGAGGAGACGTCCGCAGTCCGTCTCTGTCCAGCGACGAGCAGAGCTCCGAGGCCAGCCTGATCACAGAGACCGGCGGCGGTGGAGGAGGAGGAGGGACGCCTCTTCCTCCCGACACACCGGACAACCTCACCCTGAGTGTTCTGGACAGCGTGGCGGGGAGACGTCACGCTCACTGTACAGGTAGGACGGGAAGTTTCTTGTTGTCTCACATGGTCCAACATGGCCGTTAGAGGAGGTCGGCTCACCTCGAAGCAGAAATAAGATTAAACGTCCTCCTTGTGAAGAAGGTCCAGTGTGACGGACCGATGGAGCCGGTATTACTGGTAGACAGAGCCGACGGTGCTGATGTCACTGAACCCAGATTCTGAAGCAGTCGTGTCTTTTGGTGGGAGACGTTTGGACGGACGGTGGCTCTGAATGGTCAAACAATCCTCTGAAAGATGACAGCAGCCACTAACATTAGCTTGAACTCTGTTAGCATTCAGGACGTCAGCACAGTTTATAACCTGCAGCCCCACGTTACATTGACGCTCGCTAATGACGTGCTAACTCTTGGCTTTGGAAGTAATGCTCGGTTGCTACTGTCGGTGCTAAGCTAGTTAGCTGGAAATGAAAACAAACACACCGTATGATCCGTGCTTTCAATG
>OZ023174.1:597500-600795 GCA_963678695.2 Diplodus puntazzo
GAAGTAAACTGAGCACAGGTTTAATCCCACATTCGCACTCAGTGAAGACCAACTGAGTCCACCTCGTCCTCGACACGCAGTCAGAGAGTCGACCTCACACACGTTGTGTAGTTGTGTAGTTGTGTAGTTGTGTAGTTGTGTTGTGATCGCTGGTCGTCAGCTCAGTTTGACAGTTGGTTCTGGTTCTGGCTCTCTGTTCTCTCCTCTCTGTTCAGCTCTGGTTGATCTCACCTGTCAGGTTTTACCTGCTCGTGTTGGCGGGAACATCACGTGCGCTCGCACACGTTTCACACTCACTCACACACACACACTCACACACACACACACACACCTCCATGAATACCTTCACACGTTGGTTCAGGTTCTGTGGGTTTTATGAAACAGAGTCCTGTGACAGTCACACTCTGCGTTACGTAACCGAACAGACCGTCCTGATTCTTCTGGACTTTATCTTCTTCATGTGTGTTTATTGACCGGGCAGCAGTGAGCGGTGACAGGAGGCATGATGGGAGAACCGGGCTGACCAGCACTGAAGGGCCACAGTTGGAAGTCTGAGAGAGCGAGGTTTATAAAGCCCGTGTTCAGCTCTCAGAACCTCTGCAGTTCTGACTGCACCTCTTCAGTTTCTGTTTGTTTCAAACCTCTGCTGAGTTTCACTGGTTCAGGTGTTCACTGTCAGCTGGTTCAGGTTCTGGTCGTGTTCAGTTACTGCTGCTGAAACACAACATTTCCTGTGACGCTACTCCAGAATAAAAGCCTTTAAATGACTCTGTAACTTTTATTGTGAAGAAGTTACAGGAAATGAAACGTGTTTGCAGCTGAATTAGCCGCTTTGTTAGCGGTGATTCTTTGATAGCGCATCAGAGAGTCATCGCTTTAAGACTCAGCTTCAAACAGGAACCAGCTGAGCCGGGCTGGGTCAGACCGAGTAGAACCAGGCCGCCAGATGTGATGAAAAACGTCAACAGCCTCTGTATCTGGGACGCTGTGTGTGTGTGTGTGTGTGTGTGTGTGTGTGTTGAGGTCATGTGACCAACCAGGAAGTAAACTCAGCTCACAGAGCTGCACTGTTCCTCTGAGCTGTAAACTGGATTAAAATACTTCCCATGATGCACTTTGAGGGAGTTTGTTTTGAATTCCTTGCGAATGACAAGGTGTGTGTGTGTGTGTGTGTGTGTGTGTGTGTGTGTGTGTGTGTGTGTGTGTGTTAGGGTGTGTCAGACAGTGAGGGTTTAAAAATAATTAGTGTGTGGACGTGTGTGTGCGTGTCCCTTTGTTGATGACATCACACCATTTATGAAACATTTTGTCCTCGCTGACTTGATGAAGTTCAGATTTCTGTATTTTTAAATAAAGTTTTAAATAAATCTGAATCAGATTTTGACAACAAGATGTAAAATCCTCTTCAGATCAGTGACATCATCACGTTCTCATCGACAGCAGAGGATTTAATAAGATTCAGACACACCGACAGCCAGCCGGCTGCTGCCGACTGCATCTGTCTGCCATCCCATAATATTATTATCTGTTTTGTGTGTGTGTGTGTGTGTGTGTGTGTGTGTGTGTGTGTGTGTGTAAACAGCTGCCTCTCAGGTAAAACAGAAAGACGATAAGTTTCCTGACAGTTTCACAAAAGAGGAACAAACCTGCCAAATGTACTTACATAACACACACACACACACACACACACACACACACACGCTGAGGTCCAGGCGTGTCGAGACAGGCAGGTGTTCAGGTGTGTTACCTGTGCAGCAGAGAGTAAATAACATTTGTACTGAATGAAGTCTCACTGCCAGCTGTGTGCACATTTACTCGAGTATTTCTGTTTTGAGTTGTGTGTGACGTTCGTGGGACTCCGATCAGCTGACGGCCGTCTAAGAGACACAAAGAAACCATCAGTAAAGATATTGATGCGTGCAGACGTCTGACTGTCATTCTCTGTGTGAACGTGTTGTTCTGAACGATGATCGCAGAGTGACAGAACAGTTCAGAAAACAACCAGGACCTGATCCAGACTGAGGTTCTGTCTCCATGAGCGGGTCTCTGTGTCCACTGTCCACTGACTGTAAACACTCGACACATCTAACACTGACATTGTGCCGCTAAACGCTAGCTGCTGCTAACTGTAGCTGCCATTAGCTAGTTAGCTTAGTAAGCTGTACAGCTAGCAATGTGGACTGTGAGTTCAGAGTTGGAACTCACTGGTTAGCATGCTAACATCTGCACCTTTAATAGGGATGCTCCGATCGATCGGCCGCCGATCGTCATCGGTCGATTTGGACCCTAAACAGGTTGATCGGTGGGCTCTCAAAGTGCAGATCAGAAAAGCCGATCGCATATGAATATGTTTATGTTTATTTTTTTTTTTACCCGAGACGGCATTTGAGAACGCGCCACACAACAGAATACGGCGAGTATGAGAAACAAGCCCGGGCAAAACAAATCCCAAAGACACCCGTCACTCAGCTCAGTGTAAGTGAGACGTTTAGACGTCCGGAGCCTCACAGCAGGGACAGTGAAAGGTGGAGCAGGGTTCTCCCCAGACGCTGCGCCGCTACACTCATTTTAATGTTAGCTGCATTATAGCGGGTGTTTGTGGGCTGCCGCGGTCTTCTCGTAGTGAACAACAAGTGTCCGACGAGGTCCGACGCCACAAAACCAAGCTACTAACGAGACAGTGCCGTTTTATGAACTACGGGAGCCCATGAGGAGCATCTCCACCCCGCTGAGCGATCTCTCCACCCCCCTGCTGACCGTGCGCCACTACACTACACATTTCTGGGGAGAACCCTGTGGAGGGATATAACAACAAAGCTTATGGAAAAAAGCTCAATTTTATTTTATTTCATCTATTGCTCTTGACAGGGTATGTTATGTTTACACAAATAAAAAGCTGATTATGGTACATAAAGATCTTGATTTTATTTATTATTTATTTTAGTACAAATGGTTTTACCACTTTAAGTGGTGCACAAGGCTAGATTGTAAATACAGGACATCGAGGATTATTATGTTATTATTATTATTATTATTGTTCTCCCATCCATTCTGTGATCGGTGATCGGTATCGGTATCGGCAGATTTATGATTCCTGTGATCGGTGATCGGATCGGCCCCTAAAAATGCTGATCGGAGCATCCCTGACCTTTAAGCTTGGAGGCTGTTTATGTAACGAGCTGCTTAGTTACAGTTCTGAACACATGAACGCATCACAGCAGCAGCAGAGTAATCTGAGTACTTCTACTGAAGTATTAATACTGTGACTGGAGTGAAAGCTCACACTGACGGTGTG
>OZ023174.1:600895-622257 GCA_963678695.2 Diplodus puntazzo
TGGACTAGCTGTCATCACTGCTGGTGCAGGAGTCCCACCTGCAGGTGATGGAGCGGTACCACAGGTCCAAGAGTGTGAAGGAGAGGTACCACAGGTCCAAGAGTGTGAAGGAGAGGTACCACAGGTCCAAGAGTGTGAAGGAGCAGTACCACAGGTCCAAGAGTGTGAAGGAGCAGTACCACAGGTCCAAGAGTGTGAAGGAGAGGTACCACAGGTCCAAGTGTGTGAAGGAGAGGTACTGCAGGTCCAAGTGTGTGTGAAGGAGAGGTACCGCAGGTCCAAGTGTGTGAAGGAGAGGTACCACAGGTCCAAGTGTGTGAGGGAGCAGTACTGCAGGTCCAAGTGTGTGAATGAGAGGTACTGCAGGTCCAAGTGTGTGAATGAGAGGTACTGCAGGTCCAAGTGTGTGAAGGAACCGCAGGTCCTTCCTGCTGCTGTCAGACTGTAGAACCAGCACCGCTCCAGTGGACCTCACTCTGCACTCTGCACTGTGCAATAACTCTGTACAGACTCATTTCTGTTTCTGCTCGATCTGGTCAGTTTCCTTAACACCCATATTTATTATTTGTATTTAAAATCTGTCTATAAAAAATTGCTGTTAATTTTGCACTAAATCATGTTAATATGTATAAACGTCTATTCTATTTCTTTCCTTTCTAATTATATTGTTTATTTTTGCCATTGGTTTCTGTTCTTGTAATGTTATGTCCAGTGTTGGGTAGTAACGTCGTTACTTTATTCAGTAACTAATAATGCAACGCGTTGTTTCTTTAAAGTCAGTAACTCTGTTTCCGTTACCACACGCTGCGTTACTCCGTTCCTTTTGGTGAGGTTTAACAACGGCGCACAGTTCCCATAACATTTTAGTGATCAATAAAGTTTAATTGAATTGAAAAACAAAGCACTTGTCGCCCTCCAGCGTCCCGCACGTAATCAAACACGCGGCATGAAGAGGACTGGGCAGGTCGGCACGGCATGATGCTGAGCGAGAAGGGGAAGATAAGTTTCTCCTCCTGGAGTTATTCACATTATTTTCAGCTGGAGAGCAGAGAGAAAAACAAGATTTCGGTCACTTGTAGACTGTGTCCCGGTTCAAAACACTTTCTACGGCGAACCAGTTATTAGCCTGTGGAAGACTTTATGGCCTGGCTGACTGAAATAAATAGGCACTGAAAAAATATTTTGGTGTTTGTGTTGGTGCACAACGGATCATATTGCTTGGATGGTTAGATTCAGTGATGTGGATGCAAATGAACTGAAACGGTTGTTTTGATCCACAGTTTGTGTTATTCAGCATCAGTACAGAACTGAGAGGGGAACTCAACCAATCAACCTTTATTTAATGGGAGCACTGGAAAAACGTTTTACAGTAACAAAGTTACTTTCTCAGTAACGCATTACTTTTTGGTTTAAGTTACTGAGTTACTAACTGAGTTACTTTTTCATAAAGTAACTAGCACAACACTGGTTATGTTGCTGCTGGGATCAACACATTTCCCCGTCTGCGGGACATTAAAGGATTTCTGATTCTGATTCTGATTCTGATTCTGAACTCACACAAACAAACAGATACCGATTATTAGAAATGTAAGAGACTGAAAACTGATATTTGAGATTGATTTTCATTCGCAGTCAAAAATTAACAACTAATGATGAAAAACATCTGAGAATGTTCACTCAGTTCTAAAGTGTAATTTTCTGGTACTTTGTTTTCTGCTGCTTTATACTAAACTTCTATCAATACATCTATTGGATACCATTAGTTACTTTGCCGACTCAGATTACTCTGTGCTGACAGATTACTGTGTTTACAGATTACAGTGTTTACAGATTACAGTGTTTACAGATTACAGTGTTTACAGATTACTCTGTGCTGACAGATTACTGTGTTTACAGATTACAGTGTTTACAGATTACTCTGTGTTTACAGATTACTCTGTGCTGACAGATTACTCTGTGCTGACAGATTACAGTGTTTACAGATTACTCTGTGTTTACAGATTACATCATAGCAGATGGCTGCAGCTGGCTGGAGGCCCGGCTGAGATTGTGCTGACACAATCATGATTCAAGGCTTATCACTGTGTTACGTGACCCCTGGATCAGGCTCAGACCTTAAAGTGGAGGTAATGTAGGTGTGGTAAAGATAACTGAGTGTGTTCAGATCATTCATTAACACATGACTCACACTCTGCTCCCTGTTGGTTCCTCTTACAGTCAGCTCAGTGTCTGCTCAGCTCTGTCAGGAACCCAAAGCATCTGCAACCATAAAATCTGTCTCTGAATGTCAAAGATAAGGTCGAGTTCATCAGTCCACGATCAAATAACACTGTAATAAACCATAAGAGAACAATCAACTTATCATTACAGCCCATTGACGGCTGTGTTACAGATATCCTGCTGCTCTCTGAACCTGTCAGCACGCCACACACTGATAAGAGTCCCACCGACAGGTAAGGAGGTGAGATGCCTGGTTTCAGGTGTCACCACTGTGAGAGTCTCTGGCAGCGCTGCCAAACTGATACTGGACTGATTTCACAGGAACTGGCAGGACTTTAGATTCCTGTCTCTCCTCAGGCTTGATACAACAGATCAGCAATCTGATCTGGTTTGTTTCCAGTTTTTAACAAAGAGGTTCATCCAGCCACATTATTCTGCTGAGTTAAAACCAAACCATGAAGGTGGATGAATGTCAATAAATAATGTTTCAACATCACATTCTGCTCTCTGACATGAGAGAACAGGACGAAAGTTGCTCAACAGCTTTTGTTTCTCTTCTGCAGAATCTATTAACATCACAGCTGATTCCAGCTGAGCTGTGAAGTCTGAACTTGTCTTCGTCCTCCACTGTTGGACGTGTCATGGTTTGGTTCTAACTCAGCAGATACATGTGGATGTAGAAGAAGAAGGAGGAGAAGGATTTTCTGACGTCACTGATTCTCTGCAGTCCTCTCTGTTCATCTGTTTCACAAGATAACTCTCTGTGTAAACTGTGCAACATATTCATAACTTCATACATGACACATACCGTGAGGAATCATGGTCAATATAATTTGGCTTTTTTGACAAAAGATTTACAAAAACCCTCCAAAGTCAGAGTGAAAACAGATTTCTATAAAGTGATGTCAAAGAATAAAAAATATATGATGTTCAATAAGTGATGCATAAATATCCACCTCCTCTAAAGTGACTGACATAATTCAACAGAAGTTCAGCCAGTTGGTGCTTGTAGTCTCACAGTTAGTGAACCTGAGCTCACCTGAGTGCAGTGAATGTGTCTCAGGTGACTGTAGTAAAACCTCACCTGTGTCTGAAGGTCCGCTCACTGTTAATCAGTGTTCATGGCTACAATTACACCATGAAGACAAAAGAACAGTCCGAGCACCTTTAACAGCCGAGGTTACTGAAAGTTTAAATCAGAGGACGGATACAAAAACATTTCCAAGTCGAGGAACGTGGCTCATGTAAACCGGCCTGCAGCCGGTCGGCCTCACAAACTGAGTGCCTGGAGGAAGCAGCCCAGTGAGGAACCACCAAGACTCCCAGCAGCACTCTGAAGGAGTCGAAGCTCCAGCAGCCGAGATGTGACAGACTCTGCTGCTGCTGCTGGTTCTTCACCTGCCAGAGCTTCATGGGAGAGAAAGCCACTGCTGAAGAACGTCATTAAATCTCCACTACAGTTCATCCAAAGCATGTAGGAGACTCTGAGGTCAGCTGGAAGAAGGTCCTTCAGGTTAAACCCGCCAGAATAATGCTCAGAGTCACCTGGTGTCAAACTGAGCCCACAAACAGAGTCAGTGTTTCATCATTCTCAGGTGAAAACACTCACCTCCAAAATCCCAAACATCAGCCAGCCAGCCAGCCAGCCAGCCAGCCAGCCAGTCAGTCACTCAGTCAGCCAGCCAGCCAGTCAGTCAGTCAGTTAGTCACTCAGTCAGTCAGTCAGTCAGTCAGCCAGTCAGCCAGTCAGTCAGTCAGTCAGTCAGTCAGCCAGTCAGCCAGTCAGTCAGGCTGAGAGTTCATGAAATAAAGATGAATTTCAAAATGATAAATCTTAAATCACAGCATTTGAGACTATCTGTTGTCAGCAGTGAAGGACATGATGCAACTGAGGACCGTCGACCACACGAGGCTCCTGCTGCCTCACACACTGATGCATCTGATCATCACACACGCTGGATCGTTGCTCTCCTCTGTTTCACATCTCCTCATATCTGTTCTTCTGTAAAATGCCTGTAAATGCCTCTTCACTCTGATCTTGTCTGTTTTACTGCTAATTATCTAAAAGGTTATCTAAGAGGTTATGGGCCGGTGGCTGAACTCAGGTCTGCACCTCTGCCTCTGAGCACACACACGTCCTCAGAAGAAGGTGGATGAATGTCAATAAATAATGTTTCAACATCACATTCTGCTCTCTGACATGAGAGAACAGGACGAAAGTTGCTCAACAGCTTTTGTTTCTCTTCTGCAGAATCTATTAACATCACAGCTGATTCCAGCTGAGCAGTGAAGTCTGAACTTGTCTTCGTCCTCCACTGTTGGACGTGTCATGGTTTGGTTCTAACTCAGCAGATACATGTGGATGTAAGTGGAGGTTCTGGATACTCAGAACTCAATAGACAGAATTTTTCAGGTCACAGCTTCACCATGAATACATATTATTGCTTAGAGCAATTCATGTCCATTTGAAAGAAATGACTGAGCAGTGAGCGTCACTCAGTCTCACCAGAGCTAACGTTCCTCAGAGGAGAAGTTGTCACATGTCACAGAGCAGCATGTGATGTTGAACCATGTTATTTATTCAAACATGACATTTCTTCACCGTCTTCTGAGGAAGTTAAAGCTGCGCTCAGAGGATCAGACCTGAGATCAGCTCAGGTGACTGTCAGTAACTGTGTGCTGCTGCACACAAAATGATAAAACTGGAGGAGAAGAAGAAGAAGGAGGAGAAGGATTTTCTGACGTCACTGATTCTCTGCAGTCCTCTCTGTTCATCTGTTTCACAAGATAACTCTCTGTGTAAACTGTACATCATATTCATAACTTCATACATGACACATACCGTGAGGAATCATGGTCAATATAATTTGGCTTTTTTGACAAAAGATTTACAAAAACCCTCCAAAGTCAGAGTGAAAACAGATTTCTATAAAGTGATGTCAAAGAATAAAAAATCTATGATGTTAAATAAGTGATGCATAAATATTCAGCTCCTCTAAAGTGACCGACATAATTCAACAGAAGTTCAGCCAGTCGGAGCTTGTAGTCTCACAGTTAGTGAACCTGAGCTCACCTGAGTGCAGTGAATGTGTCTCAGGTGACTGTAGTACAACCTCACCTGTGTCTGAAGGTCCGCTCACTGTTAATCAGTGTTCATGGCTACAATTACACCATGAAGACAAAAGAACAGTCCGAGCACCTTTAACAGCCGAGGTTACTGAAAGTTTAAATCAGAGGACGGATACAAAAACATTTCCAAGTCGAGGAACGTGGCTCATGTAAACCGGCCTGCAGCCGGTCGGCCTCACAAACTGAGTGCCTGGAGGAAGCAGCCCAGTGAGGAACCACCAAGACTCCCAGCAGCACTCTGAAGGAGTCGAAGCTCCAGCAGCTGAGATGTGACAGACTCTGCTGCTGCTGCTGGTTCTTCACCTGCCAGAGCTTCATGGGAGAGAAAGCCACTGCTGAAGAACGTCATTAAATCTCCACTACAGTTCATCCAAAGCATGTAGGAGACTCTGAGGTCAGCTGGAAGAAGGTCCTTCAGGTTAAACCCGCCAGAATAATGTTCAGAGGCACCTGGTGTCAAACTGAGCCCACAAACAGAGTCAGTGTTTCATCATTCTCAGGTGAAAACACTCACCTCCAAAATCCCAAACATCAGTCAGTCAGTCAGCCAGCCAGTCAGTCAGCCAGCCAGCCAGCCAGTCAGTCACTCAGTCAGCCAGTCAGTCAGCCAGCCAGCCAGCCAGCCAGTCAGCCAGTCAGCCAGCCAGTCAGTCAGCCAGCCAGCCAGCCAGCCAGCCAGCCAGCCAGCCAGCCAGCCAGTCAGTCAGCCAGTCAGCCAGCCAGTCAGTCACTCAGTCAGCCAGCCAGCCAGTCAGTCAGTCAGTCAGTCAGCCAGTCAGCCAGTCAGCCAGTCAGTCAGTCAGTCAGCCAGCCAGTCAGCCAGTCAGCCAGTCAGCCAGTCAGCCAGTCAGTCAGCCAGTCAGTCAGCCAGTCAGCCAGCCAGTCAGTCACTCAGTCAGCCAGCCAGCCAGTCAGTCAGTCAGCCAGTCAGCCAGTCAGCCAGTCAGCCAGCCAGTCAGCCAGTCAGTCAGCCAGTCAGCCAGCCAGTCAGTCACTCAGTCAGCCAGCCAGCCAGTCAGCCAGTCAGCCAGTCAGTCAGTCAGCCAGTCAGCCAGTCAGCCAGTCAGTCAGCCAGTCAGTCAGCCAGTCAGCCAGCCAGTCAGTCACTCAGTCAGCCAGCCAGCCAGTCAGCCAGTCAGCCAGTCAGCCAGTCAGCCAGCCAGTCAGCCAGTCAGTCAGCCAGTCAGCCAGCCAGTCAGTCACTCAGTCAGCCAGCCAGCCAGTCAGCCAGTCAGCCAGTCAGCCAGTCAGTCAGCCAGTCAGCCAGTCAGCCAGTCAGTCAGCCAGTCAGTCAGCCAGTCAGCCAGCCAGTCAGTCACTCAGTCAGCCAGCCAGCCAGTCAGTCAGTCAGCCAGTCAGCCAGCCAGTCAGCCAGTCAGTCAGCCAGTCAGCCAGCCAGTCAGTCACTCAGTCAGCCAGCCAGCCAGTCAGTCAGTCAGTTAGTCACTCAGTCAGTCAGTCAGTCAGTCAGCCAGTCAGCCAGTCAGTCAGTCAGTCAGTCAGTCAGCCAGTCAGCCAGTCAGTCAGGCTGAGAGTTCATGAAATAAAGATGAATTTCAAAATGATAAATCTTAAATCACAGCATTTGAGACTATCTGTTGTCAGCAGTGAAGGACATGATGCAACTGAGGACCGTCGACCACACGAGGCTCCTGCTGCCTCACACACTGATGCATCTGATCATCACACACGCTGGATCGTTGCTCTCCTCTGTTTCACATCTCCTCATATCTGTTCTTCTGTAAAATGCCTGTAAATGCCTCTTCACTCTGATCTTGTCTGTTTTACTGCTAATTATCTAAAAGGTTATCTAAGAGGTTATGGGCCGGTGGCTGAACTCAGGTCTGCACCTCTGCCTCTGAGCACACACACGTCCTCAGAAGAAGGTGGATGAATGTCAATAAATAATGTTTCAACATCACATTCTGCTCTCTGACATGAGAGAACAGGACGAAAGTTGCTCAACAGCTTTTGTTTCTCTTCTGCAGAATCTATTAACATCACAGCTGATTCCAGCTGAGCAGTGAAGTCTGAACTTGTCTTCGTCCTCCACTGTTGGACGTGTCATGGTTTGGTTTTAACTCAGCAGATACATGTGGATGTAAGTGGAGGTTCTGGATACTCAGAACTCAATAGACAGAATTTTTCAGGTCACAGCTTCACCATGAATACATATTATTGCTTAGAGCAATTCATGTCCATTTGAAAGAAATGACTGAGCAGTGAGCGTCACTCAGTCTCACCAGAGCTAACGTTCCTCAGAGGAGAAGTTGTCACATGTCACAGAGCAGCATGTGATGTTGATCCATGTTATTTATTCAAACATGACATTTCTTCACCGTCTTCTGAGGAAGTCTGTTAAAGCTGCGCTCAGAGGATCAGACCTGAGATCAGCTCAGGTGACTGTCAGTAACTGTGTGCTGCTGCACACAAAATGATAAAACTGGAGGAGAAGAAGAAGAAGGAGGAGAAGGATTTTCTGACGTCACTGATTCTCTGCAGTCCTCTCTGTTCATCTGTTTCACAAGATAACTCTCTGTGTAAACTGTGCAACATATTCATAACTTCATACATGACACATACCGTGAGGAATCATGGTCAATATAATTTGGCTTTTTTGACAAAAGATTTACAAAAACCCTCCAAAGTCAGAGTGAAAACAGATTTCTATAAAGTGATGTCAAAGAATAAAAAATCTATGATGTTAAATAAGTGATGCATAAATATTCAGCTCCTCTAAAGTGACTGACATAATTCAACAGAAGTTCAGCCAGTTGGTGCTTGTAGTCTCACAGTTAGTGAACCTGAGCTCACCTGAGTGCAGTGAATGTGTCTCAGGTGACTGTAGTAAAACCTCACCTGTGTCTGAAGGTCCGCTCACTGTTAATCAGTGTTCATGGCTACAATTACACCATGAAGACAAAAGAACAGTCTGAGCACCTTTAACAGCCAACGTTACTGAAAGTTTAAATCAGAGGACGGATACAAAAACATTTCCAAGTCGAGGAACGTGGCTCATGTAAACCGGCCTGCAGCCGGTCGGCCTCACAAACTGAGTGCCTGGAGGAAGCAGCCCAGTGAGGAACCACCAAGACTCCCAGCAGCACTCTGAAGGAGTCGAAGCTCCAGCAGCTGAGATGTGACAGACTCTGCTGCTGCTGCTGGTTCTTCACCTGCCAGAGCTTCATGGGAGAGAAAGCCACTGCTGAAGAACGTCATTAAATCTCCACTAGAGTTCATCCAAAGCATGTAGGAGACTCTGAGGTCAGCTGGAAGAAGGTCCTTCAGGTTAAACCCGCCAGAATAATGTTCAGAGGCACCTGGTGTCAAACTGAGCCCACAAACAGAGTCAGTGTTTCATCATTCTCAGGTGAAAACACTCACCTCCAAAATCCCAAACATCAGTCAGCCAGCCAGCCAGCCAGTCAGTCAGCCAGTCAGTCAGTCAGTCAGTCAGTCAGCCAGCCAGCCAGTCAGTCTGCCAGCCAGCCAGCCAGCCAGCCAGCCAGCCAGCCAGTCAGTCAGCCAGCCAGCCAGTCAGTCAGTCAGTCAGTCTGCCAGCCAGCCAGCCAGCCAGCCAGCCAGTCAGCCAGTCAGTCAGTGAGTCAGTCAGTCAGTCAGCCAGTCAGCCAGTCAGTCAGTCAGTCAGCCAGTCAGCCAGTCAGTCAGCCAGCCAGCCAGCCAGCCAGTCAGCCAGTCAGTCAGCCAGTCAGTCAGTCAGTCAGTCAGTCAGTCAGCCAGTCAGTCAGCCAGTCAGCCAGTCAGTCAGTCAGTCAGCCAGTCAGCCAGTCAGTCAGCCAGCCAGCCAGCCAGCCAGCCAGCCAGCCAGCCAGCCAGTCAGTCAGTCAGTCAGCCAGTCAGCCAGCCAGTCAGCCAGCCAGTCAGTCAGTCAGTCAGGCCGTAGAGAAACTCTGTCTACTAGAGTTCATGAAATAAAGATGAATTTCACACGTTGTTATTTGTGTGCACAGAGAGAAAAACCATAAAAGCTGATGATAAATCTTAACTCACAGAATTTGAGACCTGTTGTCAGCAGTTAAGGACATGATGTCAGGAAACGTCCTGCTCCTGAGGACCGTCCACCTCTGAAGGCTCCTGCTTACATTCACATTTACATTCAGCTCTAAAGGAGTCGAGCTCTGCAGGTGGAGCTGAAGTCTGAACAGAGTCCTGAGTCTCCTGCTGCAGACAGAGAGACTCTGCTGTCCTGACGTTGGTCGGGAGTTCGTTCCTCCACTGAGGCTCCAGAACAGAGAAGAGTCGTGACTTCTCTGAGCAGCTTTGTTTGCTCTCAGTTATGGCGGTACCAGCCGGCCCGCTGATGTAGAAGAGTGCAGTGCTCTCTCTGGGCCGTGTGGGCTGACCAGGGTTTGGAGGCATGTTTGTCATCCTCATACGTCACAAAAGAGTGGTCCTGATGTGTGAGAGCACACAGCCTCGGGGGTTAGGGTGACGCTTGTTGGATGCAGAGGAGGTGTGACTGCCGATCAGAACTCTCTGGACTCTGCTTGTGAGGAAGTCTCACAGTTTTCCAATCAGCCTCATGGTGAGATTGTGCTGAATGCTGAGCTGAAGTCAACAGGACCCTGATGCAGCTGTTCTTACTGTCCAGTGGTCTGAAGACGGAGTGGAGGTCAGTAAATACGGCATCCTTTGTGGATCAATTGGTTCTGAAAGCACACTGGTGAGGGTCCAGGCTGGCACGGATGTTGTCTTTGATGTGCTGGGGAACCAGTTTCTCAGTTTCTCTCGTCATGAAGACAAGACACAGCAGACTGTTTGGGTCCAGGAACCCTGACGACTGTCTTGATGCAGGAGGGCGACATGTTAATTCACTCATATTCTCTCACATCCACTCCAGTTACTGACGTGTCCGGGTCCTCTACAGGCAGACTGGACCTCACAGCTCGGGTCAAAGTGAGCGTAGACTGTGCTCAGCTGATCCGGCAGCCTGGACCTCATACAGCAACAATAAAATCACTGGTGAATTCTCTGGGCAGATAACATGCTCGACATCTTAACAAACACTTGACAAACGCTGTCCACGAGCACCGAGCATCACTGATGTGAACACAGTCTGCCTCCCTCCTCTCACCAGCTGTTGTGTTCATGGTCTGCCCGTCCAGTGAAGCTGCATTCTGTAAATGGGCATAAGCAAGAAGAAGCTTTGGTTGAGGAACAGTCTGAGGTCCAGGCCGTCCGTCTTAGCTCTGGTCTCGGTTCTCCTCCATCACTTTGCTTGCTGCAGCCGGTCAGGAGATACTGTTGGCAGAGAGCGTCTGAGTCTCTGCTGCTGAGTCATACAGATTTCAGCTGATTCAAACAAAAAGCAAAGTTTTAGGAATCTGTTGCTGCAACTGCATGTGTGGGAAGTGTAAGTGAGAGCCACTGACTGACCAACCACTGATGAGGGGAAACAGCAGTGAAATAAAGGAAATCAGACAGGATTCATTTCATTATTGTTATCATTACTATCAACAGTAAATGTGACTGAGCTCCATCACGGCTTCTCTCTGAGACGGATCAGCACTGCCTTTGTTAGTCCGGCTGACTCCAGGCACACAGACCACCATGTGCAGAGCTACAAAGACAAAATTATATTTAAATACAAAATCACTGTAGAAATAATGCATATGAAAATAAAAAGAACCAGAATATGTAGTGAACTAATGGTCAAACCCCAAATTTAATGTTATTTCCTGGATAAACTTCTGTGTGGCCCCTGATTTGCTGCTTCACTCTGGTTTCTGAGCTGTGATTGGTCGGCTCTCTGTGACACTTCTCTCTCAAACTGGTCTGGTAGCAGATGACATGGACTCAAGGGGAGGAACCACTGACTTTATCATGTATAAAGATGACATGACACACTGTTCAGCACCAGGACACCAACAGAACCAGGACATCAGCAGAACCAGGACATCAACAGAACCAGGACATCAACAGAACCAGGACATCAACAGAACCAAGACATCAACAGAACCAAGACATCAACAGAACCAGGACATCAACAGAACCAGGACATCAACAGAACCAGGACATCAGACCAGCTGCTCTCAGACAGAGATGGCCAGCAGACATGGTGAGTGTGATCAGACATGTTCTCTTCTTATTATAACAGTTTTCATGGTTCTGTTGTTGTTCTGAAGAAACTTTGTCAGCCTTCACACTGAAGTCTTCTCTGTTGACTCTCCACTCAGTCTTCTGCAACTCTTCTGGTTTTTGATCTTTTACTTTTCATTGTTATTTTATATTTTTATTGACTGTTCTGTTTGCAAACTACATGTGTTGTATTACACACTGTTGGGCTTCATAACAAAAATAACATTTTGTATTATTTGATTATTTATATTTCTTCTAATATCATAAGGAAACATACAAACAAAATATATTTAGATTTTACATAACTCACTTGTTTTCTCTGATATGTTTTAATGTGAATTCTAAATATTTTTATGACTTCACATATTTACAACTGCACTTCTCACACTGTTACACATTACATTAAAATCAAGTATAAATATGCTATTTTCTCTGTAATTATGCCTTTTTAGACAAATGTAGATCATCACAAAATACCTAAATGATGATTTGCATCAGAATCAAAATGATGAAGTTTATGATCATTCAAATGTAGCAAACTGCCACTTTTCAGCTTTTATGATTTATCAACCAAACTTTATTATTGATTATTTCTTTTGTTATTAATTATTAGATTAAGTAGTTGTTGCTTCAAATATTCTGCTGTGTTTATATTTGTGTGCTGCCTTTTAAACTCACATTAAAATGACACAACATTTGTAGAAAGTCATGTTATGAAGTAACTACACAGATGTTAATGTTTTAGTGTGTGAGTAGTTCTTTAGCCTAAGTTAAGATTTTCCTGCTGAAACCAAGTTTAACAAAAAAATAATGTATTCAAGTTGTTTATGTTCATCTCATTCTTGCACTTTGGTTATTATATTTGTTGAGTTGAGGCGGATCAGTGAACCAGGAGCTCACAGACCATCGTTCAGTCAAAGATCCTACAACTGAAATCCAATGACAAGGGAAAGTTTCAGGCCAAATCATTTGATCCTTTTATTGAACCTTTTGTGTTTAAGTTGTATTCTAACCTGATAAATGAGACTAATCCATGTCCCTGGTACTGACAGCATTAATGAGAGTAATTCTCCAGCCTGAATCCAAAGCCTGGTGCCTCTCTGAGTTTATAGTCCCAAAGTGAAAGTGTTTGACTCTACAGGGGTAAAGAGAACACAACATCTTCTTATATTAAATAGTGAGACGGAGAAGTTGTGACCACGCCCAGTGAGAAGATATATAGAGCATCATATCGTCAGCATACAGAAACATCTGACATAAAGAATCTGCTTTTTAGATGACTGATGTACAATAATCTATATCTGAATTAATGCCGCTGTGAGGCTGTAATGTTCATTAGACATCAGAAAAACAAAAAAGACAAATCTGAGGTCTGCTCATTCTCTGAGTCTGACAAAAGCTGGCGGACTCGCCCTTTATCTGGACTGCAGGACTCAGTGCAGGACTGCTGGAGATGTAGATCATATCAGCATCGTCATGTGACGGAGAGGAAGTGTGACGAACCGCAGGGCGCTGAGCAGAGAACCTCCAGTGACACCTTGAGAAACTAAGACTGTGATTGGCTGGAGATGTACTTGTTTTTTGACCAGGTGTTTGCGTAGACAACCAGCTGTCGTCAGTGTGGACACACACTGCGTACTACCTGTGTGGCTGCAGGACACAGTGTGTCACACTGATCATCGTTGTTCCTGCTGCTGGTTTGTTCACTGCTCCTGTCAGGCTGTCGTACCGGCCGTCACTGTTGATGTGCGTGTTGCATCCTACATGAAGTGTTGATGTCACAGCACACGTGACCAGCCGTCATGTGAGCGTTTGTTAAAAACAACTTTATCAGCACGGTCGGGCCACGACAGGTGACGGGCCGAACAGTCCCAGCTGTACCAGAACGCACCGTGTCGGTCTGATCGGGAACTTAAATCCACCTGGATCATTTCACCAACAGGGTTCTTATACAATAGTTTAGATAAAATTGGAAATACAGCAATGACTTTCCAGTTGTTTGTTATTTGTACAGAAAAGCAACTGAGCACTTTATGTAGAGATTTTCCATCAGAGACATGTTACAAAAATCATATTGTAACCTGAAGCTAACTGACATTACATTGTACACTCAATACTCAAACCAGTTGTGTGTGTATGTCATGGTGAACTTTTGTAATATTACTCATGTCTGTTTATTTAAATTGTTCCAACAGAGAAGGATGATCTGAGGATCGTGCTCCTGGGAAAGACCGGAGTTGGGAAGAGTTCGGCTGGAAACATCATCCTCGGGCGCAAAGAGTTTCACACTGATAGGTCTTCAAAATCTGTGACAACAAGGTGCCAGAAGGCCATCAGAGGGTTTAACGGACAAACTCTTACGATCGTCGATACTCCAGGTCTGTTTCACACAGACAGAGGTCTCAGAGAGGTGATGACAGAGATCTCAGATTGCATCACACGGATCTCTCCTGGTCCTCATGTGTTCCTGCTGGTTCTGAGGCTCGGTACCTTCTCAAGACAAGATCAGAAATGTCTGGAAACCTTCCAGAAAGTCTTCAAAGATGCAAAACGTTACACGATTGTCTTGTTCACCCACGGAGATCTGTTTGAGCAAGGATGTGTTGCTTTCATCGCAAAACATAAATATCTGAAAAGGTTCCTGGAGGAGTCCTGTGAGGCGCACCACGTCTTTAACAACAGAGTCGAGGACGAGTCTCAGGTGAACGGCCTGCTGCAGAAGATCAACCACACGGTCCAGAACAACGGAGGAAGCTGCTACAGCAACGAGCTGATCAGAGAGATTGAGCCCGTCATTAAAGAAGTCATGCAGCTCCCTGAGGCGACATCAGCACGTGATCCTGCACAGGCAGCAGTGGATCTCATTTTAAAGTACATTTCAGAAAACATTTCAGAAAACATGTCAGAAAATATGGCAAAATACGTCCCTAAGGCTGTAGATGCAATGGGTGCAGACGCTCAACGGGCCCTTAAAGCTGTGACACGCTACGTGAACTTTCTGAACAAGGTGGTGTTTGAGCTCATGCCAGTGGCAGCGAGGGAATCAGAGTAATGAGACGATGACTCAGAGAAGATGCTGTCAGTCAGCGCTTTATATTTATTATCATTTTCTACTCTATGAGCTTCAACAGCACAATATTTTTAAAATGTGTAGACTTTGATTTATTGGTGTGGACGTTGATGTTGATGGAGTATCGTTCAACACTGAGTGTTTCTCAAGTGAAAAAAAAGATGAATGCGTCTGAGTTCAAATTATGGAACATTAATCTAAACTAAAAATCTAATTGAAAAGTCTAAATCAAAGAACCTGGACTGTTCTCTGCTCTTCACACTGAAACCTCGATGTGGAGCTCCGACTCACCTGTCCAAAGGTAACTTACTGTTGTATTTCTTTATGACTCCTGTAAAGGTGTGTGTGGTGAAAGGTCTCTGTCGGCTCTTTGATCAAGTCTTGTTGGATGATATGCCAAATTGATCATGTTATTGTTTAATCATTAATCATTATATGGCAGTTATGTAATGTTTGATCTGTGTGTATCCGGCTGTAATAAACTGAACTCTGTCTGATCTGTATGACGACCGTTCTTCTAACACACATTTACAATTCATGCCATCAAATGATACTTAAGTTGACTGAACTGTGTTAAACCACAGGAGCTTCCAGCAGCAGGAGAGCATCAACTCCCACATACATCTCATTCATCTTAATGTATGCATGTGTGGAAGCTAGCCGGCTAATTAGCCACTGAGATGTCTGACCCAGGAGTGTCCTACAGCACGTTTGATCCTATCTGATCAATAACTAAACAGTAACGTTATGTTGGAGAGCCACTTTATCTGTTGGGCCACAGACTACAGAGAGGGACAGCTTAGGTCTGCCCAGACCAGCAGAGAGTCTGTGGGAGCAAACAGCACAATCACCAGCCGAGACACGAGCGCCATGTTTTACTCTCTAGTTTTAAAAGTTACAGTCACATTTGTAATAAGTTACTGTTGTTAGTCTGTTGCATTGTCCATCATGAAATATTGTAAAATAGTCTTTTTAAGAGAAAACAACAAAAACACAATCTGCAGCTAAAGGGCAAGAAGTGATTAATGAACGTTGTGCAACACTTTGATCCCACATGTTTCTGTGGTTACAATCATTTTCATCCATCTATCCTCCCAAACAGCCAGAGGTCCTCCAGTTCTGCCCAGCTGGATATTATATTATGTTTCACTGATACTCCAACAGCTTTCATCAGTGCTCCTCTCATTTTTTCAGCCGTTGGATTTTAGTATTGTTGGTTTGTCACCGTGTCGGGGGCATCAGTGTGGTGATGTTCATACTACTCACCGGCATCAGTGTTGGAGAGATAGAACTAGTATTTATTAAAGCCAGCCTCCATCTTGAATTTGATCTGTCATCTGAATTACTTGACTGCAGGCAGCCTATTAATAAAATGTACCATTTAGCATGTTAGCAATAAAAGTATGTAAAAAAAAGTAAGTCTGTGGTCAAAGTTTAAGTTTCTTCTCCAGCTCCAGGATGCCGATAGGAACAGGGCGCCGGGCCTGAGGCGGGTCAGGCGGCGCTGCTCTCTGTCGGTTTGGACACAACAATAGAAAACAATGAAATCAAGCTGATAATGTTGCTGACAGTTAGCATCACATGCTGTTAGGACAGTGTGGCTGTAATCTCATGTATAGTGATGAGTGATTCTGTTATTTTAATTTAAATGACATCATAAAGAATCACTCTGAATGATCCTGTGTGAGTTCCCAGTGATGCTGCAGGCTGCAGGTCCGTGTGTGACTGGTGACTCTCTCCAGGTCAACACTTCTCAACACCTGTGGAACTGTGCTCCAGGTGTTTCTGCTCAGCCTCCTGATTTGTTGCCTGCAGCTACATCTTGATTTCTGGTCTGTGAGTGGTCAGGTTTTGGTTAGAAACAGGTGATGAGTATTTCAGGGGAGGGAACAGGAAGCTATAGTATATATACTGATGACATGCAAATCCAGGAGTCAGAGAAGACATCCACAGTGACAGAACATCAGCTGTCAGCTTCCTTTACAGCACAAACATGAGCAGTAAGGACACTTTACTCTCTGGTGAGTGCACTTCTTACACAGAGCTCATGAACAGTGATGGATCAATATATAGTAGTATAGTATATAATAGTTCATTCATCATGTCTGTGATGTTTGTTAAACATCTGAAAAAGAGAGATTTGATATTTTGTCATTTTACAGTCAGCATAGAAGCAGTTCACTTTATCATTTGATTTATGTGCAAATTCAGATTTTGCTTTATCTTGAATATATGAAAGAGTGAAATGATCAATTATTTCATAAATCTATAAAAAACTTATGTTTCTCTCAATGAATTGATGATCTACATAAAACAGTGTTTAGGAAGCTCTAATTTATTTGTACAGCACAATTTCAAAGTGCTTTTCATAATTCACTGCAAAGAGAAAGAAATTAAAAAGTTCTTCTCTGAAACATGAATAACACTTGTTATGGTTTTGTTGGTCCTCAGCTGGAGAAAGATTTATTGTCAAGCAGCATTTTAAACCTCTCTGACTGGAAACCAGTTCACTGACCTGAGACCTGTTTGGTGTCTTCACTTCTTTGTTCTCTGAGTTCTGACTGGATGTGATATTTGGTGTTTTTAAAAAGGGAGCTTGAAGGTTTTATAATTAATTTGACTAAAATGTTGAAGTTTGAATCTTGAAAAAGTCTCAATGAGTTCTGTCAGGAGCCATCCAGTCATTCATTGGTGGAGCTCCCTGCAGACGTGTCATCAGTGTCATTATGATCGTTGATGTTATTGTTCTGCACAATGTGACCTAATCAAAGCATCTCAATGTTAAACCTGAGAGGGCCGAGGGTTGAGCCCTGAGGTTCTCCACACGTCATGATGGTTCACTCAGATTCAGAATCACAACTGTAACAACATGTGTTACAACAACTGAAGTACAATATTCATCTGTTGTTTATCAGAAAGAAGTTTTCACTTGAAAACACTAAAGTTGCTGTTTTTAAGAAAACATAGTGTAAGATAAGATAATATACTAAACAACAACATTAACTTTATTTAGAACTCATTATTTTGTTGTTTACTATTTTTTACAGCTATCATGCAACTATTTACATCATTACTATTTATTACCACAGACTTTAATTACTCCTGCTACACACTCAGTACGTTTACATGCACAGCTTAGTCAGATTACAGCCATAGTTCGACTCTGCTACTCAGTCAGACAACTGCAATTGTCCGAGTATACATGCCGGTGAGAAAATCTAATTACTGGGCCGCAGCATGTCATACCCGGTACGATAGGTGGCGCTGTGCCCATTTCAACTAGTGGTAACAGAAACACCTCCGGCTGACCTCTTTACGTCACCAGCAACAACAAACTCTGCCTCGGCATTCCAGAAAGATGGAGTACGAATAGCGAGACGAAGCTCCATCTTTGTATATTTCGTATATGTTGTACATGATAATTACACAAACTAGGTGCACAATGGCGCTCTTTCTTGCGGTGATTTCGGAGGAAAGACGCTGCCGCCGCCATATTTCTACTTCCGGCTCACGGCCCCGGGAGGAGTAATGCGACTATCAAGAAAGAAATCCGATCTGGTCTGATTTTAGTCAGACTAAGGTGTATACATGCATCTTAAAGATCAGATCATAGTCGGACTATCACAGTAATTCGGTTTTCTCGAGTGTCATGTAAATGCACTGAGTGTATTTATAGGACATGATTCACACTCAGTTCTGACTCTGAATAACTTTCCTGTGTCACAGATCATCGACCTGGAAACCTAAATTCTCCTGTTTACTCCTGTTTGTTTACAGCTGTGATTATTGTTTCTAACAATGTTTGATGTCTCTACATTTGTAGTTTGATTCAAGAAAAAATTCAATTTGGATTCTTTCCTCCACCACTAACATCTGTGTGATATTATCCAACAGAGCCCTCACAGCTGAGGATCGTACTCGTCGGGAAGGTTGGAACTGGGAAGACTTCGGTCGTGAACACCTTCCTGAGGAGCTCTGAGGAAAATGAGAAACCTGATTCTTGTGGGACAAAACCATGTCAAGTCCAGATTGCAGGACAAACTGTGGTCCTTGTCGACACTCCTGGTCTGTGCAGCGCAGAACAAACAGATGAGGAGGTGATGGAGGAGATCAAGCAACGTGTCTCCCTCGCTGCTCCTGGACCTCATGTGTTCCTGTTCGTCCTCAGCTGTCTGGACCAATTCACAAAAGAAGACCAGGATGTGGTGAAGATGATCAAGGAGACGTTTGGAGAACACGTTAAAGATTACACTGTGGTTTTGTTCACATATGGAAACGAACTGAAGACAGATGGAAAAGGTATGGAAGACTTCATTAAAGATGATCTCAAAAGCTTTGTCGGCGAATGTAAAGGGGGACACCATTTGTTTGAGAACAGAGACCAGAATCCATCTCAAGTCACAGAGCTGCTGCAGAAGATCAGCGTCATGGTTCAGACAAACGGAGGAAAGTGCTACACTGCTGGAAAAGCTGAGAGCGGAGAAACAGCTGAGAGCAAAAAAAAAGGTGCCAAACTTAAAAAGAGAATCGCTGCAACAACAGGCGGCTCTGCGCTGGCTGGAGCAGCTGTTGGAGGAATAGTGTCGCACTTTGCTGGGGGCCCAGTTGGAGCTGCATTAGGTGCTGCAGCTGGAGGAGTAGGTGGAGCTACAGTAGGAGCTGCAGGGATGCTTGTAGTGGAACACGCTAAACATCGATGTATGATACAGTGAATTTACATAATTCACGTCATGTAATCAAGCAGATAACAAATTAGTACAGAGCTGATATTCAGGATGAACAAATGAACAATAGCCTGTCAGAAAAAGGGAAATTAATTGAAATTGCTGTTATCAAAACACTAAAGCCACTTTTAAGTTTCCTTAACAGAAGCCAGGATTGGTTTAACAGTAACTGCTGACACGCCTGCTGTCATGAGGCTGTTAAAGAGAGCGGGGATAACATACATAACTACATAACCTGCACCGCAGATCAATAGCATCCGAAAGTATCAGAAGACGCAACACACCTCCTGGTCCAGGTGCTGGTCGTCTCCCTCCTGGACTACAGTAACTCCCTCTTGGCTGGACTCTCAGTCTCTGAGACTGAACCACTGCAGTGTATCCAATCTTCCTAAACTCTCCCATGTGACCCGCCTCCTCCGTCACCTTCACTGGCTTCCTGTTACTTCAAGGCCGTCAACAGAACTGCACCGTCTGCCTCCAAACCCACACGGCCCAGAGAGAGCACTGCACTCTGCTACATCAGCGGGCCGGCTGGTACCGCCATCACTGAGAGCAAACAAAGCTGCTCAGAGAAGTCACGACTCTTCTCTGTTCTGGAGCCTCAGTGGAGGAACGAACTCCAGACCAACGTCAGGACAGCAGAGTCTCTCTGTCTGCAGCAGGAGACTCAGGACTCTGTTCAGACTTCACCTCCACCTGCAGAGCAGGACTCCCTCCAACACCCCTCCAAAAAAATTGCATACAAAAATAATTGTATCATATCATATGCTGTCATATCGTCACACTTCTATCACAGCATTTATGTACTTAAAGTATTTTTGATAAACATCAGTTATGACCCTCAGATGACGGCTTGACAAGTGTTTCTTTATTTCTTTGTACTCCATCGACGGTGATGTCGTGTTTCTCTCTTGTGACAGATGTACTCATATAAATACTTGTGTAAATGTAAATGTAAGATGACTTCTTAAATTCGTAGTTCACAGTAAAATGTATACAAAATCATGCATCGTGTCCAAAAAATTGATCCAGAGTCAACATCTAAAATTTACATTAAAAATGTATCAAATGCAAAATGGTGAGAAAGAGTGAAGAAGGAACACGAGCGAGTTTCACACTGAACTGAATCAGGTTTCAGTGCTGAAACTGGCAGTCGGCTGAAGTCATCAGTGACTCACATCCACGTCGTGTTCACAATATATTTACAAAAGATGTATTCCTTAGTATTTTCACATCAAAATACACTGAGACTAAATGTCACGTGTGCTTCTGTTGATTTGAACAAACTTATTTGAGCCAACAATATCACCCAGCTGTCAATCAAGCTTCCAGCAGCAAGCAAGTGCTGATAACTCGTGTCAGAAAGATGCTGCTGGAGGAGAGTTGCACACATTACTGTACAAAACACAGATAGAAATGTATCTGTGGATTTAAGTGAGACTGGATCGTATTTCATGGAGAAATGTTTTCTGGTTTAACCCTTTTACAGAGTGTCCTGGTGGTTTCAGTGGCAGTATATATCATTAAAATAGCAGGGAAATATCTGATTATGCTAAGCTAATTGATGTTATTTAGCTACTCATCTAGTCAAATGTAATGTTAGCATAAAACTTTATAGCTTGAGCTTTTTTGTTTCTTTGAATAAAATGTAGTTTACCAGTTTCCAGATTGAATCATTATTAAACAGAACTAATCTCAGATATGTTGACTGACAGATAGTAGCATGCTAATGTTAGTGTAGCATGCTAATGTTAGTGTAGCATGCTAATGTTAGTGTAGCATGCTAATGTTAGCGTACACTGGACTGGGCAGCTACACAGCTTCACTGTCGCAGGTTGATCAGTCTGATCATGAGGAAACATCAACACATCTGACAATCTGTTGCTCTACTGTCCTGCAGCTTTATGACCATTTAACCATCTTTAATAAAAGCACACAGCTTATCTGTGAAATAAAGCTGCAGCAACAGCTTCTGTTGATTTATAGATATTGTACAGTGGTAATAATCATCGCTGTGGACTTTATATCTAATCTATTAGTTATCAGAGGTTTGTGAACTTTATCTGATCAGCTGTTCTGATGAAAGTCTGGGACATGAACTATGTTTTGTACAATAATAT